>VXAV01004195.1:32139-47851 GCA_013399715.1 Alectura lathami
GCCCGCCGCCGCTGACGCCAGGCGAGGCCGGGGTTTGGGGCCTGCACCGTCCCCACCTCAGCCCCCCGTCTCAACCCCTGCTGGGGTGCGGTTTGTGTGAATAGAAGCAGAAGCTGACTCTGCCCTCACAGTTTTATTATTGTTCGTGAGAAATCCCCGTATTTAACTGGCCCCGCGCCACGTGTCGGCTCTCCAGTACAGCAGAGGGCAGCCACCCGCCTCCCCCCAGAGGGCAGGCTGATAGCGGACAGGACACGGAGGAAGCACAGTGTTTGCACTTTAATAGAAACCATGTCGCATTTCTGATGACTCCAGCATGTACAAGGTAACAGTCCTGTAGTTAAAAAAAAAAAAGCTCCAGTACAAGCTTCCCCACAGTGCAAGCATCGTTCACTTTATAGAAACATCCTCATTTATCCTTGTGTTGGATACAGTTAGAATTTCTTATCCCCTTTTTTCCTCCCCTCAGCAACACTAACAAAAAGACTTCAAAAAAAAAAAGTGGAAAGTGACATTCAATAAGAACACCAGCATTTAAATTAAGGCAGAATAAATAGCTTTTTTTTTCTTCACATCAACAGTGACAGGCACCGGGAAGACTTCTGCTGCGGTTGTGCCCAGAGGAGCAGCCCTCCCTCAGCTGGTCACCCACAAACAGGACACATCTGTGCCCCTGCACCTTGCTCATTGCAGTGTTCGTGTTCCTCAGACAAGTCAAACACATGCTGTGAAAGGACTCTCACCCTCTACTCCCGCCCCCAGAAAAAATCTTTATTTTGCCAAGCGGCCTGTATTTACCTGGAATTTAAAAAAAAAAAAAAATTTACACACAGCATCCCAACCCTGGATCAGAGGGAGAACAGGTGATCCACTCACTTTAGGAAATGACTGCCTCCTATGAAAGGCCACAGCACATTCAGGATTTACAGACCTGCAGGCTGCCTTTGGAGCAATAACTGATGAAGACCTGCTGAACTACTCCAGTTTAATCCCAGCCTGGCTACCAGTCAAATAAGCACATTCTACTGGAAGGAAAGAAGCCACTGCTCCCCCCACTGCTGTATGTAGTGTTATGGTGAGGCCAAGCAGTCAGACACAGCTGGGCAGCATTAGCTCCACACCATAAAAAGAAGTGGCCTGTTACAGGGATGTGGCTGTGATGTGAATGATGGTACATGCCTCAGCCATAAGTACAACCAGTGAACACCATTCTACCAAGTGGCACAAGACCCTCAGAGAAAATAAGTGTCTCACTTTTCCTGCCAGGGGAACACACATTTAGAGGGAAATCCAGCAGACAGCACAAATTAAGAGATCTGTTCCACCCCAACTAGTTAGAGTGTTAGTCCCAACTTCCTTAAACCACATGCTAAGGACATTATCATTCCTTTTAAAAAGGAAACAAAAAAAACATAGCAACAAGAACATAAAACCCGTTCAGTTAAAATCTGGCTTTTCCAAGCCTTTATAAAACCTAGAAGTCCTCTTCAGCTGGTGCATAAGAAAATCCTAAAAATGCATCTGAGGCACTGGAGCTGCTGGCTGCCAAGTCAGGTGTGTGGGTGATGGAGGCAGAGATTGCTTCTTGGGTGAACTCTGGGTCGAAGTGCCGCAGATCCGCTGGACCAGCCTAAACCAAGGAGCAGAGGTACATCATTCTGGGCAAGCAAACCTCAAGCACCTGCTTGTGTTCAGTCTAACAGCTGCTCTGAGTGTCCCTACTACCAGATCTGCAGTGCGTAAGCTGCAGTGACAGTGAGGGATGCCAAAGTGCAAGGGATCTGGCGAGGAGCCTTTGACCTTGCAGCCCTGGTTCCTTTTGGACCACTGTACAGTGGATACCAACTTAAATACACACTTACCACATTAGGGTTGAACGGAGGGGTAATCCTCTTGTGGTACAGGTCATCCCAGTTTATTGGGCTGAAGAATACATGGTTCTTTATCTCAAGCTGCAGAGAAAGGGGGAAAGGGTGTCAGTCTTCCGCTAACCCTTCTTTTCCAGCACCTACCAACTTGTCTCATAGCAGTAAGTCATTGGAGCAATACTTGGAGCTGCCACATGTCCATATAGGGGCCTTGTTACAAGTCCTTAATACATGAGGGTCTTGTTTCTGTAATCGCTTGAAGGGAGATGGCACCGTCACATGCCATGACAAGCTAGGACAACTTGAACCATAGCATTTCCCTTTGGAAAGGCGTCAACCCCATATACCCGTTAGGAGACTGAAGAGAGAGGATCACTCTACATGGAAAGCTTTTCCCAAGGCAGTGATGTTACCATGAAAGAAACGTGCAATATAGAAAGGTTTCTTATCCATCCTCCCACCTAATCATAAGGGAGGCCACCTACAAAGTCTGTTTTTGCACCCAGCCTCCTCTTCTGGTCCTTGTGCAGAAGTCCCTGGAGGATGTCACAAGCTGCCACTGTCTTGCTTCCTTGGATCTGGAGCTGCTTGTGCAAAATGTTGTCATACATCTGAGACACATCCCGACTGTAAAAGGGAGGCTAGTTTGAAAGAGAGGAGAAGTGGCAAGGTAAGGTACAAGCTACAGTAGAGAACCACACATCACAGGTCAAAGTGAGCCCCACACAGAGAAGCTGAGGACAAGCTGCTATCTCTGTTCAAAGGGCAAGGGTATGACTGAATCCCAAATTAAATTACCTGACTCAGTTGTCCATACTGGGTACCACAGGAACATGAGGCTGACCTCACAGCACAACTTTTGAAAATAAAGTCTCCACCATGTAGAATAAAATAGCTTCCAAACTTACCAGTCCAAAGAGCATCTCATAGAGGACTGCTCCCAGGCACCACCAGTCTACTGTCCTGTCATATGGCTGCTTCCTTAGCACCTCAGGAGCCAAGTACTGGGAAGAGTCAGAAGTCAATATGGGAGTCAGATGATAAAGGAAGGGCTTCACCTTCCTAAGTATGCAAACCTGGCTGCAGTCCAAGTTAAGCAAATGCATTTGGAAGCACATAGCTGCATCTGCTAACAGGCTTTCATAGATTCTCCACTGGCCTGTTTGAAAGGCACCTAACAACATGAAACACACCTACCAACACCCCCCCAGAAGTGTTTTTTTCTGGGCTACAGATTGTTCTTTTGCTGGAAAGAGCTCGTATAATGATTGGCCACCCACTTCAACAAAACCAGCAAACCTGTTCTGCACTGACATTACACTTCTAACAGACTCATGTCATTTTGAGAAAGCTGCAGTTTCCAGACCCAGCAGATCTGTCCAAAGCACAGAAGCTACTGATAGCCCAGGTAAGAATTCAAGTGTCCTGCTTCGGCAAGCAGCACATCAAGTCTGGTCTCACACATGATTATTTCCACTTGCTTATCAGGCTTCCTATCTCAGGGAGGCAAAAAATAAACAAAGCTCAGACAGTCCCACTTGGTTCATGCTGTACTATTGCTCAAGTTTGTCCTCACTGTAAACTGAGGTCTGCCACCAGGAAATTCCTGCCTGCTTCTGAGCATCAATACCAAAAGGCATCTTGGTGACAGAACCTTCAAGCCGTTTGAGGAAGGGCAGCAGGACAGGCATACTACCTAGACCATAGTGCAACAGAAACCCCAGCTCAATGAAGAGCAGCCTCCAAGCACTGAAAGTGACCCAGCTCCTATGGGCCATGGTTTTGGGGATGCTGAGCAGCCTGTCAAGTCTTTGAGACCCAGAGCAGAGGCCTGGGGTGCTCTCAGCCTCCAGAGAAAGTGAAGCTCCAGCACAGGCCGTACCTCAGGAGTGCCACAAAATGTAGAAGTCGTCTCTTCCTGCTCCATTCCTTCTTTGCAGAGTCCAAAGTCTGTCAGTACTACATGTCCCTGAGGAAAAGAGGAATTTCAGCATGGCCCACTCTTTCTAGAGAAGAAGCACTATTTCCAAGCATTGGCCTTCACATTTAATCTAATATAGATTTTAGATCCCCACTGGTCAGCCACTTCCAACCCCTCTCATCCTCTCACAAGTACAGAAGCCTATAGTGAAAATAAATCCAGGTTAAGTTTCTCTAAAACTGCATAGCTGTTAAGTCATCCAACACTGCTGTGCTTTGCCACTGCTTTACCCCAGAGACAGTTTGCAGTGTCACCAGAGTAGCAGTGGCTTGCTCATAGTAACCACATCCCTGCCCTCAAGCCCGGTCCCAGATCTTAGGACCAAGCACAGAGTTTTGTGTGCAGTTGTGCAGAGTGTGTGCTCACTCTTATGAGATCTTCACAGAAATGCAGTGGTACATACATTCAAAACCCATGCAATGGAGTAAGCTATGGTTTGGTTTGCTAAACTAAAGCCCTCTGATTATGATGCCAATGCTTTTCAAACTAGAAGGGAGGACAGCATGAGAGGGGCATATACCTGGCAATCCAGGAGGATGTTCTCAGGTTTTAAATCCCTGCAAGACAAGAAGCAGTCTGAGCAGACCAGGCTTTTCTAAACCATCTGGCCAGATCTGAAACAGCATCAGCTGAGAACAGGAGCCAACAAGACTTCACAAGCCAGCTCACCAGGACCTTTCCAAAGCGCAAACTCCCACTGCTGTTGGGTATCAATATGCGCACATTGACATGGAAAGATTGCTTTCATACCAGGTCAGATATTAACCTGCATTTCCCTAGGTGCTATGCATAACTTGTCATAATCTTATTTCTTTAGCAAGGTTTATTCTAGGTCTTTCTATGCAACCATTCTCTCCTCCCCACTATTGGGTTGGGAGTGTTTATTGCCCAGCAGGTGCCATGCATACAGCACACCTCTTGCAGAGGTGAATGCCACCACACTTCACTCACCCAAAACCCTCCTTCTCCTCCCCAGCTCTGCACTCAGCTGGCTGGCAGACTCACTGCCCCTGCTCTCCCCAGCAGGAACACATGCCTTACCTATAGATGATGTTTAAGGAATGCAGGTACCCAATTGCACTGGCAACTTCTGCAGCATAGAACCTTGCCCGGGGTTCACGGAAACAGCGCTCTCTTTGCAAGTGGAAGAAGAGCTAAGAGACAAGAGGGCTCATGTCTTCTCTAAAAGAGGGATATCAAGAGCAAGCCCACAAAGCCAGCTACTCAAGTGAAAACTTACTTGCATCAAACAACCTTACTTAGCTAAGAATCTTTGGAGGAATTGCTTCATTTGGCCTCTCATATCACCAGCTCACTAGGAATTCATTGCCCCAGAACTGGCCATCTGCTGGTACTAGTTAAGCTTTCTTGCTTGCTCCAACCCATGGGCCAGTTATAGGCATACTGTGGTTGTAAGGAGTGATACCCACACAGAGCTGAACCTAAGAAGCCCATGTAAATTAAAACACTCTGTATGAGCAAGACATCTGTGTCAACATTATCTCTCAGCCAGTTTCAGGTAGCACAGAGACATCTGAAGAGAGCAGCTTTTACAGGTCAGAAAAAGAAGTCTGACATACTGCAGTGGCCTCACCTGAGCACTAACCTGGGACCTACGGCTGGCTCACAGTGGGTTCACAACATCATAACTTCCCATATTCTCCATGGGATTTGAAAATGCCCCTAACATGTTTTCTCAGCATCCTTGTGCTGGTAATCAGCTGACAAAGGTCATGTTCAGCAATATTTTCCAGTTTTAAGAGAGAGATCTTGCCAGTCCCTCCTAGCTGGTCCTCTCCAGCAAAGCAATGTTACACTTCAAAATCATTACCTTCTGACAAGGAACAGTTTTAGGCAATAAAGCAGCATGCCTGGGAATGACCAAATAGAAGATGAAGAATGAAGTCTGTACTCACCTCTCCCCCATTTACATAGTCAAGCACAAAGTAGAGCTTCTCCGAGGTCTGGAAGGAGTAATGGAGGCCCACAAGAAAGGGATGCTTGACATTCTTCAGAAGCACGTTACGTTCTGCCATGATGTGGTTTTGCTATCAAGAAACAGGCAAGGCATTAGGTTTTCCAGGCAGTTCTCCAGTACAGTCTAGAGTACAAGCTTACACAGGGCTGGGAGCCCTATGAGCCATCTCCAGCCCCAGAAATGGAGCCACTCTCTGCTCTCTACCCTCATATTATCTCAGTCCATTCTCCATATTCCCGTTGCACAGAGAAATCTATATTTACCATGTGAGCTGTCTATATGAACACTCAGCTGCCAGACAGCTCAACTGCATAACCAGGATCGCTCACACACTGACTGCTACATGTAGGGTAGCCAAGGAGAGCAGACATACCTCCTTTTTCTTTAGGATGGTTTTCTTATGCAAGACTTTCACAGCATAAAAAGTCCCATCACACTTCCGTTTGGCCAGGAGAACCTGCAACAGAGTCATGGTCACAGCTTTGAGTCTCTCACCATCTGCCACTAACTAGTGCTCCCTCACTGTATTCTCTTGTGATTACACAGAGCACAGCTCTGGATGGTCAGGTGCAAAGTTTTTTTTTTTTTAAAAAAAAAACGAGCTCCAGCCCACTGACTTCCCCACACAGGGCTTTCACACCACCAGAAAAAAGGCACAACACCTCCAAATATCTTACACATCCCACGTGTATTTACAGTCAGTCCCATTTCAAGCTGGGCTACGGAAACCTCTCAGGCCCCATCGTGTCTCCGTCCTGCTCCAAGGATGTCAAAGCTCCTCAGGAGAGGTGCAAGGGAAGGACAAATTCCTTCCAAGCTGCCTCCAAAAGTCTACAGCCCACTGGTACAAGCCCACTTACTTTTCCAAAGCTTCCTTTGCCAATAACCTTCAGGAAGTCAAAGTCTGTTGGCTTGGCACTGTTGGGCAAGAATAAAGCAAGTTAATGTTTCTGGGAAGAAAAACATGCAACAGCAAGACCACTATGAAAGCAGTGGTCCTTCTTGGAAAGAGAAGCATTTGTGAAAGGGATTAAAGGGCACCAGACAGGTGACCCTCACTGCCAGCCAGCTGTCAGCAGGCAGGGGATTCACAGCACATGTCAGCACACTGAGCACTCTCAGGAAGCCACCTGCTCAGGCAGTTTATCCCCATTTCTAGAGAGAAAATCAGCTAGGGAGCCAGCAGTAATGAGGGAGACCTACCCTCACTGTCCTCCCCCCCGGAAGAGGGAGATAAGACAAGGAGCTGCAGAGAGCATGGACAGAGGATGGTCATGATACAGGGATGAGCTGTAGCTGAATGTCCTGAAAGCCAGTGCACTGGTGATGCACAGTGTTAAAGGCTACGTGATGTAATGGTTAGGTCTTTTGCAGACACCACCCATGCAAGATGTGGGGACTGACTGTTTTCCCCTGCCAGATCTCTTCACAGCAAGCTCCACACCCTACCTGGCTTCTGCAGGGAGCTTACTTTGGGTTAGCAGAAGGTCCAAGGTTGATGTTGTCAGTTGGTGTTGGAGGCTAGAGAGGAAAACTTGTATTAGTCGCAAGGAGCATAGTGCAGATTGTTTTCCTGTCCTCAGTACAGCATCTCTCACCTTGGATAAACATCCATCCACAGTCAGAGATGCAATGGATGCTTTGGTAAACTTTAAGTGACCAAGAAAGGGAGGACTGCCCATGCTTTTTCACATTAACCCATGAAACAGTTACATCTGGACTCTTGGGGGTGACCTTATGCACAGCCAGCACCACAAAGGTGCAGCCATCCTCTTCCCAATGCAAAGTTCAGTATGTATGTAGGCACGCACATTGTCCTCCTCTCATTCCCGTGCCCCAGAAGTCTTATTCTCCATGGATTCTAGGGGCATTATACCTTTCCCAGAAGGCTACACAGGGCCTCTGGGCTACTTGTCCTCCACCCACCATCACCCCCAGGGACAAGGAACCACTGGGCCTCCCAGCAGGCTAACACAGGCTCCTTGCCTTTTTCCTACAGGCACTAGCCCCTTTCTTCATCTCAGTGCTAGGGACTTGTCAGCTCAGAGAGCTGGTCTCACCTGAGCACTGGTGTCTGGGCTCCGGGAACGATCCATTAAAAAAGCAACTCGTTCAGCACTAGGGAAAAGAGCAAGGAAGTATTGAAAACAGAACCCAACAGAAGCAGCCTCACACCGTTAACCTAACAGGGACTGGTTCATGCTGCCTCCGCTACAGGAGGCATCAGCTGAGATTCCCAGCTAACCCTTTAGTAGCGCTGCTGCTCCCAGGGCACAGGGGCATGCATGTGCTGGGAAGCAGGGGACAGTGGGTGCACACCACACATGTCAACAGGAGATGGGGTGCATGGGGGTCTGAACAAGCACATGCATCCTAAATAGCAATTAACCCTTGGTTTGGGGTGGCAGCAACTGGTCAGGGCACTGATACCTGAAGACCAGCAGAGCCTCAGACAGCCACACCACTGTGCAGGGATGCTGCAACCCCCAGGCCTGCAGTGTGCCTGGGTGAGTCCACTGGGTCCCCCAGCCAGCACAGAACAGGCTCCATGCAGGGCAGCTCAGGGCTGTTGAAGTGCAGGAAGCAGGGGCTGGAGAAGTGGGGATTTGGACAGCGCTTGTCGGCTTAGAGCTGCCCTGCTTGAGCATCGCTGGGTCCTGCCACCCCAGTGATTCCCCTTGGTTTTAAGTGTTTCCCTACACTCCTTGCAAAAGCCAGGATTAAAAAGATGACAGAGGGGAAAGAAAAACAAGAGCTCTGTTCCCTTCTTTCCTGCCCCAGAGAGCTTCATCCACCNGAGCAGCTCTGAAGGCTCCCATAGCCCTCATGTCACAGCCTCCTCCTGCCTCACTTATGCAGAAGAGGGCCCTGAGGACCCCACCAGCCCCCCACAATCTCACCTGTGAGCGATGCCCCCAGACACAGACCTGTGGCCATCCCACACCCCCCGCGCAGCAGAGCAGCCCAGAGCCAGAGCTGGGTGCCAGCGGGTGCTGACAGCCACACCCAGGACAGCCCACGCCTGGCCCGTGCCAGCCAGCACCATCCACCGCCATGCTGGGCGTTACCAAGCTGAGCTTTTAAAGGGCTCCCGGCCCCTGGGGGGGGGTTCCATACTCACTATGAGCAGAGCCTGGAGCCAGATGCCTTGATGGTTTGTCCTATCCTCTCACGGCCGTGCTTTATGAGTTCTGCGAGGAAGGTTGGAGGAGCAGAGCCGATCAGCTGGCAGGGCAATCACAAGTGCACAGAAGCACATTTGTTCTTCACCGACCTTGCTCCTCTCTCCACAGTCACCCTCCTCCCTCTTCCACCCACATACCAAAATAACCAGGAAATTATAGGAACCAGGACAGCTCCCCTCCCACCCCCACCTGGAGCCCTCAATATTTCCCAGGACAGGGACAGGAAGCACAAAGCAGACAGTCCCTCTCCAGGGTGGAGAGGGGATGGGGGCTCCAGCAGCACTGCCAAGCCTCCGTCAGCCACCCTGAGCCCCCAGGAGGGGCAAGGAGAGCACTCACAAGGAGGATGTTGTGCTGAGATACGTCACACACTTGGCACATCCACCGCCCCTTTCATTCAGGGCTCTGGGAGTAATTAGGAACGTGAATGAAACCTTTCAGGGCCCCACAGGAGGTAAGGCAGCGTGCACGTTGTGGCAAGTGACTTGCCCGAGAACACACAGCCTGCACTGGGATTCCTTCTGAGGAGCATCCCACAGCCTGCTGCTAGCACCCATCATCATCACCTCCCCCCTGGAGGAAGAGCAAAGCCCTGATCCTGCTGCATGCGGAACAGCCTCGGGAGCACAACCTGGGCTGGGGAATTCCTTGTTGTGTTTAGCAGTAGATAACAATTATTCAAAGGCTCATTCTCACTCTCTGGCTCAGCCCTGCTTTTGCTTCTGGAGGGAGAAAAATTCAAAACATATGCAGCCACACAGCTTTTTTCCCTCCCCCCCTCCCTCAAAAAAATGAAAAGTGCCTTTGTGGACACAAGCAAGTTGCCGAACTAGAATAAGTCTTCTATGGACCAAGGACTTGGCAGCGGCAGCTGCCAGAGCCTATCTCCCCGGGCAAGGAGTTTGCAGGGCAACACTTTTTGAGGTAAACACAAGCCCAGGGCACTCTGCAGAGCCCTTTCATTTGACAGTTTGAATGGGCAGGGAAAGCAGAAATTCAAAGGAAAATCCACAAGCCATTCAGCAATACACTGACCTTGCCTGACACCTTGCCCTGCAGTGGGTACAAGCAAGAGGGGACAGCATGCCAGCAGCACCCAGACAGGTCAAGCCCCATCTCCTCTCACTGGGCACAGCCCTTGCTTCCCTGTTTGCCTGTCCCTGGGTCGCTGAGGTTTGCTGAAGGTCACCCACACTAGAGGCTGTGTCTGCCCCACAACCTGCTGGACAGACTGCCAGCTACCACAGGCACAGGGGTGTCAGCCCTAACCCAGGGTCCTGTGCTGGGGACAGGGTCAGCAGCATGCACATGTGCTTGTCGAACAAGCCTGGAGCTGCAAGCTGCAGCAGGCAGAGGGTGAGGAGCAAGGTCTCCCAGCCCTCAGCTAAAGCAGCCCAGCCAAGCCCATGCAGTTTAACTCCTCATCCCTGGTCTGTACACACAGCTCCATCAGCCAATGCAGTCTGTTCTCTCTTAATCTGAACCCCTCCCCCCCAAACCTGTTTTTGGCCCAGAATCAAATTAAGACCCTTCTAATGCCATACTCAGCAGAAAATAATGTCTCCTTCCAGGCACAGGGGGGCATTTCACAGCACAGGTGATTGGAGAGCAGGTGGGAAAAGCATGGAAACACATCCACCTGGCCTGGAGGTACCTGCTGGCAGCACAGAGCAAGAGGGTCTTAGATGTGCAGCAAGCCAGAAGCATTGCTGCTGAACAAAGGCTGGGCAGCTCTCCAGGGCCACAGCAAGCCATGCACACCTCTCCCCTTGCCCCATGCTGCTCTGCTACTCCTCTGTTGCAGAGTGAAGCTGCACAAGTCCCTGCTGACCACAGGCACTTATTTTATTATGTGCACTTGCTCTGAGGCAAAAGCCTCTCTCTGCACTGAAGCACCACACACAGTGTTAGGATCCCCATACCTCCATCCTGTATCACCTTCTGTTCAGACCCAGAGCCACCTTCACCAGCCCATGCCCACCTGCAAAGTCAGGCTGGCTCCTGACTGCTCAGATTTAAACCAAACAGGCTTTTCTTTATCTCTAAAGAATCCTACTCCCGCTGAAGTGCAGAGATTTCCTGAGCGCACACGCACACAGAACAACAGAACCAGAAATAGGTCAGGAAAACACACTGGAGCTCTGGGTTATCCGTGCCCAGCTGCATCCCTCTATATGCCTGCTGGGGCAGCAGGGATGCTCCAGGCATGGCCAGAGCATCAGCAAGCAAGTCCTTAAGAGTTTCATGGCACAGTGACTGCTGCACACTGGGAACAGAAGCCACTGCACCCCAAACCCCTCCTCCAAGAGCATCACACCCCAACACACAGCCCCACAGTAGGCACCCGCTCATACAGCGCAGAGCTGCTACTTACAGCTTGGAGCAGTTACTGCAGCTCAGTCTCCCCCCAAAAAGCATCCCTCAGTAACATACATTTTCTTTCCAGCACAGCAGAAGCAGCTCCCTCTTCCTTCAACAGTTCTGCCGGTGGTGACCCACATTCCCATGCTAGCCCAGCGTTATTTGCTGCAAACACATTACTAATGCAACGCGTACCTTGCGGAGAGGCAACCTCATAGACTCGTCATGTGCAGGCTGCCTCCCACCCTCTCCCCTGATGTCACTGGTCTCAGCATCGCTTCCTACCTAACCTAGATTGCAAACCCCTCCAAGCAAGTGCCTCATCCTCTCCTGCACTGGGAGCGCTGCTGGCCAGTGAGGCAGGCTGGCCCTGGGATGGCAAATGATGCTCTGAGGGCTCAGAGGGAGCAAACAGGGCAGCCTGCAGCTCCCATGCTGTGTGTGCAGCACGAGGGGAATGCTCCAGTTTCAGCTCAAAGGAGCACAGGGGGAGGTGGGAAGGACTTCTGCAAGTACGTGCTTCTGCCGGCAAAGAAAACGCTCAAGCTTCCCCTGCTACAGATCTAAGGGATAGCTCCAGGCTAGCACTGAGCTCCACTTTCATTCCCATTGAGACAGGGAGAGAAAGCCACAAAGATGATAGGAAAGACTTTAAGGGCTTCTTCACTTGGGGAAACTTCCTGAGCTGCCCCTGCAGAGCTCCTGGCTTGCCCAGCTTTCTCCTGGGGACCCTGTCCTCTGGGCTGCAAAGCAAGAGAAGCAGCCCTGGCTCTAGGCAGGCTGGAGCCCACAGACAAGCAGCCCTCCAGGTTTTAGAGGAAAAGCTGTATGCAAGCCTGCAAAAACAGCAGGTAGCTAAAGCCTGCAGCATTTCACAAAGATAAGGAAAATAAAAACCTGTGAAAACAGAGAACAAGGCAACAAACACACACCTGGGAGCACATCTACCAGCAGAGCCTGTGCTGGGAGGCACGGGAAGCAGCCCGCAGCAGATGAGCACAGAGGCCTCTCACTCCCCATCCTCACCCCAGCCCACCCTGCCGCTGGCTGCCTCACCAGCCCTGCAGCGTCAGTCTCTTCCCCAAAACCCAGCAGGGAGCAGCACAGCTTCCTGCAGCAAGGCATTGAGCCCAGAGGCACCCCCCACCTTCTCCAGGTACTTGTGCTGCTGCTGGTTTGCTGCAGCCCTTTAAAGAGAGCAGGAGCAGCTGATCAGCTGCTAACATGGAGAGGCACCTGCTAGATATACCCACGGGCTGGGGGCTCAGGTGGGGGTGATAGGTTTGGGTGGGGTCATGTCATTGACATCCTGCTGGGCATCTCAGGTTTGGAACAATTTTCTGCATGTTTTAGCAAGCTGTCCACAGTCACGTGGTTTGGAGGAAGGTTAAACATGTCATTTGGTTGGGCTTGAACCCAGGAGAAGCCGCTCCTCCCGCCTGGGGAGCAGCACTGAATGCAAACACAAACATGTGGGGTGGGGGACCTGGTGTCAGGGGTGTGCAGTGACTCGATGCAGCAGAGATTAAGCTTTGAGCAAAAGCAGGCATTACAGAAGGGCTGGTATCTTCTCTCTCATCATTAAAAATAAAGCAGTCTCTTTGGGTTCTGTTGTCGTTTCCTATAACATCTCCTGCCCGTGGCTGCAGCAGGAGGACAGCTGGCCCAGCAGCAGGCTCTTCCTGGCTTTGTACAGGGACAGTGGGGCAGTGGGTGCTGCGGGGCTGGCAGTGGGTGCTGCAGTCCCAGCAACCGGGGGAACCCACCCGTGCCAACAGATGCAGGCAGCACGTGGCTGGAGGTCCTGCCCTCCCTCAGGTCAAAGCCTGGTGTTTTGGCTCAGCTAGCATCCTCGCTCTATTAGTGTTACCAGCTTTTAAAACTATCTCCTACCATGTTTTTAATAGAAGAGTTATTTTTTTTCTACTTTTTTTTTTGCCTCTGCTTGCAAAGAAATGGTCACGTTTCAGAAAACTTTCATCAGCTAATTTCCATTTTCAAATCAATATATGTATATTTTTTTTTTCCCAATAAAATCCTCAGTATTATTGACAAAATCTCCTTGACTGTGTTTTCTACAGGGACGCACCTTAAATCAAAAAAATTACTTTCAAGCCAGAGAGAGCAGAGGGATTCTAGAAGGAAAAGCTTTGCCAGGTGGAATACATAAAATATCTCATCTGGAGCACAGTCTGGAGCAGTGGCAGCAGATAGTGATGGAAGCAGTGCTTGCCTGGTGCTCCCCATTCCCTCCGCCCTGCCCACCCCCAGCACTGCCCTCCCACCCTCCCTGCCCCAGAGGCCGTTACCCTTCGTTTTCCCCAGGGCGCTGGAGGAAGGCTCCATCCTTATGCAGACATAAGGTCAGCCGAAGCCACGGGCTGTCCTCGGGCAGCGCAGCTCCTGTGTGAAGGTGAAGGGTGCACAGTGAGAGGAGCTCGTGGAGCTGTGCTGAAGGGCACGTGTGTTGTATGGGCACACGTCCCTGTGGGGCTGCAGGGCACGGCCATGCCCGCCAGCACCCTGTGCACCAGGACTGGGCTTGTCCCGCCTGCAGGCTCAGGGACAAAACCCTTCATCCCCTGCATGCTGTGTCCTCACATGTCCCCTGCTCACAGGGCACAGGACAGGGAGGTGTTGTGTGGGAACCAGAGCAGGATCTCAGCTCTTTAATGATTAACCCATCCCTGCAATTAGATGTTGGCCAGCAGAACTCTATGGCAGCACAGCAGCAGGACAAGAGGGATGTCACCTCATGGCCGGTCACCCCGGCTCCTGCTGTGACAGCCTGCCAGGCTCCTCATCTGTGTCAGTGTCACCTCCCAGCCCTGGAGACACCCTGCAGCAGTGGGGGCCATCGGGTCCCACAGAGGGGCCATCGCCTCCAAATGCACCCGGGGGGTTCCCAGGGCTGGCCCCAGGTGTCTGGGGAGCGATGCTGGTCACAGAGGTCCTCTTGGCACAGATAAGCGTGGTTTCCTAGGAGGAAGTAATTAATTCTAGGTGCTGACAGCTCCACTGTGTGGAGTGATGCTGCTCTGCCACCAGAGAGCTCCTCGGGGCAAGGCACATCCAGCAGGCAGCAGGACAAGCAGGGAGGCAGTCCTCTGTATCTCTTGTGTGTGCACTCTGCTTTAAGATGTTTTATGCAGCTATCGTATAGCGATTGTGTATGATTATGATAGGGCATACTATCTTAATCTACCTGTCAGGCAATATCCATAACCACAATCATAAATGTATCACTCACAGAGGAACTGCACAGGCCCGAGCAACTGGAATTGCGGGAGAGGTTCCTGATAAGGGGAAAACAAACATTTCTCCAGTGAGCGTGGAGTGAGTCTCCTTCACCTGCAGTGAAAGGTGACCTGAAGTGCTCGAGGTGCTAAGTGGGGATGTCTGAGAGCTGGGTTATCTGCTGCAGGAGGAATAGGATGGGATAGGGTGAACTTTAAAAGGCCTGAGCCTATTTCTTCATGTAAGAGGATTCAACAAAGACTAAGTAGACTTTTGGTCCCTAAAATCCTGTTTGTTTTCCTACCTTTTTCTTTTATCTTCCAAAAGCCAGGCCCTGCTCTTGATTTTGGCAGAGGAACCCACCTGGGTGCTGGGGGGTGCTCATGGAGCCAGGAGGAGGCCTCTTGGGATCAGGTTGTTGTATTCTGGAGGATGGCTAAATGAGTTTGAGCAACCCTTGCAACTTGTAAAGCTTTTGCGTCTTCAAGGGAATGAACACCTGATATTATTGTAAGCTGTATTATATATATTTTTATTATAGGCTGGGACTTTCTTGCTCCCAGGTGTTTAAGCACAGGCAGTCTCAGATAACAGATACCATATAGCTGGAAGCAGCATGCTGCTCAGCCAGCCCTGTCCTCGTGTGCAGTCCCCTGCTTGCGGTCCTCTCCCTGGCACCATGTCAGGACACCCTGCAGCCTGTTTTTCAGTCTTTCTTTAAAACCTTCTAGCTTTGGGGGACGAGCGCATCTTCACCTCACAGCACAGTCCCCTGCAGCCAACCCAGTCTGGTGCCATGCCCCTGCTGGGTGCAGCATGTGATCAGCCCAGGGGACAAGGGCAGAGCAGCAGTTTCCCAGCCGGATTGAGCAGGGCTCAGCAGCCAGTAGACGGCTCCTAGAGCTGTGCTGCCCCCAACCTGGCCCCTCTGTGCTGCCCTTGTTAGCGTATTGGCACTCGCACCTCCTGTGAACAGCCCTCCCCGTCCTGCCCAAGAAGGCAGTGGGGGACTCTCCCCTTGGAGAGGTGCTGGACACAGCAGCCTTGAGCTTCACAAGGTCAAAAACTCCTTTCTGGTGCAAACCTACCCCTTCCTGTGCTG
>VXAV01004196.1:96473-108034 GCA_013399715.1 Alectura lathami
TATTTGGATTCATTTAGTTCTTTAAAGGCAGTGGAGTAAGACCTTAACTAAAGTAAGAATCTAACAATTTGAGACCCAAACCTAATGTTATCAACTAGTTTTTCTAAAAGATTCACCCAAATTGCTAATAAGCATAGCCTAACTCTTGAAATGAGTCTGGGATCTTTCCATAGGAATGAAACTCTCCTTCACTATCTGGGACTCAGTAGTTGCAATCTGAAAAGCTATGGAAGGAATAGGAAAGTAAAAACAAATCAGAGATGTTTCACATTAGATTTTGGAAATAGGTACGTGTATTATTTGGAAATAAGTACGTTACTTACTTACGTAAGTAAGTGTTAAAAAACATCGGGGGATTTTTGACAACATGATCACAAATCATTCAGTCAGATTCGGAGTCAGATTTTTAAATATATCAAATGCATAACATTTATTTCTTTAACATGAAATAGATTTTAGTTCTACAGAGCTGAAAAAAGATAATGCTAATATAGAATTTTAATTTGTATGTTAGTAGAACACGAACATTCACATTTTCCTATTGTGAGAATTTCTGTGTGATCTCCTTAATTTCCTAATACACCGCAATGGGTTATCTGGTTCTTAGATATGTTTTGTGACAGTTTAATAAGAGAGGGGAAGAAGCCATTTCTTGCTACAGTATTTCAAGAATAAGTTCACTCATGCAATGCCTAGAGCAGGGGTGAAAAAAAAGAATTATCTGTGTAAACGGTGATCAGACATCCAGTGCTCATCCAGAAACTATTCCCTTTGTACTGAAGGCATGTAAGTGCTGATTTAATGAGCTCTGGGTAAAGGTGTTAGTTTGAAGGAAGTGTTACAGCACAGCCTGCAAATAGTGTGCCATTAGCTGCACTTTCATGAGAGAAACTGTTTGAGAAGTAAATCAGAAAGTTTACTGTAATGTGAGAGATTCAGCATATGCAATCAAAAGATGTGAGTTTGACACTACATACTCAAAGTGAGACTTCAGTAACAGGAATATTCACTACTTTAAGATTTCTGGTAGGTTCTGTCTCCATCTTGTATAGAAATGGTTACAAAATTCAAATATTTATAAATGACATACACCAAACTGCAGCCTTCAGTATAATTTTTAGAGAAAATGAAATATCTTAATACTAAAGTGCTCTTAGCCTGCTGTTCGGAGCAAATGGGTTAAGAAGTTCCAACTGTGCAGATGATTCTTTCTTTGTTGAACAATATTGAAATCAGCTTGATTTCTCATTGATGTTTTGTTTTTATAATTCTGCTTAAAAGAGTAAGTGCTGACTATGCAAATGCAGTGCCTATGGGTACAAGGACTGAACTTACTGAATTGTAAAAATATTGGCTTCACACAAAGAACTGTTTGTTAGGGTTGGTTTTTATTTTTGTTATTTTGTGGGGGTTTCTTTTCTGAATTTTGACTAGAAAATGAGGTTATGGATAAGAGATGCTGGGGTCTCATGAGTGTATTCTGGCAGCCAGTAACTGAACTTAAATAACCAGGAACTGAAACATGTGGTTCAGCCATGATACTGTCACTATTCAGAAAATTTACATGCTGTTTGGATCTACTTTGCTGTTTTCATCTTGTCTTATGGAAGAAATTAGGAAACAAAGAGCCTTCCCATTTCAAACTCTTCTGGTTTAACATAACTTTCCAGAAAAATAAGCTTCTGGTTTCAAACAAGTTGTGGTGAGCAAGGTGGAAGACTGATAAATTGGAGTTAGCTGTGTTTTGTTTTTCTGAGAAAAGATAAGTGGCAGTGACCAGGCACTGATTTCTGATGACTACGATTTCTGAGTAGGGTATTTATTTATCACAAATCTACTATCAATTTTGAAAGCAAATGTAAAATTTCTCGACACAGAAGAAAAACAATTTCAGTATTAAGGAAAGGTAGTATATCAGCTGACTGACGTAAATACACACATATACTTGCACACACACGTTTTTTGAGATTCAGACTTTGCCTTGTGCATAACTGAGAAACATTTTTAGCCATCTCAGTCTTTAAAGGAGTAGTTAAATAGAGAAGTTCCCCTTCCAGCCCTAAAAGTTAATGTGGTGTAAGAACAATTTCCATGTGACAAAGGAAAATTCATTGGTTTCATACTTTAAAGTTATAACATTAAATGGCACTTACTGAGTACAGTAGCCTAAGATCAGTGCCTAAGTGTCAACCATTGTATAGATTGTGACAGAAAAGCAATTTTTCAATCTTTCAATTAAGTGCACTGTATAATTTTACAGCTTTGGTCTGCATGCATGGTTCATGCACAGCTGTGTTAAACAATGACAGGAGCAGCCTGGAATGAAGAAGAGACTACAGGGAGGATCCAGCCTGACAATGAAGCCAACATAGCAAAGGTAAAAGGCTGAACGGCTGACAGACACCCATGAATTTTAATTATCCTTTCCCATGTGTTGATTGTTGCAACCTCGTCTCACCCCCACACTTCTCTGTTTCTCTGCCCTCAACTTTATTACATGCCTGTTCCCCCCTCTCCTCTCCACATCCTCAAATGCCCTTGCCTTTCTCTCCATGCCTTCGTTTTGTCCTGTTTGACTGATCTCCACCTACCCAAACCCCTATCAAACAAAAATAAAAATGTATGGAACTCACAGGGTGTTTCCTGACAGGCTATTGCTCATTCCTCTCCTGTGACTCAACCCTTGTCAGCCTGATTCTGCTCCTGTGTGGTAAGCTCTTCATTTGCATGTATACACCCCCACCCTACATTTCTCCTGTATTTTCAGCTGGTAAACTCTTCAAGGTGAAGACTACTTGCTTCCTTCAGTGTGCAATCAGATCTCTCCACGTGTTTGTGTGCATTGATATCAATATAAACTGCATGCATTCAGACAATTATTGAGAATCTTTAGCCATAGCAGAAGATAATGAACTTTATGGTACTATTACCACACCTCCTTAGCTGCAGGTACATACCCGTAATGAACAGCAAAAGATCATAACATTCTCATGTCACTTGCACAGTGTTACCTCTGGAGAATAACTGTATCAAAGCTGTAGCAGATATTTCCTAACATCACTAATTTCTGTGCATTCTGGTATTCCAACCAGCAATAAATCTGGAAATACACCAGAAGAAAGAAAGAAGGAAAAAAAACCCTGTTTGCGGGCTTCCATAGGCAGGATTTAGAAAGGTAACAAGTAATAGACTGGCTTTAGTCTCCAATCTCTGATTTTTTTTCACCAGTTCAGCCTATCTCTAGTATATTCATGATGCTAAGAAGTGAGGCAGGGAGGAAGGAAGGAAGGAAGGAAGGAAGGNAGGTACAATAAATACACTGCCTAGTACAATGATATTTTCTTCCTAACTGACGGAGAAGAAAAAGACATTCAGAGCACATTATTGCACTCTAAAGTTGTCTCCTTTATGATAGTCATTACCTAAATATTTCACACAAGAGATTCATTCTATTAAGAACATCTGAAACTTCCATAAAATTAATTAAATTTTACTTAAGGTTTTTGAATCTGATTAATTACAAATACACTTGGATTGCAATAATTTTGTGCTTTTCAATTATTCAAATACAAGCTTTTAGTTCTTTAATTTATTTCTCTATTCTTCCTCTGTATTACACGTATATATTTTACCAATGTGAGTAAAGAAAAAAAATATCAACTGTAGCAAATCAAACCAATAGCAACATTTCACATATGCAATCTCATATGAAAATATTTTAAGATCCTCCCAGGTGATAGTCACTACATTACATAATGTTCTAATCTTACTGGTACTTCTCTCTTTTCTCTTTTCAGGCTCTGCAAACTTTCTCACATGTTGAAAGCTAACCACACATACACATGGGCTTTCTGCATCAAGTGCTAAGGTTTAATTACTCGAAGAAATGCATATGAGCTAGACTTCTATGGTCTATTCTAGGCACCTAACTTCACGGTCCTGTACACTATAGCACTTGAGTTTATGAACATGATCAGTAATTCAGATCTCCTGTAGTTCAGATTGCTGAGAACTTGCCTCCCTAAGCTGCCAGTTGAAAAAAAAGTAGTCACAGGATTTAATCGAAGCATTGTGTACATAGGAACCATATCCAAAGGGGAATATAACAAATTAGCTTGATTCTCCTCTGACATGTTTATTAGATAGAAGGTGCAGTATGTTCTGTAATTAATAGCAAACAGCAGTGATTAAAATCCACATGTTGAGGGGAAAAAGAATCCCAATCATCTTCCATCATCTTAATAAAAAATTTTCACCTCAGTTATTTATAACATGCTCTTTTATATTTGAGACTTTTTGACAGTTCCATTCTTGGAACATCCAGCTAGAAGAAATACTCTCTATGACCATTGTACAAAATTCTAACATAATTTAAAACAAAACAAAACAAAACAAAACCCCTACTAATCTGGCCTTGTACTCTGCACTGCATGGAAATATTGTGTAGAACCACATAAAACAAAAGGTTTACTGTATATTTTTTTGTTGTTGTTGTTTTAAAGGAAAAATATATAGAGAGAGAAATCCTGAACTTTAATGGATCAGAGATTAAGTGGGTCAGAGAGACAAAATCCTTTATTGGAGATATATACTGGAGGTTGTAACAGCAATTTGTATCAAAAGAATTTCTGGTAAAGGGTTTCCTAGTTTGGATTTACTCTCCAGAGGTGGAAACTGTAAATTTAAATGTGAAGACAAAAACCACTAGAGAAGAGAAGCAGAAGACTCACAGAAGAGGAAAAAAAAAAAAAAAAAAACAGTAAAAAGAACAAAAAAACTGAAAATAAAACAACCCAGAAACAAAACCAGATCACTCTGGAAGCATGCAGTTAACACTTAAAAGCACTGTTTTATTCTGTGGTTATTTGTTTAGGGAAATAACAGTAAGGCACTGTGTTTTTTAGGGAAGAACAAACAGCCGCAACTAATGGTTCCCATGGAAGACTCCTGTCGGCTGTAAAACTGTGAATAGCTGAGTTCTTGTCCATATGTGCAATTCCATTCAATTAATCCTTATAATTATGAGAAGAGATGATCTCCTAGGAATTGCCTATACATTCAAGGCACAAGAGAACTCAAAGACCAAGATTGACATCATGAGAGTGAGAAAGAGAGGTAAAAAGGCTACTTCTGCAAGGCAGTCATTTGCCTACTGTTCTGAATAGCTTGTCATGAGAAGAATATCACAAGAAAAAGCCACGTAATAATCCATGTTCCTGGCACTGGTGAACTGTGAGATATTGTTCCTTAGAAGTGAAATACTTGTTGTTCAGCAGTGACAAGACAAGCTGAATGGATGTTTTAAAAGATGAACAGATCATATCAGTCAACCACGCTGCTACTGCTACTGAATTTGGGGAAATAATTTGGACTGAATTAGAAGAGCTGTATTTCAGGAAGCTGTGACACTGAAAGCAATCAAACTTGGCACTACTTTTATTACAACCTATGCAGAACTAAACAAAAAATTCTACCTCTGACATAGGAAGTCCTAAGCTGCAAAGCACTGGACACTAAGGAACCACATGAAATATCACTCTAAGATCAGCAGGTAAGATAAGTTTCTGGCTTGATCTAGCACAGTCTTTCTTATAAAGCACATCTTTTAACAAGGATGAGATGGAAGCAGCACTAGTCAGTGAAGCCCTGTACCCAGCAAAACTGATTTTTTACTTACTGCATCCAACTGTGCATGTCAGACTCTAAATGTATTTCATTTGGGAAAGCAGTGGAGCTGTTATGCTCAGTCTGAGCCAAATTTTGCCCTTGGCTTCAGGCACACAGCTCCCATTGACTCCAGTGGAAGTTATTCAGAAGGAGATAGATTGTGTAAATTAGGCATGCTCTTGAGATAGTGAAGAAAGGGAGATTCACTACTGAACCCCAGAGCGGGAGTTCACTGAGGGCCAGCGAAGTCAGTCTCTAGTCACTCCTTCTCAAATCATCAGAGAAATGGCTTGCCAGATCCATAAAATAGATAGCTCATACACACCGCTTGAAGAATAAGAGGATTTTCAAAGCCTTTTAGACAGGACTTCTATTCACTCACTACCTCAGAATCAGCCCATCCTCAGAGGATATAGGTACTGTACTATAATTAGTGAAAGATGCTGATTTTTTTTCCTCAGAGCTGCGTTCCCCTAGATCTGACTGAGATCCCTTCTTACCTACACTGCTGCAAACCACATCACCCTGCCACCAGCTACCTCCCTGCTTTTTTACCCTGTTCTGACACTGGTTATTCCTTTTGACTTTGCTTGTCTTTTAACTGCTTTTGACTCCTTACACTTCAAGAATCACAGGATTTATCTCTAATTTTCTCATAGTTTTAGAGTGATATATTTTGTCCTGCAAAGTTTAACAGCTGGATGCTTTAGCTTGGACTTCTTAGTTTAATCTCAGTGAAAACAGAGGAAACATCTAAACATTATGGAAATTAGTCCAATTTACTACAGTTGTTCCACACTTATCTTCTTAAGAAAAAGGAAGGATAGATTGGATGGAAATGAATACCAGAAACAGATCAGTAACACCAATTCCAGTTTACATTTTTATGTATTTTTTGTATGTAGATTAAAAATTCTGCTTGGGTCCTACTTACAGATGTACTCACCAAAAACAAACAAACAAACAAAAAAAAACAGGTCAGATTCTGCTTTGCTACTCACATCCCAGGTTTTTCTTGTCCTATGTTTAGAAAGAGGATGAGAAGGCTGCATCTTTAATTTTAGGGGTTTCTTTAGTATGCACTCCTAAGGAAAATCCTTTTTATAATTGTTTTTAATTTATAACTATTATCTCAGCAGGAGAATAGCATGTAATGGGCAGGTACTTGCAGAAAAAATCTTCTTCTTAAACTAACCTAATGTAAACACTTTATTGACTTTAACACAGACTGGCTTATGAAAAATATAAAATATAATAAAACATTCAAAAGCGTGATGAATGAAGTGAGTGACTGAATGACTAATGTATGTCAGTTTTGCATGTTATCAGGCAGAATTATATTTGTTTCAGTTGTTTATATCGCTCAGCACCAGTTTGTTTTGGGGTTCCTGCCTCCAACCTATAGCAGGGCCTCTGCCATTTTCAAGCAGGAGGAAAGAAGGAGAAAGTGAAAGATCAGTCTTCAGTTGTCTCATAGTGAATTTTCTGGTCTTCAGAAAAACTTCAGTCCTCTTCTTGCTGCTGTCTGGAAGTACTGGATTTTTCTCTTCAACTCACATATACTCAATGACTTCATAACGTTGCAGAAAATGCTTTAAATATGTAATCCTAGAAAACATAAAACTTTTTGTAAGCAAAGTGTGGAATTAACTTTCCCTTGTTTCTTCTCTGTTTGAGAAAAGCAGCCTTCAGTGAAGTGTTCCAGGATCCAGTCATGTCTTCGAGAAAATCTTTGAAAGAACTTGAAACATAGTTATGCTCTGCAAAGTCATTGTCTGCTTTGCTAGTGAAACATGGATACACCGTCCTTTCCCCCACTTCCCTTTGGATTGCTACTAACAAAATATTTCAAAATATTTTAACATGAATTACAAAGTTCCTATGAATTATCGGTTGCTTTCATATGCACACACAAAATCTGCTACTGATGAGTTATTTAAGTGACTCCAGTGATGTTTTTGTCACTGGATTTGTGAATGAGACTGCTGAAACTCAGATCTGTGCAATGTTGGTATTAGTTCTTTGTTCAAATGAAATGAAGACACAGTCACTTTTTGCTGTGCCCTTCATACCGAAAATTCGCTAACTATAAATCAGATATCCCCCAAAATATTTTTTTTACTGATGACATTTTATAAAACCNCATTTTAAAACCTCTCAGTTAATCTCTCCAAACACTAAGCAAAAAGAATCCTTCCTTGATCTCTGCAAATAACCAAGGTTGGCTGGTGTACGGTTTTTACATTTTTTAGCTCATTTAGATACTCTTAGACACCATTAAAAACAGCAAGTATATTAAACACACAGGGCTCAGCAAAAAGAGGGAGCGATTCCTGTAATATAAGCCATTGAACAGAATCACAGAATCACACAATGTTAGAGATTGGAAGGGACCTCGAAAGATCATCTAGTCCAATCCCCCTGCCAAAGCAGGAACACCTAGATCAGATTGCACAGGAACGCATCCAGGCAAGTTTTGAATGTCTCCAACCTACATTTCCCCCTAAATTTTCACATTACACTTCACATACAAGACAAAAAATTGGACCTGGAAAATCATTTCCAATTCTCTTTGAGCAGACTTAGGTTTAGGACTTCAGCAAATGAATGGCAAATATATTCAAAATATCTCTATTTCTCTTGTTTGCTCAACTTCCATATAATTTAAAGTATAAATGACCAAATAACAAGATCCTCACTGTTTTTACCTATTTCTATTTGTTATTTTAAATGTATACAAACTGTACTAGGTTAACATGAGTGCGTGAGATAATTTTATATCATGAAACCTCTCAGACAACAGATTTTCTTTGCAAAATCTTCTAAATAAGGTGTTACATACAGCAAGCATGCCAAGGAAGGGTAAACTCGTCAGCTGGTATAAATCAGCTTAGTTCTGTGGATCTCAGTACAAGATACCAGATAAAAGATTACAGCTACTATTTGTCAGATGACAGTTATACCGGACCCTAAGGGCTGACTAGTTAGATAGAGCAATTAATCCCAACAAATAAAATCCCTACAAATGTAGGGTTTTTTTAATCAATTTTATAAACAATAGAAAAGAACAGTCTTGCTAAGGCTAATCTAGATGAATAACAGAATCAAAGAGGGACTACATCTAATTAAAAAAAAAAAAAGATATCTTTATTAGAGATGTTCAGTTATAAAGTAAGATAATGAGATAACAGATATTCTCCCTTTTTGATTACTCTTCCTGTTAGTTTTGTCAGAAAATCTCTTTAGTGCTTTCCATCAAAACAAGTTTATTTCCTTCTGGATATGGCCGGATTAAGCATTAGCAATCCTACTGCTGACCTTTTCTGCTAGTAAGTACTAGAACCCTGTTGAAGTTCACCTGATTGATTTTGGCTTAATTCCCCACTGCTGATTACAGTGGGAGCAGATCTCTGATGGGGTAGGGCAATAGAAACCCAGGGAGGAAATTTAAGTGGCAGCCAGGTTAATAAAAGGACTTTATACTGAAGTTTTTGTGGAAATGTTGTGTTTTGTTTGTCTGTTTGTTTTTCACAGCAGTAAAGGGCAACATTCAGAAAGCTAATTTGTACAGCAATATGAACACCAGCCTGTTTGCAGAAATTTACTTCTATAAGGTCTTTTCCATCTGAGTGTTACTGAATTCTTTCCTGCTTCCATTGTGCATACCATATGATTTGTAACATTCAGTCACAGTTGAGGTCAAACCCTGAGAATTACAATTCAGTTGAAGTAACTGGATTTTGTAGCCACTCAGTATTAATCTTGGATCCTTCTATGGCTCAGAGTAACTTGGTCTCTCTGAAAGAAACTTCTTTGCCATCCTCTTACAGTAGAAGTCTTTGAATTTTTAATATCCATCACAGAACTTTGCAGAATTTCTGTGAGATACTTTCTTTGAGATATAACAGACATATAAAGTCCAAGTTTGATCTTTAATTTTTAACAGTTTGTACAATTTTCAGAAGAGAAAAAGATTATTAATTTTTCCATGAAGTGAGAATAACTGTGATGGAAACACATTGACTAGTTCAATGAAGGATTGTAAAATCAACATTATTGAGTAAACAAGGGTTATTGATTCAGTTAAGCAACATTTGAAGTATTTTATGCTTTGACTTAGAATTAAAGTATGTCCCATAAAAAAAAAAAAAANACTGCGTGTTATAGTCCAGTATATTTCACATCTTGGTCTAATAAAGGAAATGGAGCACACTGCATAAAAACAGTCAATAGCAGCATACTCAGTACAAATTTTTATTTTTCTATGATTCATAGGGAAAATAAGCACATATGCCAACCATTTTATTTGCAACATATACTGGAAGTAGGACAAAATCATGATAAGGATAGAAACAACCTTGTAGTGAGCCATCTTGCTTCTTCCAGTAGTAGCAAGTCTAGGACCAGTGAGGCTCAGACATTTAACTTGTCCAGTTCGTCTGTGATTAGTTAACAATTAAGAGAAGCCACTTGGCTTCTGCTACAAAAGGCAAGACAGCAAAAAGAGATGCTCTTGAAAAGCAGTGAAAAACTAGGGGGAGAAAGAAGTTGATGGTTTAGGGGATTAAGCTTAGCCTAGTTCCTGTGAAAGATCTGGAGTAGTCAAAAAGAGCATGTATAAGCACGCGGTGTGTTTTTTTAGGACTTATGTTTTGAGTAGTCTAGGCAGCAATGCAGCTGTATTAGCTATCACATTCCCTAAGGATGTTAATTGAGGTGTCCCCAGCTTGCTATGTAAGAAATACTTTCATAAAACAGAAGTTTTTATCTGCTTTTAGGGTAAGTGCTTCTATTTGAAGGAACTAAGTAAGAGATTCTAGCAATTCTGGAGCCGCAGTGTGCATTAGGTGTTATGGCATTACCACCAATTTTTAAAAGGCCAAGCATCTGCACAGGCTGGGGTGCAATGCCAACATGTTCCTTTGCCAGATGACATGTCCAACGTGCTGCCAGAGCATTGGCACCTCCTTCCTTTGAGTCGCTCTTCCAGGCCATGGCTAGCATTGCATTTTCCAGGATCCTGGAGCTGCCTACGCATTTTTTCGCCAGAGCAGCAGGACATGGAATTCCTCCATGGAGTCCCTCAGTTCCTTTTCAGCTGATACTCTCCTTCCTGCCCCCTGGAGCTCTTCACTGCCTCTAGCACCCTCCTCTTTACATGAGAAGATGAGTGCTTTCCAGCTGAAGTGCTAGCTGCACTTGCACTAGGGATGCTAATAGGTAGGGCTTGCAGGCCTGGGCAGCCTGGCCCTAAAAGAACAATCTGCTCCTTTCTAGCCCAGCTTCCCTGGAAGACTCATATTATTATCACCACAGTGCTCCTAGTTAGCACGACTCAACATGGTGCTACAATCTGCAAACATCACACTAACTTTTCCTCCTGTTCCAGGAAAACTCAAGCCCCTGTAGCCTCAGGGCTCTATATAGCTGCAAATTTGGCAACACTGTCCAAACTGACCTTTCTGTCTATCTCCTGTTCTCATTAAAGGTATCTGAAAATATTATCTAATTATATTAATGTCTGTAATATTAAAGGAAGATTCTATAAAGAGACTGTCTTACCTATTTATGGTATGGGTCTGTAGACACTTTTCCTTGGTATGTAAGTTACTTTCCATTTCCCTCTTCTAAATAATATGCAACTGTGTGGCAGCAGGTAAGGCATTTCCACCACCTACATTGTGTGACAAATTCTAAGTTTGGATGCAGTCTCAGAGAAGACAGGTGGAAAAGAGAAGGTGAGAAAACACTTTTCAGAAGTATTTCTAGAGAAACTATTAATCTTTTACAGGTGCTCAAGGAAGAGAAGAAGCCTCAGAAATTAACATTCTTTATTAAATCTCTTCACTGAACTCAGCTGCAGTCTCTACAAGGAAAACTGACATTGCTTTCAC
>VXAV01004196.1:137042-151315 GCA_013399715.1 Alectura lathami
GATAATTTAAAAATTTTATTTAAAATTATTCTAAGGAAAAGAAAATAGATATTTCAGTTGTAGTTCAAATATCAGTCTCTCATACTTCCAGCTTAAATATATAAATTTGAACACTGGTTAAATAATTCAGATTCTGAAAGGTCTACAATCAGTGGTGGATTTAAGGAGGCATCACAGGATCTGTAACAGATTGCCCCATTGGCACCACAAACCTAAGGTGCACTCTGGGCAGCCAAATCACCCCAGCTTGATTTTCAGGTCTGCGAAGGATTCCTTGCAATTATATTTGTTCTTGACTAAAATGTCTCCCTCAAAATCATAAAAAGCAAGGCAATACATTAATTCAAAAACTCATTATTATCATGAGTCCTGAAGATCAACTGCCACGCACAGAAGCCTTATTTCTGATTCTCTTGCTTTGTTGCTTGTGTTCAGTTTAGTGCTTTGTTTGGAAAAGAGGTAGCCCAGAAACAGAGTGAGGAAAGGTAGGGCAGTCAAGATATGGTTGATGGTCATCATTTCTAGTATGCAAAAGCACTGGTAATGAAATGTCATGGGCCTCTGGAGAAGGTAACATAGGACTAGTATGCTATCAGCTACATTTTTCATTTCCTAATCTTTGTATGGATATAAGCTCATTGAACTGTGTATTAATATGTAGGCTCCCTAAAACTTCCCAACAAATTGCCTATCTTTGTATTAACAAAAAAAAAAAAAATGTATTTAAGTATTCAGCAGGAAAAGTCTACTGCATAAGGTGGGAGGAATAAGGGGCTTACAAGCAGACACTGACGTAAAGAAATTTATGTACTATCTGCTGCTACAGGTGAACATTTATATTCCAGAAACAGTGGCTTCACATCATAAAGCTTCAAGAGTTTTTCAATGGACAATTGTTGGGGTATGCATTTTCTCTTGTGATATATGGCTACAAAAAATGACCCAGAATAATCTTTCTTCTATTATTCATTTCACAAATTTCCAGTTGCTTCGAGGATACACTCCTCTAAAAATGCAGTGCATGCAAACAATATTTTGTGGTTGTTGGTGTTTTTTTGTTTTGTTTTGTTTTGTTTTGTTTTTTTGTTGTTGTTGTTTGTTGGCTTGTTTGGGAGTGGTTTTGGATTGGTTTGGGTTTTTTTCCTCTTTTTTTTTTTTTTTGAGAGCTATCCACCAGCAAGAGATTATTAAGCTGTTATTGGAGGATCTGCTAAACTCTTCACCCTCCCTATGAGAAGATAAGTAGAAGGAAAAATAACATGATCTAAAATGAAAAAAAAATTGCACACAGAAAGCCCAAAATTTAGCCCAATTTGAACCTGCTCAGGGCAGCTTTTTTCTTTGTAGGTGAACACTAGATCTAGGCTAATTTTTAATCCTTGTTTTAAGTCAAATACCACTGTGATGTCTCTCTCAACAACCTTCAGCAACCTGAGCTAGATTTCAGCTTTGGCCAAGATATATCAGACACCAGAAATGGGAACTAGGAGCCAAATACTTCTCCGTGTCCCTTCTGTGGCTGTCTAAAGAAAGAAAATCTAGTTTTGACCCTTGGATAATTTTAGCACTCTCAGGACCTTTCCACAATGTATTCATTTGCCTAAGCAGTTTTTCCAACAGCCTGTGTTTGCAGTGAGACAGTAGATTTTTCATTTCCCTCTTCCCTTTCTTTGGAGGAATTCCTCCAGATAACATCATCTTCACTTCCCCTTTTGTCATTTTTTGCGATCCAATGAGTGCTGAATTGCATCTCAACAACAACATAATGCTAATCAATTCTCATATACTAATGGTGATTGAGAGGAGGGGCTATGGCTCACTGAACCAGCAGTGTTGCTTTCTGCACTTTAAGTGTTTTCTGGCCCATCTTAACATCTTTCATGCAGAAGTCATGCTCCTTTAGACCTAGGCCACATACCGTGTTTCTTTTCTGACAACTGAAAGTGCACCCCAAGGTAGAACAGCTGCAGAGCCTTAGTCATTGGATGGTCATGGTATGTGTGTTTGAGGAGGAAGCTAGAGTTGTTAATATCATGTTTATACCATTAGTTGCTTATATTTAGTGCTTTGTTGTTCTCAGCCCTTTTAATCACACTGCTTGAAGAGTTGTATAGAGGAATACATTCTTTACATATAATTATTTTGCTCAGTGAGTGGACCTCTGAAAGTTGCAATGTTGAGTACTTGTTGCTCTGTGCAGTAGTTTTATTAGTATCTGCACGAGTACCTCCAGAAGCAGAGTAAAATGTCTCTTCACAGTGTTTTGTCGTCTGTCCCTCTGGTCAGCCAAGGCCTAATTTCAATCACGAGCAATTTTGCATTTTCTCAGATCAGCAGCATGTGACAGAACCTCTGGCATAGGGAGGAAGAGAATGAAAACTAGTTAGCTGTATTGGTCTGTATGTTTCTGTTAAATGGGTGAATCTGTCTTGCCATCGTTCACTGTAATTGCAGTGTCTGGAAAGTTGACTTTCCCTCGAGACTAATGTATTTTAAGTTCAATGGATAAGGGAAAGCTTTTGAAGGACTTGAAAGACTCTACACTCTTGACTTTTTAAGTCCAAGCAAAGTCAACACTGAACAGTATGTACTTCGTAATCAAGAGTTTATTGGAATATTAATTTAATTACACACACACAAACATACAGACAAAAAATTTTTTCAGGTAATGTATTTATATATATTTAGCTAATACAGTCAGAATCATAATCTTTCTATTTGACTATATTTCCCATATTTGATCATCAGTTCTCGTAGAACTATCAAGGCAGTCAAAAGTTGCCGCAGAAAGTTTCAGACATGCTCTGAATGAAAGTATGTTATATCTAAAGACTTTTTTTTTTCTGCATTTTGTCCAAATGCATGTAGTAAAATTAAGACTACTAGACTTCTAGCCCATCTTAGAAGGATTCATTCCTTCACTGAAATAAATTGGAAGGACTACTGGAAGCCCTAAAGTCACCCTAAAGAACTCATAAGAGAATATTCATTATGCTCTGTAATATCTAGTGAACAAAATGCCATACTTTTTGCCTAGACATTCAAAGTATGGCAACCTAAACAAACATGCTAACCAAAGAGCAATGGGAGACGTCACCTTCCAAAATCTCACTTCGTGGCTACTGTAGTCTTTGTGGCTACTGTAATCTCTCTTCAAGTCTCCATATCAGCTGAAGATTCCTGCAGTGCATCAATGGCTTACTTACACCTTACTTTCTTGTCTTAACATGACACAGCATAAGATAAGAGATAGGCATTAGCTTCCTGGTCAATGGCAATAGGAAAAAAAAAGTGGTAAAAAGACGAGTGGTTTCATTTCTTTTACCAAAAGCCAAGAGTGATGTACTTTGTGGTTTTTGCTGAGGAAAAAAAAAGTCATGGCATAGGGTATGTATCGTTCTTGGTCCCTAGCATTGCCTCTGCAAGTTCCCTATTGGGACAGAGGGAGAACAACCACAAATAACCATTGTTATTCATGTTGATTAATACATGGTTTGAAGGTACATATTTGTCCTATAAAAAGAATCCTGTAAAAACACAAGAATATTAACTTTCAGCCTTCATATGTTCAGACTTTTCAGACTCCATCTTTCTTCCTGTTTTGGGACTGCCTAGGAAGGCCAGGTAACAAGCCTAAGGGATATTAACAAATCCTGGTCTTAAACAGAAGTATAAATAGGCTGTGAAGCACTGCATTAAAGATGATACACTTTGAAATACACCCAGTCTTTTACTAAATATCTGTGTTCAAAAGTCAAGGGCACTGGAGATGCTCCTCGTCTGGGCTCCTTTCTCTAGCATCTCACATTAAACTCAACACACACATCTCTTTTATAAAGAAGGAGAACATTATTCCACTCAGTGACTGATGTTAAAATGTGAACATCTAAACTATCTTAAGTTACAGAGAAGTTAATGTTTCATTTTGCCCACTCTTAGAAGACACCAATGCATACCCATCCATAATGGGCATGCATGAAGGAAGTGCCCTGAGACCACCCCCAAAGACACAACACTACCTTACAGCAGCAGTACTATGGAATGTTGTATATCCCGCTGTAGGCTCACGTTGCACTCAGCCTGGAAAGGGATGCAAGAGTATATCCAGCAATGCCTGAGTGTCCCAACTGCTCTGCAATGTGTCTGGTTGCTCCAGAGGCTGAACTTGCAAAAGGGGTAGTAGCTAAGTCTAACTGTGAGGTCACTGTATGGAAAAATTTTATGGCTATTTTAATCATTGTAGACTTTGTCAATGTTCCACATGGCTTATGACAGGCCACAGTAGGAAAGAGAAGCATGCCTATTGATTGTACCGCTTTTGGGCAGCAGCAGACTCCTACTCTGCAGCTGACCATAAAACAGGAAATCCACAGATGAACCTCAGACCCATCAAACAATACAGTATCAAGGCTTATTGCAATCAAAACCATACCAAGACTGTACTTGTGTTAATGGTTTACATGAGAGGAGAAGGCTCACCATACTTCTACTTGGCTAGACAGATTATACAAATTTGTTCAATCTGTCCTTGTGTTCCCACCAAGAGTGCTTCATTGCCTAACACAGCTTTTCTGACAATATTTCTTTTAAGGCATTTTTCTACTCTGTTATCATTATTAAACATCTTTTGACATTGTTTCTCTTCCTTTTCTCTTAATATTGGTGCTGTGAATTCAACAAGTTTCTCCACATCCGGCTGCATGAATGAGAGACTTTGAAGGCTTCGCTCACTCAAGAACCTGGAGTGATTGACTGGAACAGCAGTAGAGTAATAAGGGGAATTGCTATGGGTATGTTGGAGCAGACAGCTGTTATATTATTTTGGACAGGCAGTTTTCTTTATAAATATTTGCTGTATTGAAAAACAGACAGCTATTGTAGTAGTGATCTGGAAAAAATTTTGAAAAATGTCTGGGATTTTCCCTGTGAGGCCAACGTGAAAAGCCGTAACTGAATACACTTATGGTCCAATATTGTACAAAATTTGGGCTCAACCTGTATTTAGGCAAAACTTCCAATGAAGTATTTCCAATGTGACATTTGCTTGAACAGGCATTTGAAGACTCATACCTATTGCTCACAAATCTCACCCAGTCTAAGACATGTGCCTGACAAAAATGGCCAAACTTTCCTCTCACATAAAGGGGCCTTCACAGCTTTTCACCACATCTGGCTTGATTTATACCTGTGTAACATTTGATCCAGCAGTAGGGATCAGTAAATTTATTAAGAAATTGTTTTAAAGTATCCAAAACACTTTTTCTGAGATGTTGCTGTTCCTTTTAGCGTCAAATTTTGAACATCTAAGATGTAATAAAGCATTTTTAATAACAATACAAAAAAGATTACTCGAAAAAATCACACTATGAAATTTCAGTAACTTAAATATTTGAGAGAGCCATAATTTAATTGCAGATGTTGTTGTTGTTTTTAAATTGGCTCTTTCGTAATGTAAAATGCTATACCTATGAGATAATTGACTTTTCCCTGTAATTAAACCTGCAATTAAAAAAAATGTTATCATCCCTTAAATAACTGCCTGGGAAACAATTCAGTGAAAAGAAGACCTGAAATCAAACAAATGGTCTTTTCTCAGAGTGTGAATAACAACAAGGCTTCATAGCCTGTCAGTCACAGTACCAGCAAGATTGTCTTTGAAAATGTTTCCATTTTTCAAGCTGTTAGAGGGACTGCTATAGATCCTGGGGGCATAAACCTGAAAGAAAGATCATAATTCAGCAAAAGGAGGCCTGCTTATCTCACTCAACAGTGAGCTGGCAGAGAATGGGGACCCATGCTTTGTTTACACACGGAATAAACAGCATACCTGTTTTGTGCCTGAACTGGCTTTAAATCCTGATGGTACAGAGGGTGGATGGAGGGAAGAGTGAGACAGAAACAGTGAGGAAAAAACTGTGCTCATGAATGTGTAGATGTGTAATTAGTGAGAGTATCCACAATTTCAAAATGGAAAAGGAATCTGCCTTGTCCTTACAGTATCCCTTGATCTCTTTGCTAAGCTTTATTTTTAGATTTCTATTGAAATGTCATTCAGGAAATACAGTTTGACTTCCTCTGGAAAAGAAAGAGAGAGGACAGTATAAGTCACTTGTATGGTGAAAGAAAAGTTGTGACACAATTTTATTTTATTTTTAATTAAACACAGATAATTACCAAAGATATGGGTAAAAATTGGGAGAAAAAAATAATTAGAGGAAATCAGATCCTAGATCCTAATTATAAGGGTGGACTATTGGATAGATAAAGAACTGGCTGGAAGGTCACAGTCAGAGGGTTGTGGTCAATGGCTCTATGTCCAGATGGAAGCCAGTCATGAGTGGTGTCCTCTTGGCTTCCCTCTTGGGGCTGATGCTTTTCAACATTTTTATCAATTGTGGGAAATCAAAAAGTGGGATTGAGTACACCCTTAGCAAGTTTGCAGCCAGTACTAAGCTGAGTGGTGCTGTTGATACAATAGAAGGAATGGATGCCATTCAGAAGGACCTTGATAAGCTTGAAAAGGGTCCACATCAACTTCATGAAGTACAACAAGGCCAAATGCAAGGTGTTGCACCTGGGTCAGGGCAATCCCAGGTATGTGTACAGACTGGGAGAAGAACTCCTTGAGAGCAGCCCTGTGGAGAAGGACTTGGGTGTTCTGGTGGACATGAAAGCTTGACATAAGCCAGCAGTGTGCATTTGCAGCCTGGAAAGCCAATGGTATCCTGGGCTGCATAAAAAGAGGAGTGGCCAGCAGAGAGAGGGAGATGATTGTCCCCCTCTACTCTGCTCTCATGAGGCCCCACCTGCAGTGCTGCATCCAGGCCTGGAGTTCCCAGCACAAGAAAGACATGGAGCTGCTGGAGTGGGTCCAAAGGAGGGCCACGAGGATGATCAGAGGGCTGGAGCACCTCTCCTGTGAAGAAAGGCTGAGGGAGCTGGGCTTGTTCAGCCTGGAGAAGAGAAGGCTCTAGGAAGACCTCATTGCAGCCTCCCAATACATAGGGAGCTTCTAAACTTGAGGGGGATCAACTTTTTACATGGTTTGATAGTGATAGGATAAGGAGGAACAGTCTCAAAACAAAAGAAAGGAGATTTAGGTTAGATATTAGGAGGATTTTTTTTACTCAGAGAGTGGTCAGGCACCAGCACAGGCTGCCCAGAGAAGCTGTGGATGTTCCATCCCTGGAGGCGTTCAAGAACAGATCAGACGGGGTCCTGGACAACCCTGCCCATGACAGAGAGGTTGGAACTAGTTCCTTCTAACCCAAGCTGTTCTATGTTCCATGATTCTACGCAACATATTTCACTGGGCTAAATTCTGCTATGTCTCCTCCACCTAGGGTAACCTCATTGATTTCAGTAGATAGGTCTAATGATTTCACTAAAAAAAAAAGGGTGACAAGAGAGGTTAAACTGATTATAACAGCAATGTGCTAATTTGTCTAGTAAGAATGACTCATTTCATCCTTTTAGAGGACCTATATTTAAAGTCTAAGTACAATAGTATATTTTGATTTGGAATTACAGGTGACACTCATCACATAGAAAGATGAGTAATTATCTCAGATGGCTGTTGCAAAGCCAGGAAAAACGAACCAAACAAAAAGAAGTCTTAACTGAAAAATATAACAGGAGAATTTAGGTTTATGCTAACACTATTGTATCAAAGAGCATTGACTTTGACTTTTTCTGTACATTTCTAAATAGATTCCTCTTTGGATATTGCAAGAAAGTAGACTCAAAAAAACAGACAAACAAATTTAAGTACATCACCTTAATAAATGACTCTTTACAAGTTACAAACTCAAGATAAAAATTATTGTTTATATTTTGCTATCTATGATCCAAAAGATAATCTGACTTGAATATACTTTTAAATGTCTTTAAGAATTTAATAAATTAAGTATTTCTATTTTCTTTCACATTCTTTTACTGCAGCAAAGCTAAATAAATGTAAAGCAGTTTTAACTGTTTTAAGTAATGAGCTTGACTCTCTCATTTCTTCATGAAAGATAATGAGGTGAACTTGATCAGAAGGTTCATTAAAAATGATTACATGAAAAAAAGGAAAGTCATTCTAAATAGGATTGTTAATTGGAAAAAAATGAGTTAACATGTGACTGAAGTTTGGATCCAAGTTCAGAGTCAAAGAAAATGTATATTAATTTGCTTTCCCATGTGCATTAGTTTCTGCAATGTGATGTTATGACACTAACAAGTCCCTCAGTTATATCAACTTTCATTTCTCTGTGCGATGCTGAAATAATTTACATTTTTCAAAATTACATTTGAGTTTCTGCATATGAATTACCCAAGGAAGTAATCGTCTGTTTAGAAATCAATGTTTCTAATAACCAAACAAGTGTTGAATCATTATATTTCCGAGTGCCAGTCATATTCTTTGTATGATTTCTGAATTAAGCATGTCATGTCACTGATATCTTATCCCTCTTAAATTGGATGAGTAAAAAAGGTAGCCAGAGAAAGTAATCATTTGTCATATTTCATTTGCATAGCTAATATCATCAGAGTGAAAAATAGTGTGCATCCTTTAACTTACCATGGGCAAATATTCCTTGAATAGCCCAATAAACCTCACAGAAGCCATACTTCTGAGTAAGTTTTATGGAATTGACTGCTATGTACCATCATCACCTTTTCAGAGGAAATCAAGCCTTATCCTTACAGACATAACAAAAAGCATTGCTCTAATAAGAATACTCACAGCTTAACAGTTAAGATACCTAAAATAATTGGGTAAAGTAAATGCAAGGGAGGAAGTAGAATAACCTATAGAACTACTCAAAAGAAGGAGATTTCCACTGAAATATATAGTAAGATTTCAGTCTCTAGGGATTGGATTATGCAATAAGCAGATACTGAATAAATTTCTCCTCCTCAGCAAATTATACAGTGCTTTTGAGTACAGGTGGGCAATAGGCCTGAGGCTTCCCCTCTGAAACCTATGCATCCTAAATGCCTTCTGAGTTTAGAATAAATTGCATCTCTTTCTTCATTGCTGTAGAGAGAGCTTAGATAGCAAACTTAATCTTGACTCCTACATTTTGCACAGCAGATGGGTGAGATGAACCCTGAACACTGTTCATTTTTAGGGTTTTACAGAAAGTCAGCAATGTTCATCTAACTGCTTGGGATTTATGGAGAAGTGGTTTGCTTGTATAGACTGTATTAGGTGGCATTTTTTGGAAAACAGTCAAAGCTTCAACTTGATCAAATAACGATGCAAAAGTACAAACTTCTTGTGCAGAATATGTGCTAGATTACTTTAAAAAATATAGATTACTTAGAAAAAAATGTATCCGTGGCAAAATATACCACTATGCTTCATCTTCTCCTTTAAATGGATGTATGCATAAGTTTCACAGGACTGTTCAAGGCTAAACAAATTAAGATTGTAAAGCAATAAACTACTATAAAATGAAATGTTACTCCCTGCTGTGTCTTTAAGAGATAGAAAAGTATTCTTTATCAGGCACCCTAATCAAAGAGCAACGTAGAAATATGCTGTGGAGACAGTGTTTGATCTACTTTTTTCAAAAAGTTCTATCTTGTACAGTTACAACTGATACTGTGAAGTAAGCAGGAAATTTGGTCACTCTTACTATTTGTTAAATTGATTTCTACAGGCAATAAATTCAATTATACTGCTCATAAACACCTGGAACTTGGTTGTTCATTGTCTTACCCTTGAGTAGAGGTATTTTCCTAAATTCAGTTTGTACAATGTAATGACAATGCAAGATATGAGAGTGTAAAAAGTACGGTCATTGCATCCTAAAGCCTTGAATCTGAAACAGCCTCTCATTAAGTAAACTTCTCTCCCAAGAAATGCAGGGCATAAATGCTCTCATAAGTGTTCTTAAACAGTCATTAAACCGAAGAATGACTTACAGGTAGAAATTGTACTGGTGATATTTTTTTGAGGAAAGAAAAAAAAAAAAGGAATGTTGATGGAATTTATCTGTTGTTGCTAATTACATCATCAACTGAAACACTTGTACATCCTGGGATCCTTGTTCTGTGAAGAACTACTTCTTATCACACTTGCCTGAAAATAGAATCTGCAGAGAAACATCTAGACAGTGTACCACTGTAGGCTGCAGACCCTCTGAAAAGGTATGGTGCACTGAATATTAACACCATTTCACACATTCCCAAGACGTATGCAATTACCTCAGGGAGAGGAGCTGGGAATGTGAGGTCTCAAGGGCTTAGATAATGACATAAAATAAATTGCAACGATTACCCATGTATTTTTCCAAGAGACGTATTATTTAAAACCTGTCTAGGCTTTTGAGAATGAAAGACAGAGGAATGTCCACTTTATGAAATTGCTATTAATGCGTGACCTAGAGTTGAAGACAAGGTTAATTACGGGTTTTTAACAGAAGTATCATTCTGGTTTAATATCAATACCCAGGCCTTAAATATTGAAGTAAGTCACATTTTTCAGGGACAATTGCCTTTGAATGAAGAATGGCGGGGCTCTGATCTTTGCTGACCCTTATGACTCCCACTGTGCAAGCCATAGCAACAGTGTTGCTACAGCAACTGGGGAACACACAGTGAAATAGGATAAAACCATGAAATCTGATGTCATACTTTCATGAGATACAAAATCGCAAATAACCTTCTCAAGCAGATTTATTAAATATTTGATATATTGTATACAAATTATATGGACTCAACCTGAATTGAACAGGGATGGTGGTGCCGTACCACTGCCAACATAACTGGAAGGTAAGCCAGTCTTCTACAACATATAAATGTCTTTGTCAAATGTTTGTCACTTCAGACTATTAACCACAAATCATACACATCTTTCCTCGATGTTTTCATTCTCTGGAGCTTATATCTCTCCTCTGGATACAGTAGGGGATCAGATACACCTGCTCTAACCCACATAGTTATTCCTAAATTAAATGGAGAAGAAGATAGCATTGTAACAAGTGCTGCATGAAGGAGAGGGAATTATTCAGGATACTATATAGAGAGTTTCATTTTGCCATGTCTACAAGCTAAATATTCCTTGGGTCCATGTAAATCCATCCAACTAGCATGTAATTTACATGCACGTTCACAAATACAGCAGATAGCCTGATAGCATTAAATCATACTTTTTGACAGACAGAAATAATTGACCACAATGTGCTTCAGAACAAAGGCATGAATGGCATATAGCTTTTAACTATAAGTATAAAAAACAATAAAATACACAAACTCAGGCTGAACTACTATTGATTTTTAAATGGCTATGTCTTAATCAAGAGTGCAATAAAAGAATCTCAGAACAAAAGTCCTATTTGTTAGAAAAAATTTATTGCCACTCAACACTCACAACATTTATTAATTGATATAACTTTGCAGTAAGCTGAAGGATGTTCACTGAATGGATGAACTGTGCAATACATATTACAGGCTCAGTAAGCTGCATAGCACAATGGAAGACATTTTTCAGAAGTATCAGAAGGATTTATACTAATCAATTTCACACAGGGTTTTTTTGGTTTTGTTTTTTTTTTTTTTTTTTCTCCCTGTTTCCCACAATAGTCAAAGATGGATACTTCAGAAGAAGATGTAAAAGTCCTATTTTACCCAGCCACAGATTTCTGTCCCACACAGGTAAGTTTTTGTCAGAGCATAGATGGTGATCTACTTATTTCCCCAACACAATGTTTGGTAGTTCCTATAATTTGATTCACTGCCATTAGTACGGCTAGTCAATTACTACGTTTGCTGACAGTTGCCTGCATATTAATAGCTTGTGATGCTATGATCTACCACACATATTATGCTTTTTGCTTTGATAGAAGACTTTAAAAGAATGTTGGTCCAAAATTTAACCTTTCTAACATTTTCCACTCCAAATAAATCCTTTTTGAAGCAGAAAGTTCGAGGAGAAACTCACGCAAATCACAAATTCAGGCAATAGTGACCCTGTTCTTACAAGGTCACAGGGGATCAAATGATGGGCTGGTATATATTCTTAGTATGCCAATATAAATGACCACTGCAAACCAATACCGTTATTCTTCAATTCCCTGTTTGAATATTTTAAAACTCTTACATGACAAAATACTATTTTCTCAAAAATTATTCACTTTTTCACTAGATATATGAAAATGATCATGCATTTCTAAAAACAGCTTTGATTTTAATCAACTAATGAACACAGTTATGGCTGCAGACAGCTAAGCAATATGGTATCTTCTTTTTCAATTAAAACCTAAAACAAAAATCAGAAGTATCTTACAAGAAATGAACATTTCTACTCAACCAGCTCCAGCATTCCTATAGCTATCTGCCACAGAATTTTCATTGAAAACACAAGCTTATCTTTACAACCTAATTGAAATATCAGTTATACTATTTGATTTTATGGCTGAAATTCTGAGACCAGATTTAATCTGTTTGTGAAATGTAGCTGTGAACTCAGGGGCATAGAATTGAATATATATATCTGCATAATAACTAATCATTTTCTGGAAGAAAAAAGGTAAGATATTCACAGCTTTGGTCTTCCTACTATTGCTAATACAAGAAAATATTCTGGGAAATTTGTTTACAGAAAAGAAGATTTTTCCATGTCCATTAGCTGTAATTACAACATTTCTTTTAGCAGAGTCAGTTTCAGAGTCAAAATAGAAACTCCCTCACCAAACTCTTCACTTCAGCTCTATGTTTCTATGGTTTCTGGATCCTTTTTAGCCAGATATTTTATAAAGTTGGACTTATGACGTGGAAAAGCAGGAATGTCCTTTTACATTTGAGTTGGGTGGGAGTTTTGTTTGCTTATAACAGAGTTTCGTTTCTAAGCATCCCGTTCCAGTTCTGCAGTGGAAAGGACAGTGAGTTAGTGCTGTATCTCATTTGTGAAGGGCCCCACTGAAGAAAGTGTTTATGTGCATAGCACTCAGTCGTGGCTGTTCTGGCCTGTGGGGTGAGTGTGACCTGAGCTGCCCCTAATCCCAGGGTATCAGGTGGATACAAACCCATGAATACAGGACTGTCCCTCTCCATGGTTCACCCCACAGAGAGGGTCCCCTGACCACCTAAGCTGGGAGACCTATTAGCATGAGCATCAGCCCTTTCTCTGCTCACATGCCAGAGTTTCCTTCAAAAGGAGCAACACCTAAAACAAAAGTATAGATACAACCAAGGTAATTTAAACACTTGTTTTTATTGAACAGAATTCCAGTTCAAGAAAGTATGCAGCTTTCTTGTTTCCTGAACCGAGAAGAGGTGAAACACTCCTGAACAAACAACTTTCCTTTCCCTAAACAGCATGCAAGACTGGGATATCAATCTTCCAAGCTCAGCTGTCTGCTGTTTATTTCACCTGCCGCCCCATACTTCAGATTTTCCTGCCAATTTGATAGGAACTACTCATCTGTTTTGCTTTCTCATATCTCTGGATACACACATGTACACGTAGGAGGTCAAGAGCAGCCCCTCTTACAGGGAATTCACAAGTAGCAGGAACATCTAAATAAAGACGCACATTCCTCCTCCGCTCCTTCCAAATACAGGGCAGAGTCTGAAGATCTACCACTTCATGCTAATGATTTCTGCTGTCTGCAACCAGTAACTCATAAGCTTTGTTCTCCTTACCTGCAATAAAATTAGTCACAAAATGTCCCATGAGAGTTAAGCTATCTTTGGAACATACAGTTTATTGTATGGATGACTTTTTGCCTATGCAATTTTCTCCATTCTCATAGAGGTCACCTTCCCTGTTATGAGTGTTACTCTGCATGAAAAGCAAGCAAAACTAATTGTTATGTCTGTTCCACTTCGGTTTCCTGTGCCACTGGCACATTAAGTTCAGAGGATGTTGGATCCAGCCCTAAACAGGCTCATGTACTGCAGTAACATCGTTTCCTCTTGTTTTCAATGTCATACCTTGTTCTTTCTATTAATGTCCATCCAACACATCAAAGATTGATCAAGTCAAGGCAGGTTACAGCTAAAAAGAACATAAAAAAAAAAAAAAAATAAGGCTAAAGCTATGACCTATTTTAGCTAATAAACAAAATGGGCTTCACAGGTGTCAGAATTCCGCTGCAATCAACCACTAATCTTTGTTTGGCAAGAGTGAAATAACAACAAAAGGAATTTATCTGCAAAATGACAAGTTGACTCTTGCCATGCTCATGTTAAAACGGGAGACTTCTGTATGTATTTTTAAATATTATTTTTAATCATGAAATTTTAATTCTTCACATATGTGATGTGTGGGGGGGAAATTT
>VXAV01004196.1:155787-171885 GCA_013399715.1 Alectura lathami
GATTTTTTTTTCTCCGTTATTCCTCCTAGTGCACTTCCAAAAATAAATACCAATAGAATTGCATTGTGGGGAAAGAGGGTAGCTCACAAGTTCTACTTTCTCCTTAAGGTCTAATACATGACTTGGTCTGTCACAGATCCTGATTTTATCATTATGTAAAGGGCTGTGATTAAAAGGATCAGAAATCATGACTTGCAAAACAGAATTAAATGAAAAATACCATATTGTCCATGAATCAATCTTACTGAATTTCAGATTGAAATACAGAACAGAAAATGTCAAAATGTGCTCTGAGAATGCTTACTTTTCCAACAGAGAATTTGATTATTAGTTAGAAAGAAATAAANCCTTAAGGTCTAATACATGACTTGGTCTGTCACAGATCCTGATTTTATCATTATGTAAAGGGCTGTGATTAAAAGGATCAGAAATCATGACTTGCAAAACAGAATTAAATGAAAAATACCATATTGTCAATGAATCAATCTTACTGAATTTCAGATTGAAATACAGAACAGAAAATGTCAAAATGTGCTCTGAGAATGCTTACTTTTCCAACAGAGAATTTGATTATTAGTTAGAAAGAAATAAAANAAATAAAAAATAAATGCTAGATTTATGAAGATTTTTTTTCTTTTTCCTGACTCTCTAAAGTAAAGAAATAAAATAAAAATATTAAAGAACAATATTTTCTAGTTGTATTTCAAATTAGACCTAGGTTGGAGTTATCCATCTATGAAAACAAGAAGGCAATCAGTGAAATGAGCTCATTCTTTTTCACATCTTTATTATAAGCATTTTGTTAGTAGCTGCTTCTACTGTTAATTCAGTTGTACATCATATCAAACATACAATGTCAAATTGATTACTCTGAAATTTCTAAACTCTTTTATTGTATACCAAAACTACTGGATTATCTGGTCCCCCACACCATTCTGAAGCTCTGTAACAGACACTTTGTCTTCCATACAAATGAAGCTGAAGCATCACAGTACCATGGGTTTCACTCACTGCAAGTTGCATTTCTAGGAAAGGAGACCGAAAGCTTAAACTGTTTGAAAGTACAGCAAGTCTTCCAGCCGAAGAGGACTTCATGTTAATAGTTGAAACTCACGACTGTTCAGAAGACCACGCCAGGCACTTAAAATGAATTTAAACTTTTATAAGATTGCTATAAATTTAAGAAATAACTTAACACATGAGCATTGATCTGGCTGTAGACTGAAGAAAGAATTTCACCTGTGGTGAGTGTTGTGTGAAGGGAAAAAAATGTACAGGAAAGATTCCGCAGAACTAAGCAAACTGATAAGATAAACACAAGGATTGGCAAAGAGCCTGCTATGATTGGTCATATCGGACAAACAATGTGAGAAAAGTAATCTGAGATATTTTAAAAGCCATTCTAAACCTTTACCTAGAAAGAAAAGNTAAAGCCAGAGGAAAATCTGAGCTTTAGAGATACAAAACAAACAAGTGATAAGGGAAAAGAATGTTTCATAGGATAACCATTAAATGCTATTTTCCAGCAATTAATATCATAACAGATATAGTTTTAACAGGATTAGAAAACAGAGTTTGACATGGTATTTCTGTGATGCAGAGTACCAAAAAAAAGGACCAAAGCTGAAGAAAACCAAAATTGTTGGATTGCATGACCCGATCAAATAGATTAATAACTATCAAACCCCCAACTGTCTAACTCAGGCAGTGCAAATCTATTAGCAGATATGTAAAACTACCTTTAAGAGGATTCACTGGTGTAATATTCAAGCTGCAACTCTGCTATTTCACACCTTGCATGTGCTGCCAACTTCTGTAGGGATTTATCTACTTGCACAACATGAGTACATCTGTCTTTATGCTCCAGCCACACAAACGTGTCCAAATGGAGGTTGAACATCCACCATTAACTTTTACACATTATTTTTGCCTATGACAAAAAAAAAAAAGGTGACTTTTAAGTATTTTAAGTAAAAGTCAAGTGAATTATCATATGAATTATAATATTTGTCTGTGCCTTTGAGCTGTTACCACAAGTTAACACTGTGCTTATAGAAATGCATCATGATTTCATTTGCCAAGTCTGATGATAAAAACACTTTCACCTTAAAAGCCAGCATAGAGGTAACGTGATGTGTTAAATCATTTATGAAGCTCTGGAATGTTAAGGGTTTTCTCTAAAACCTCTTCTTTTTGTGAGAAGAGCAATTTAACTTAGTAAAGTAATATATATGTTTTTGAGTTACCTCCTTTTTGTCTTACAGTGACAACAGACATTCTGACATAAGACCAGAGCCAAGTAGAACAGAAAACAGACAGGAACTCTTGGTTGAATGGCAGCAGATTTTGGAGCTTAGATTCACTGTTGCAGGTACCCAAATATGGATTTCACCTCAGGAAAAACAGCATACAATTACAATGTAACTGTCCAAACATCATTCCTATATGGCAACCATACTTCATTCTTCTATTAGGTTCGATTTCTGAAACTAATTTCAAACCTGTGCTCTAGAAATGGCTTAATTCCGAGTCCTTGTATGTGGGATACTACTGCATATAATGAAGTCCAGTTACTGATGAATATGAAATGGCTGTTATTCATGTATCTGCTGTGATACTGACAAGCTTGTGGTTAACCAAATTAAAACTTAGTGTGTGATGTGAAAAAACCTTAGCTAATTAATTATCTAGACTTATACACTATCTGCAATGATAATAAAATGCCTGTATTCACATTTGTAGGGACTCCATCTTATTGCTGAAATTAAAAGCAATATTTTGAGAGTGTAATTATAATCGTGTTCTTTAAGCAGAGCTGGAGTTGTCCTTCATCCTGCTGTACCTGAGCAAATCTTGCAAAAATGAGCTCTGACTAGAAAAAATGTTGCAACCTGTCATACACTGTGTACAGACCTTCTGCTAGTGTGAACGCATAACATGAAAAAATTATAATAACCCACCTGTTTTTACTTGTTTCCTAAATATTCTGCATGCTCCTTATAAGTGCCAATTGTTCTGAAAAGAAGCAGTTAGGAAAAATTGCCTTCCTCTTTTCCTATGTATTAATTTATTGAGTTTTAATCAAAAACAAGCATTTGAAGATTACACAAGTGTAGACATAGAAGTACATACTGGGCCACATACATGTGTACACAACATTTGTAGGTGAGGCTCAGTACATCTCCACGTGAACGATAAAGTCTAATCTGAGGGTTCTAATTTCCATCTGATTTGAAGCCAAAACAATAAATAAATTAAATGTAAGTTGAGGAAGTATTAAGTGCATGCTTCCTGGATCAAGCTGTCTTTTCCTCTCTGACAAACTATAATGTTTCACAAGGAGAGCAGCAGTTAACTCTTTCAGCCATGTGCAATGGATAAAAATGGCTGAATGAATACTTCTGAGTGTTACTGTTTAATTTGATTGCACCATATTCCACAGGTACTCATTGGATATAATTATCACTTTGCCCTAAAATAATTCAAGATTTTAAATTTTTGGAGAAAAACTTTCCAGAGTTCATCTAAGGGGATCCCATTTTCATTATTACTGTTTTCTGACGAGCCAGTGTGAAGCAGACTTAACATTTCATTACTCCAGGACATTAAACTGCTCAGCAGACTGAGCTCATTCCCCTCTCAGTATGTTGAGTCATGCAGCTACTATGCAGAGTTTGCAAAATTCCTTTATCTCAGCTAACCTCTCTGACCCACCCCAGTGACTGCCTGGCACCTTCACTGTATGGGGTTAGGATACCTTCAGGGTCTCACTTTGAGGAGATTCTGTAAACTGTTCTTTTAGAAGCCTAACAAGGCCTTCACAGTTACAAAGTAATCCAGGAACCTCTTCTGCCTTTATAAGTTCTGTCACAAGAGCCTCCCATCAGTGAACCCACATGCCTAAATGAGCTCTATGACAAAAAGAGATAAAGATTACAGCTGTAGTGTTTAAGCTGACCTGTGATTATCTGAATTGAATCTGACACGGATGTACTCCATGCTAACAGCTGCAGTGACCATCGTCAGATTACTAAACCCTGGCAACTCAACAAACGTTTTCATTTTAACTGTATCAGAATGATGACTCTGTTCAAATCTTCCCATTTTCATCATCTGGGTTGGAAACAGCCATTGATAATGTTGTCAGTCAAATCGCGGGTCCTAGCAATAAAACTGATAGCCCCAGGCAATGATGGCTTCTTTCAGTTAGCACTTTGCCTTGCAAAGTTGGCTCAGGCATAAACTGGCACAAACACTCAATGAGCTAAATCAGATGGGACTGAACGGCCAAATATGTGAGAAGAGATTATATTCATTCTGGCCAACATGTAAAAACAAACTGAAATAAATTGTAGACTTTTTTTTTTTTTTTTTTAATAAAACATCAGTATAACAATTTGCGTAGTTGTTATGCCTCAAGGAATGGATATGTGTACAAAGGTGTGGACTTGATTAGTTGGGACTTGAATTTTTAAAAATTACAAATTGTAATTTTAGGCTTGTTCAAATACAAGCCTAAAGAGGAAAAAAAATGATATACTGTCATCTAATTTTTGGCTGTGCATGAAAGATACAAATGTAAAGTATGAGACATTCATGTAGTTACTTATTTTCAATTTTTTCTTTCATTTAAATATTTCTGAAGTTGCAAAATACTTTACAGTGTNCTGAAGAAAAATAACAGCTACCATGCAAATTTAACAAAAAACAGCAGTCACAATTCTCCTGTAAGAACAAGGAAGGAACCAAGTATAGCCAACAGACTAAGACTGCCTTCTGCCTTCACAGCACCCCAAATGCTAGTGTCACAAGGGTTCAGGATATTTCTGACTAGCCAAAATCAGTTTTCAAGAATCCCATGCCACAACCTGTGAACAGCCCTGCTGATTTCAAGATGCCTGCACAAGGAATAAGGAGCAAAGAGGTGTATTTCTACATACTATTGCTCCCTGCTCACCAATGTCTCCCCTCTGCATTTGTCCTGCTTGACCTTCATAATGTTGCCTTCACTTACCAAATCCACCCTAATCTCATATAACAGCCTTTCTGCCTGTCTTTCTTCAGGAATACCTCCCCAAGTGCAGAGTACCTCTGCATCCCCAGATCTTTAAACTCCTAATTTCCTGATGAAACTGCTACTTGCTAGAGCATTGAACTATGACAACTGAGGAAATAGTTGTCAGGACTGATTATTTTCTAGGATTCTGTTTTCTCTCCTGAGGCCATCACTGAATTCAAACTCAAGGTGATTATCACGACATTCCTTATTGCCTATATCTTTTTTCAGGCCTAAAATTAATCAAAAGATATATTTTACACATAATTTCACCATTAAAGAGATCGGTTTTCTTGGGTTTGTTTGTTTGTTTGCTTGCTTGCTTGCTTGTTTGTTTGTTTGTTTTCAAATGGCTGGCAAAATTGCACCTAGAACATGAATATCTTCTTCTGCTACTCAGGAACTTTTTCCAATGGTATTTCCAAAATACACTTATGCTTAAAACGTCATGATGATTTTCATTATTTTTTTGTTAGTCGTGATACTCCTGGCATTTTACTTATGAACATTCTTTTCTAATAGTTTCCTCAAAGGTAGCCAAGTATGCAAGTTCCCTTTTATTTCTTCATTCCAAAAGGGAATATGGAAACTGTCTGTTCTGCTTTTCTATTAATGTATACTTTGCAGTGGAGATAATCCACGTGATCCAAGGAACAAAACCACCCACTTCATGCAGGTGTGTGGGCATGGCCGAGTTTCACTCTGCTGCCAGAAATCTAACACAGGCCTTGAGATTTATACTCACTGGGTAAATACGCAATCCTTCAAACGATTCTTCATCCAATACATCACTAGTAATTTATAAAAATAAATAAGTAAGCAAAGAGCTGGCACTTGCCACTTTGTACAGTCTTTGAAAAGCCTTGGTACAATAACAATTTGTCTTGCTTAACAAGGGGAAAATGATGCCTACTACCCAGTTGTTAATATTTTTTATAAGGCTTTTAAGCAACCTTTTTTTCTTACCCAGTGACAAAAGAATTTTTCACAGGTTTTCACACAAAATCTCTAAGCAGCTATCCAAAATCTGCAAGATTTTTCCTCCAGGGTTCTTCCCCCTTCGGCTTACTATTTTATTTGTCTCTGCTCTTATGTATCAATATGACATGCCATTCTAAAACAAATAGAAATTTACTCAAAATCATATAAATTTGCTGATGTTATGATATACCAAACACAATGGCTGCAAGTGCAAGCTTTAAGGAAAACCCACAGGATTCTGTAATACCTCAAGCATATGCCAAAAGATGAGCAAGCCTCATTGCATCTCAGAATCAAAATAATTTCCTAATATAACAAGAGAATTAAAATGCAATATGTGTAATATATAAAATGAGTAGTAACTGCTTGATTCCTGACCTGACCTAGTTCCTGGACAATACTGTCTCTCCATCAGCTCCTGGGCACCTGCCACATTATTTGCTCAGGTGCAGCAGTGTGTGAGCACCGGCAGCCAGCACAGGGCACAGGGTACTGTAGCTTTCTTTCAGTTGGACCTGTGCCCTACCTAGTGAGCCCTCTTACAAATAGAAGTATTAGAGTATGTGAATATTAACCTTGGGTAAAGGTTGTTCCAATGGAGCTTTATTGTTTCTGGACCTGAAATGGCTCTAGGTATTCACACCACATGGCATCTGATCTGAGAAGCATGGCCAGATCTGTGTCGCTTCTGTGGAGTCAGCATGGTTGTACTCATATTTGACTTCACTCCACTAGGTCTGATCCTGTGTGTGAGTGGTACATGGGAGGAAGGAGAGAATGGTGATTGTCAGCAGTTGGTATAGATAACGGAAACCTTATCTCCTGATTCACAGAACAGTCTGGTAGTTATTTGACACTACTCTCTCCCATCTTCATATGAAAGTGTTGAACTAACAACTTTTACTCATTCATTTTAATACATTTTAATTTTGTGCCTTACTTTGCCATACTTCTCTAAACTTAATCCGCAAGTCCTCCCGTTGATGTTATTAAAATGTCAGCATGCAGTGATCAAGTTACTTTGAAGATCCTTCCTGAAAAAATAAAAAAAAAAAAGGAGGAATTTTATCTGCATGAATTTTATCAACTCAAACAGATAAAAAGCCTCTCCAAACAAATGCCCAATAGAACAGGTATCATAAGAAATTATGTGGGAAAACAGTTCTGTTAAATTATTGTTATTATTGCCTTTTCCTATTCCTAAACCATCACACATTAAGACAGACAAATATTTTTCTCCCTTAAACAAATATCAGATAATCTTAACATTCATAGATTTCTAAAATAAAGATTCTCACAGTACAATAAGAGCTGCAAGCAATGCACAAAACAGTGCTTTGGCTTACAATGGAGGCAAGTATCCAAATGTCACAAGGAAAACCTTCAAGACAGAAAGCCTTGGTAGGGTGTAGAGTGATGTGTGGGAGCATATAAAATCTTATATAGTGGTGAAAGGTCTTTTATATAAGATGTACATATAGTAGTACATAAGTGCATGATGTTTTAGAAAACCCTCCTCCAACTATCGATTGCTTTTCTCCATTGTCATATCACACTTCTCATCAGATTGCAATACTTCTGAGATAGGCCTTGTGTCTAGCTAAGCCATCCCTAAGGCACCTAAGATGCTATGGGAATGTCATAAGCATGTATTTTTAATCCTTGCTTCTCCCTACTCATACTCTCATCTCTGTTTAATTGCCACTCTTTACAACTCCTTTGCCACTTCCCTGTTTGTCTGTGTTGTTGTATGCCACCTTCAATTCAAGTAACTAAATTAATTCAATGGCACCCAGCTTCCCAGCTTCTTCTCTCTCCAGGCTTTCACCTGCTGNTGCATGGGTATGTTGGTAAGATGCAAGTCCCTACGCTTTTTCTTTTTTCTTTCAACTAAACCACAGGCCAAGTGTTCTCCATTTAATTTTTGATTTAACCCTACTGACTTCAGAGCCTGCATGTAATAGTAAAATGCAGTTGGGCAGATTATGATTCACCCATTTCTCCCCAGGCACTAGATGGGGAATTCAGGCACCACATTTGGGTCTCTGGATTCCACCACCCAACTCAGACACCTAAAATGTAGGTTTGAGCATTGCCATACCTACAACTCTCTCTGCATGTGGTACACCGAGACCTACATCAGCTGTGCCTAAGGCTGCTTTTCCCTCCCACACCCCTTCAGCTGCGGTTAACTGCCCCACCTTAGTAAATAAATGGATGAAGGTTATTAAAGACACAGATTCTCTCTTTCAGATTATAAATGTTTAAACTGGTGTCCACGTTTTTAGAAGTGAAAAATTCAGTATTGTTTCTAGAGGTATAGAGTGTTTTCTGGAAGCAGAAGTTTGATTACGAACTGTAGATACATTAACAAGTTACAAGTTTATTATTTCTCTTCACAGCATCAGGAAGAAATTAGAAAAAATGTAGTTCAATAGGCGATAGCTTCTTTAAGGACCTACTTAAATATGAAACAAAAGAGTGACCCAAAGTTTACACCTGTACTATCTGAAAACAACTAAAGACAGCATACGGAGCGATGCTGAATTCTCTGTTGACCTAATAGTAATTTTATTCTCGTTGCCACGGGAAATACATTGTTCATTAATTAGTTTACTTATCCTTAATATATTTGCATTATCTTGGAAATAGGCTTTTCCAGGCTGAATCCATCATTTGTCAAGGATCTGATAGGTTGGCCATGTCCTTGTCGGAGGAAGTTGTTAGCACTGCATTAAGAAACAAAAAAAATTGTCATCTCTGCTAATGGAAGAGAATCTGTCCAAATCTTCTGGAATTAATTCTAAAATAACAACACAGACCAGGGAGGCTTTCATACATTTATTTTCCACCTTGTAGTGGAGAATTGGAAGTGGTTTTAGACACCCAAGCAACTGAAGCTCATGGAAAAGACATATGGTGGTGGATACGTCATGTGGTTGCCTGAATGCAAAATACTGAAGACGTCTGAAAATGTCATATGTGAGTCTTGAATGTTGGTGGGAACATCTCTCACCCAGAGCTAATCTTTCTGAAGTGCAAGGCCTCAGCTGTTTCCTCAGCATTTCCTGCTGACATCTGTCTGATGCCAGCACTGGCTCTGCCGCTTTTAGCATAAAATATGTCTTTAACATGAGGCTAGATTTTATTCACTGAACCTTAAACAACATTTTTCTCTTGCTCTGTTTTTCCAACTGTATGTAGATTTCTTTTGGTTTAATATGTTTCAGGTTGTGACTGTTAGAAAATAAAGTCCCCAAAATGCTACACAGGAGGGTAATTTTTTCATTTATTGTACACTCCACAAGACTGTCCTTTCTGCCAGACAATTAATCATAAACCAGATAGTTCTGGCTCTTAGAGGTAGAAAACACACAAGTAAGTTGAATTCATAAGATACACTTACAGAAGTCTTCCTTTCTATCTTTCCTCTTGTTGAGAAAACGAAGGCTATTGATTTCCTATTATTTATTTTCCACTGTTCTAAGTTTAAGCTGCTCATAGTTATGTGAACCTCAGGGGATCTAAAACCACAGTGCTGAAGGGGTTAAGCAGGTTTTTAAGCAAAGGAAATGTGTGTCCAGACTTGCTGAAGCTTTCAAAATGCCATCTAAAAATCAGTGTATAAGAGTCAGCCACTAAGCAGAGAAAGCAGTACTTTGAGAAGAGCTCTTTAGTGTTCAAATACTTTAAAAGTGTATTTTTAAACATCTGGAGCTGTGAAAACTGTACGGCTGAGACTGTTTGTTACAGGAGGAGTCAGCGGATGGCAGGCAGCTGTGGGATCAATAACATAACACCTGGTTTCTGACCTAGAGTGAGTAAGAAACTGAAGATCTCATCATTGGCAGCCACAGCCTTGCAACATGATCTATCCTCTGATATATTTGTCTAATGCTCTTTTTAGGCCTCCTGTAGGCTCTAGCTGCAGAAAACAATCCCTCTGAGTTCTTTCTTTTCTTGTAGAAATTGGCAAAGAGATAAAAAACAAAGTATGAAATGGATTGTGGGGGAGGGTGGTGTGGAGGGGGAGCCCCTCTCGGTTTATAATGAGCAGCCTGTTCCTCCAATGCAGAAATTAGAGTTTTGTCTTTCAAATCACCAGGTGTCTCCGAGACCTCATGGATTTCCTAATTTTTCCTCAATTTCTACTTATAGCATTCACACTTTCTGTTGCAGGGGACTAACTGCATCAAAATGTTTTCAGTGTGCCCGAAGGATGTCTTCTAAGTGCTGTATATTTGTTTCAGTCCCACGCACGTCCGTACATTTTTTGGTGCAGACGTGTACAAAGTCAGTGGGAATTATGCCTGCATATGCCAGAGCTGAATATGGCCCTAGATTTACTGTGTCATCAAGTATTCGTAACACAATAGCACTTGTCAAAATGCCAGTGTGAAGTGCAATTGGGTTTCAAACAGCTGTAGTACTGCCATATGCTGCCCTTTGGCTAAGCCATGACTTAAAGTTCAGCTCCCCATTTAGAGCAAAAATTGACAGATTCATCTTTTTCAGATCTTCAGAAGCAGTCAGGATCTCATCTGTGCCTTTACTCATTTAAATCCTTCAGATGGGCACTACCAACACCTCCCACTGCCATTGAACCCAGTGGGTGCCTTGATTGCTGAAACTGCTCCTAAAGGAGTTCACTGCCCGCCATCAATGGTGTGTTTGGCATTTCAGCTGAAGCCAAAAGCCCAGAGACCTTGCCTATATGCACGCTGCCGGTAAGACCTGATCTCCCACTTACAATATGTACTGAATTGGGTAAGGTTCTGCAAGGGTCAGAGCACCGAGAAAAGATTTGGCCTGTTTAAGTGTGTTTGCAGTCTCTGCTGTGACATGAGCTTTGACTTCTATATGAAGGGGGATTTCCCTAAATGTCAGGGTCTGAGTTGGTTTTTCTTACTGAACAGTGACAGGATAATGCCACTGCATATCAATGGTGAGGCTGGATGAGCAGGGAAAGAACCTGACTCCCTAGACCACTGGTTCATAAATTGTAGTATGTTAGAGACTCGGTGCCCTCCCTAGCTGTTCTGCTATCAGAAACGTTGAAACGCCAACAGCAAAGAATGATAAACACAAAATATTTGATGGGGCACTTATCAGAAATCCTGTACTCATCTAACTGCTCTGAATCATACTGGCCGTCTATGTAAATGCAGGACTCTGACATCCCTGGTGAATAATCTAAAATGGAAGTTAAATGAGTGTTTTTAGAGGCAATGGAGATGGTGACATTCTGGATCCTAGCAGGGACCCTTAGTGTCTGGGAAATGACCCAGCTTTGCTTCAGGCATGGTCTGTCTACAAAAAGATGGATTTAGGAGTAAAGCAAATTGTTGGTGTGTGGATGATTCACTTGGTTTGCGAGGAAGGAAATGGATTAAAGGGCATCTTTGAAAAAGGAGTTTTATGTGTCAGGCTGGACTATACAATGTCAGTATTCAGAGAAATATTTCCCACCAATGTAGTGTGAAAGAAATATCCTGATTTTGTTGTAGAGAAGCATAGGTAGAAACCTTTTAATCTTTTTGACTGCAGCCAAAAATATAATCCTCTCTGGATAAGATGCCTAAGAGGTGCTGAGCGGTTTCAAATCCTACTACTACTAAGGCAAGCTGAAAGCGATTATCACCACTCAAGATACAGATGTTGTACAGGAGCAGTCTGCCACAATGCTGTGGACACAATAATTGGTCGTGATGGCACCCAAACTGTTTTATATGCAGTTCCTTCTCAGCCATTCTAAGATTGCTCTGTTAGAAAAAGCCATGCAATCTCAACTAGCCAACTATATATTACTGGTCTCTCTGCTTTGTAAATCTACAGAAGAAGTAAGGGAGCTTTCAAAGTACAGGGAAAAAAAAAAAATGGTTGGGGCATGCAAAATTCCATAAATGTGAATAGATTGACAAGCAAGGGTACGATAAGAATGAGAATGAGATTAATGAAACTTTGGGAAAAAAAAAAAAAAAGCAGAAAATATGCTAAGATGTGAAAGAAGTGATAGAATTTAGGAGATTTCTCTGTCTCGGAAGACCTGAATAGAGTTTGAGTACATTAAAGGTGGAAAGCTAAAAACCGATCAAAGAAATCACTCTTTTGTATGATGTTTGACTGAACTATAAAACTCATCACCACAGAAAGCCACTGAGACCTAGAATTTAGCATGATTTTAAAAAATCAGTGTTTGAGCACTGAATAAGAACTCTCAGAGTCCTGACTTTCACTGTTTTTAGAGAAAAGAACTTGCTACACTCAACAATTACATTTATCTTAACATAGCTGGCAACATTACCAGGCCTCCCTCCATGACCCACTAGTACCCAGCCCTGAGATGCGGGTTCCCACCTCCAGCTCTGCGAAGGCCCTGCTGTGACACACACAGCTGCTTCTTCCTGCCTCAGCAGTTTTCACCACGGAGCAGGTTCCTCTCTTTACTTTGAGAAAGGACCATCAAAGCGCCCAGCACTGAGGCTTCACTACCTCCTATCCGCCTCCCTACTATAGCCTGAGCAACCCAGCGCAATCCCTCATTGCCAGTGGCTGAGAGAAAATAAGGTCGGTCCTTCTGTAAGCAGAGACAAGGCCTTTCTGCACCAAGTTGTATCAATGCTTCAATCCGTCAGTGACGTGGCACAAGTGAAATGTGACAGTAAGATATTTCTCAAAGCCTTGATATAAAATTAACACAAAAAATAGATTCTCCTGAGTCTCATCTACATATTCATAGGCATGGCTCTATTAATGGTGTGTGCCTTCAGTGAAGGGATGCTGCAGAAGCATTGCAGTCATCAGCCAGCTACAGAGAAAAACAAAGGTGTTGTGTGACTTGACAAATATAATTCTATCTTTAAAATATTTAGGCTGGGGGAAAAATCTAGAAGAAAAATGTCTGCTGTTTTAAAACACAGCATTAGAAAAGGGTGGATAGGAGGGGGAGCTGGTAAAAGGGATTTATGTTTCTCCTGCAGGAACAATGTCTTTGTATAAATCCCGTGTATTGTGTGTAATCACATAGGTTACACCTACTGGTGGCCAAAGCATCCAGACTTTAATTTCATCACTGCTCGTCATAAGAGATTTAAAAGCCACATAAATAAGCCCCAAGCTGGCTACCACCCGGCTGGTGCACAGACAGTAAAACCAACAGCACTTTCTGCTTCTCTGTATTGAGCTGACTTAAGAAAACAAAACAAAACAAAATATTACTTATTGCCAAAAGTCATTATGTCTCTCAAATATGTTCACTCAATTTTGAGCAGCACACCAATCACTGTTTCTTGATTCTGCTATAATTATCATTTCCAAAGTGAACTGCTTACACTTTTCTGAAAAGAGATTTTAAGACTCCACATGTTATCTAAAATCATAAGAAATGGGAAAAATATTTTTAGCATAATATATTGATGAATAGGGATGTAAACCCAACTGGATTGAAATGAGCTATATTTAATTGTATTTAGGAATTTCATTGTATGCTATTTTCTTTAAGATGCAATTGAATAAATACAAAAAGAATATAAAGCCACATAAAAATTCAAACTAAAGCTGACTGGAAGATAAGAGGCTTAGCAGAAAACATGCTCTTGGTACAAGAACTGTTCCTGTGTTCCATCAAAATGTTTTCTTCTTGAAAAGTTGTCACCAGCTGAAATCCACATAAAAGAAAAAAAGTCTAGGGTAACATTTGAAAAGAACCTTTCATAGTAAGCAACAAAAGCTTTGTCCAGAAAGGAAACCTTATCTTGGAAGATAAAGGACTTTAGGACTGACAGGACTGGTACACTGAGCAGGTGATCAGGGAGTGGCATCAGGGTGTGTGATAAGGAATGCAGCCATGATTTTCTCAGTATTGGAAAGTCAACAGAAGACCTCCAAAATTAGCAGTATGAGGAGCTTTCCCGCTCAAACCCTGTTTTGCAATCTGGTAAACTCACATCTGCTTTGTTGGTTATGTACAAAAAGGATACATAGCACATAGTGGAGACAACGTGAAACAAAGGCAGCGCATACAATAATTTTTAACTTGTGTATCATCATTTGGGTTTCCCCAAACCTTGAGATTTTTTTCAAACTGACACACAAGGAGCCCTTTCGTATCATATTCTGGCTTCTGAGCCTTCTGACCTCATATGCTCTAGTGTTCTTCACAGTGACAAAGGCAAAAATACTATTTCTTCTGAATAATTACTGAATTCCTCATGTCATCATACACTTCAAACAGCCAAGTTTAAAGAAAGCCAACATTCAGTATTTTGATCGAATTACAAGATTTGAAAATACTGGGGTAGTGGTGTGTGGGGATGAATGGAAAACAGAAGAACAGCAAACAGCTGACTTGCTATTTATGCATATGGAATGGATTTGAATGCAGGAGTAGGAAGGAACGAGTTTGAATATTGCAGGAGAGGACAAAAAGATGCATTAAAATGTGATCCATGCTTTATTATACATTTGCTAGTAATCGAACCTATTTTAATGAACAGGTACAGCACATTGCTGAAGATGTTCAATACTGTACAAATTGCAATTGTTATGGCATTTTATAGCAGTCTCTTAGAAAAGCGTGTCATTGTTGGTATGTTTTTTAGTGTAGTCTTTATAATATTCAAGATGACAGTCTTATAAAGCACTTTCTCATAGCGTAAGAGGTATAATAAAATCTGTATGAGTATTGCTTATGCATGTGCATTTCTGAACTATGATAAGTAGGATCAGATACCAAACTGAACTACACTAATTTATATCCACTGAAGGTCTGATCTAGAAGCAATCAGTTCTCCCATCCTCAATGGATTCTTCATACTATTAAATTTACGGCACTTCTTCAGCACTCTAAGCATATGAGGCTCCATCAATGCACTTAGGAAAACAGATTTTTTTCCATGGGTTTCAAGAGCTAAGCAAAACATTCTGTACTGTTTAGACCTTTAATAGTCTACAGTTACCCACTTTTTTCACAGACCTTTGATGCCCTTTCACAGGATACCAGCTTGCAGAAAACACTGAGTTCTGGTCTGCATTCTCTATCCCATGTAGTCTCCTTCTCTCAACACCCAGCAGAGTAACCTAGCCTGCTCTCCTCACGTTTTTGTAACAACAATCAACACAAGAAATTGCTGGGTTTACTTCCCTTTCCTCCATCATCATTTTCCTTCTACTTTCTTTTAGTTGTTTTCCATCAAAGCCTCTGTCAGAGCTGCGAAGACCCTGTCCCTGTACCTTCTTCCACAGGTGGATTTATCACCTTGGTCTGATTTTTGCCCAGGACTTCATCATTACAGATGTCCCCAGGCCTCTTCCACAGGCAGTCACTGGCCTCTCCTCTCCTCTCCTCTCCTCTCCTCTCCTCTNTACTGAGCTACTGCATTGTTTGGGGCAAAAAAATACCACATGTGCATAAGGAACAGTCTAGTCCTTTACTGCAAAATGTCTGTAGTTTAACATTCTACCTGTGGCATTAGCTATAAAAAGGATACTTTTAAACCCCTAAGTAAGTAGGATAATAATATCCTAAATCTAATAAAATGTGACATCAGATATCAGAAAATATGATTTTCTGCCAGCCAGGCTGGTAAGCTACTTTATGTGACACTTTTCAAAAAGAGAACATTCTTCCCGTGTCTCTTAACATTGTGTCTGAGGGGGTAAACTGCCAGTTAGGGGACATTTGTGATGATGAAGAGACCCTCTGTGCAGCTGACATGTTGTCCACTCATGTATGGCTGCATGTCACCTCATTTTTGCTGTTGTAGGACCTGGGGCAAGTATTTGATGCAATACTGGCTTTTTTCCTTCTCACTCAATATTTATTTCGTCTCACTGTTCCCAAAGCTCTGTAAAACTAGTTTGATGGGAAAAGAATTATTCTCTCTCCTCTCCCTCTCCTCTCCCTCTCCTCTTCTCCAGGAAGAGCCATCTGCAGCTTCTCCTCCTCATCCTCACCAGGTGTGGGCAGATTTTTGCCCATATTTTGTAAAACTTGACAGTCCCCATTTGCCAGCACCTCACCTCTTATTGCCAGATCCAGACACAGGCAAGGATCTCATCTG
>VXAV01004196.1:174907-186576 GCA_013399715.1 Alectura lathami
AAAAAAAAAAAAAAAAAAAAAAAAAAAAGAGAAGAAATTATTTATAACTCAAGCATAATACTGTGTTACTTACAAACTGGACAAAGAAATTCTTAAATAAATATTCATGGTACACAATTTCAGCACAAATATGCGGCAATTTGGCAACCTTTTATACCATTTTTTTCCTCAATACAGTGCAAAGGGGAATGACACTGCCTTTAAACAAGCTGTAGCTAAATACATTGCAAAATTCAAATTTTATACAAAACATCTTGCTCAGACTTTATAAAAAACCAACATTGCTCTATATACACAATCTGGTTAAGAAAAGCCATTTTTGTCTTGTTTTCATGTGTTTTTTTTAATTATTATTATTATTTAAAAAGGCAAATAAGGCTACTGTAACACCCCAAATCCATATACAGTAAATCTGAACCTATTTACAGCATCTTCACTTAGACATGATGGTGCAAATTCCAAGTCGGGTGACTAGGGATGATCATACAAGCAAGGCATTTACAGTAACTTTTCAAAGCTGAACCAACGTCAAATAAAGGAACAGTTGGTAGATTGTCATAATTCTGCACCAGACACAAAGCAGACGCACAGTACATTTTTTTTTTTCGATTGGTTGCAGGTTGCTCTTGAGCAGTTCATCTGATTTTTTTTTCACAGTTTAGTACATAACTAGAATGTAGCCAGCTGATGAAGCATAGGTTCAATTTGATAAAAATCAGGATCAGCAAACCCATCTTCTCCCTTCCTCCCCCTCCCCCAAAACAAAATCTTAATGACTTACAAGAGAACCTTGTATGGATGGATTCGCAGAAAGGAAGGGTTGTTGAAAAGAATTACATATGTAGTGTACTTAGTCACCATGGTAACCTTCCACAGAACCATGGGTTGGGATTTTTTGTTTTGTTTCTCTCGTTTGGACCAACATCCCAACATCATTTTCAGGTTCAGGAAACAGAGAGAGTGATCATTTCTATGACAGATTTTTTTTTTCTTTTCTTGCAGGTGCTCAACGGAGGTCTGAGAACCCCAAAATGCTGTTGCTACATTTTCTTTCCAAATCAGAAAGCAAAGTGTTACCATAGTAACATGACTATGTTAGAAATGTCTATTTGCATAGCACATATAAAAGTAGAGCTTTCTTATTTCCTCCCCAGGGTGGGAGATTTAGGGGAACAGCCATGCTAAAGAGAAAACTTTAACCTGAATCCCCACTCTACGAATCTCAATGAAATCTACAGAACACTTCAGTCCATAAGGCAAGGAAAAACACAACACAGAATATAAATGCCGGCACACCTTGTCATTGTTATACGTGTGATTTCCTGATACTTTGGGCCTACTTCCCGATTTTCTCTTATGAGATGCCTTTAAAGGGCTTTGGATTCTTTTTCTGTATGCTCTGATTGCCATTATATTTGGATGGTTGTTGGTTTTCCCAGAAGGAGTTTCTTCTTTTTAATGTATGCATATACATGCATAATGAAGATACATATGTATATGTACACACACACACATGTAGAATGATGACAAGTTAAGACTATTTAATTGCCGCAAATGAATTTCACATCTTCTGGTATAGATTCTGTGCAATCTCAAAATATATATTAGTAAAAAAAACAAAACAGAACAAAAAGAAAGAAAGAAAAAGAAAAACTCTCACTTTATATCCCTTGTGTTCTATACACCTATTATAAATAAGACATATCTTCCTTCTCCATCTCAGTGTCATAATTTATTTTATTCTTACGGACTGCAGGAGGTTTGCCATATGTGCTTTAACTTTGCAACAGAGCACCAAAGAACTGCTGTGCCCGTTACAGCACCTACAGGCACGGTGCAGGCACAGCACTAGGATAAACCAAAGTGCCAAAAGGCTCGGTCAGAAAAAAATTCTGTTTTACTTTTAGAGATGAGAAAGGTTTTTTTTTTTCTTTATTTTTTTTTTCCACAACTTTACCAGTGATAGATTTACAGCTCGTTTGACTTGTTGGCTTATAATCATCTTTGTTAGATTTGGCTCTCTGCTATTTTCTTAAATGCTTTCCCTGTGTTTAGTATAATGTGACAGTATAGCAGCTGAGTCTGCTTAAAAGTCTTCCGAAGCAGACTACGTTTTTGCTACAGCTTCAAAGCTGTATATTTTATTGCCAGTACCGCAACAGCTCTGCCCTAATATATCCTTAGCGGCCTGCTATTGTCTTGTCCTCTCCAAGCTTGCTCACTTCCTAACAATACCCCTTTGTTCTACTGTATTGAAGGTACTATTATTTTTTCTGCACACTGGTATTTGATAACCGTGAATTCCTTCAAATGCAGCCCTAAGCCACTGCGCATGTTATTGTGTCTCCTACTTGCCTCTTAAACCTCAGCATACCAAAGTGCTGTGCTACCTAAATTTTTTTTTCCTTCCCAGCTTCTATTTTTGAGGCAGCAGTATACAACTGCAGGCAGTCCTTCCCTCCACCACCCAGTCCTGCTCTTGACTTGCTGACAGCCTAACTTTTTGGCTGGAAGGCTCCTTACGATCAAACACAATTTCTATAAATGCATTACCCATTCAAGTGAGGCTGCTGTAGCAGATGGATGGAGCACGCATCTCCAAACATTAATGTTCCATTAGTGATTCAGGAGGTGGAGTGAAAGGAAATCTTATGTGAAGGATGGCAGAGCCCTGGATAACAGAAATAAATGGAACAGTGACAGACTAAAGCAAGGGAACTTTAACAAGTCTTACTTAGACACCAAGGTCTGTGTGACAAATCCAGTACGCACTGAGAGAGACACACAAAAGTCAGAAGATTGCATTTCAAGCTTGATATCCTAGAGCACCTTCCCAGGATGCCTAGAGCTATTAACATCCACGGATCACTCCATCTTCCCTTGGCTTTTGTACATGCCTGAACGCCTGCAGCACATGGCTTTGAGGATGATGAATGTAACAAGAGTACAGCAATCAGAATGGGCATCTTCTACATAAAAGTCTTCCAGCTTTTAGTGAATACTGATTCACTGAGATAGGAATTCTACAGACTAAGTAAGCTGTCCAGCTCGAGTCGGCTCTCAGAGAAAGAGCTGTTGCCTTCTTCCCCGTGCTTGAGTCAATGCTAGCGCAACAAGGCGTCATCACAAACCCCAACAGAAAGCATCTGACCAGTGAGTGTCCTCTATGCCTCAATTGTACCACAGAATTGGTTGTGCGTTTCTCAGACCTTGTAGTAAATGTTTGCTGGACTCTGAGGAGGCATCTCTTGAACTATGTACACCGGATGTCCATAGTCGCCGCTGACCTTTTCATAGTGGGGGCAAAAGACACTGTCTGCAGTCCTTAGAGGAATGATAATGTCACTGGGCTCAGAACCATTGTTGTTGCCACTGCGTTTTGGGGTGGCTAATGTACTAAGTGAGAGAGTTGTAGTGTGTTGCGGGGAATGCTTCCTGTGTCTTCTCCGGTACTTCAATAATAGAACCACCAAAGTGATGATGATGACGATAAAAATGATGCATCCTGATGCAATCCCTGCAAATAAGGCCACCTCTGAACCCAGTATACTGGAATGCCCAGCCTTACTGCCATCTGTGCTAGATCCTGGAAAGAACGGAAATACAACAGACAAAAGTTATTGCCATCCTGTGACCCGTTCACGCTGCTTAAAAATGTGTAGAGTAAGCAAGACTGGAAGAATGAACTGACAGCTATACTTTGACAAACCAATTACCCTGTTAGATAGCTAAATGCAAACAGCCGAAGTCAGCAATCAATATTAAACAAGACTTTGTGTCTGTTGGTCTCACTTTTGTGCTGCTCCCAAGCCACCCTGTTTCATACATCATCATCCATCAGCAGCGAGGACTGGCACTGACAAGACAGCCTTTGATGCACACCGCATCTTTTAACAGATGCTGGCCAGCTCAGGGCAGCAGAGAGGGGTGGGATAAGACTGTGAGAGGAAAATAACACCAGGAAATGACAATTCTCAAAACAACTGGCACTATTTAGTGTCACATAGTTCTGCTATTTTATCCTTAGATATTGATTTAACAGAAACTGTCCTTTGTGCCTCTTTACATGGACTCCCCGTGCTTACAAATGAAACAAAAGAGCTTGAGGTAGTGTGAGAGACGGGCAAAATGGTTATAGAGTATACCTGTTTGTATTACAAATCTTACATTCGTTTAAAAGAAAACAACAGCACACATTAGGTAGCCAGGAAAAGCTCATATGCTGAATAGCCTGTTGAATATTGTCACATTATTTGTCACAAAAATTAAATCAATGCTCACTTGATACTTTCTCACGTGAAAATTTGAACTGAATTCCCTCTCTTGATGCTCCAGATGCTACATCCACATAACTGTGAACTTTTCCTACTGGAACCTTAGCAGGAAATGGCTGAAGCATACCCAGTGACTGTCATATTAAAGATAACAAATGATTCAGCTAGCAAGGAAAACGTGCAGCCATTTATGAGAACCCCAAAATCAACTGTCAGCAAATTTGGCTTTGTAACATTCCCAGTTCATTGAATTTTCCTCCAGAGAACTTGTGTCTTAAAAGTTAATTTTTTTCTTGCTCATAATGCCTGAAATTCATCCTCAAAATTTTTGTTTGGAAGCATCCCATCTGTTTATCTTTTTTAGACCATTATTATTATTTTTGTCATCTTTAAATTTAGTGGAAGACCAGCCAATCTTATGCAGACTTTATACGGTCAGTTAAAAGATCAGGACATGAATTATAGATGCCTTGAAAACTTTATAAATGGCTGTCGAGAACCACTTGGTAATGTATTATACGGGAAGAGAAAGAAAGACTCGTTCATCTGGCAGAGTGCTAAATGTAAGGCAGCATTTACCATTGTAAAGCTGCTTAGAGAATGTCCTATCCGAAAACTTTCCTGTAAATGAGTGATACTCTTACAAGATGTAATTAACTTCTACTGCAGAGTGAAAGAGAGGAAAGAGCAGTTGTTGCCAAAACCTGGAGCACCAAAGTTCTATCTATCAGAGCACCAGAACTGGCTTTTGTGTCATCTCAGTATGAAAACATCTGTTTTCTGACATTTTAAAGCTTAAAAAAATATTGTCTGGGGACAAAGGCAAGCCTACAAGAGACTTTTACTTCCCAGGTGAAACCCCATAATGCCTACCTGAGTGGTCCTTCACGAAGGGACTGGTGGTGGAGCTCTTCCCGTTGGTACCAGCTTCCTGCTCGGGGCGCTTGGTCGGGTCTGTGCTCCGAGGTAACCCTGCAGAATTGGGATCTGTGGGAGAGAAAAATGGCTCGCTGCAGCTCCGGCGCCTGATGATATTAAGCCTTATAAGCCGGCTATAGGTATCTTGTGAGACAGGGATAACTTTGAACAGAAGAATCTTTATGCAAAGGACTAGGAGATACAATAATGTAATTTTCCTTTTAAAGCAAAATGGTTGTATTAGTTATTTCAGAGGTTTAAATTGTGAGGCCATCTGCAGAAACTATAGGGACTCCTATAATTGGCAAGAAAAGCCTTGCAGATGACATTTCAGTTTAACTGAGGAAGTTGATTGACTACTAAACCAACTTCTACTTGGAAGAATAATTCTTTCTTTCTGCACAATAGGTTATCTATATATGAAAAGAGACAATGAACAAAAAACCTCTCTGTGATCAGAATTCATAACAGGCAAACTATAGAAATATTAGCTTCCCTGCTTTCAAGTATTTTAAATAATTTTGAACAGTGCAGTTGTGGCTTTTGTTTTTAAAATGAAAACAAAAATGACTGAAAAACATAATTCCCAGGTGACCTTTCCTTCTAGGGAGCTCTCCAATGAAGAGATCTTATTACACCAACCCTCCTCCTGCAGAAATCTGTCAGTGGCTGAGTAGCAGAAAATAGGCTTTGCTTTCAGACTGTGAAGGAGGAACAACCATACTAGACTCAGCTGGCTGTCTGCTCTACGCTTGCAAAAGAGGCCTGAAAACTAAAAGGACACTGAGACTGATCAAAGTGATTTCATGAAACAGCAGATGGTCTTTACCTTGTCCAACTTTCATGAGGATCTTCATGGTTTTTGTCTGGCACACCCCTCCCTCCTGGTTATCCAGGCCCTCCAAAGACCCATTTGATGTTGCTGATCAAAAAAAAATAAATAAATAAAAATAAATAAAATAAAAATAAAATCAGGAAATCAATAGGCAAAGTGATGTGAACATGAGCGTCTGAAAGCCGAAATCTTTCAATCTACTGGGGCCTGTCCTTGTTGCTCAGGCTGACCTATGGAAAGCTGTGAAATGTTGAAAGCCAAAGGAATGAATACATCGGTAAGCTGTACAATACATACAAATGGAGGAATGTGTTATCAAGGTTTCAAATTTACCCAGCATCCTTTTTTCTGTGCACAATTGACTGCCTGACTGACTCCGACGAAAACACAGCACCTGGCTAAAAGGTGATGGAGTCAGCTGAAAGGGAAGCCCTGGCAGCGTCAAAGGAGCAAAGCACTGGAAATTCACCTTTTTTTTTTTTTTTTTTCCCAACAATATCTTTATAATCACCACGTTACACCTGCTTCCTCTATTACAAATCTCCTGCTGCAAGAAGCGAAGGCATACAAAAGATCCAGGTGAAAGCCGAGATTCTGCACTGATTGGAAAACCATTTAATATTTGAAAGTACGATCTCACTTTTCACAGCATTGAGAAGCCTCGGCGGGGGCGGGCTGGTGTGGGGGGACATGCTGTCTCCTCACAGAAACCTTCCAGCTCATGCAAACAAACGGATGCTTTCCCCTGTGTTTATATTGTTCTTGCTTATCTCCACGCTTGCTGGGACTGCACGCCTCCGCACAATCCCGTCACCACAAGTCGACGTGTGTGCAAAACACACCTTGCGGGGAGAGTCCAAGCCTTTGAGTCACCACCACTGCCACGAGGGCTGCATATCCCAATGGAAAACCCTTCGGCAGCTCCTGGGCAGCGGGCACCACCGCCACCGTGAGCCGTGCTAGGCCGCAGCTGCCATTTGTGTGTGCTGGCGCCCAGCGGCGGTGCTGACACAGCAGGCCCGGGCAGGGTGGCTCCAGAGAGACCTGGCCAGGCTCACGCAACTGGGACACTGCAAATGAGGCAGGCGGGGGAACACAGCCCCGGCGGCCCCCTCCAGCAGGTCCCAAACCCATTTGTTCTCGTACCCTCATATTTTCTTGGACCTATGTATGCAAGGCCCCCAAATGCACAGGCGTGCAGACGTATGCTCACACACCAGTACCAGGCCACTGACTTGGAGAAAACAAATGGAAAATGGGAGCAGGCAGAGCTCGCTGTTTGGTGCGGTTCTGGCAAACTGCTTCAGCAGCACTTTTCTATGTGTGCCTCCCTCTTTTCAGCTAGGGATCTAATTCAACAAGGGCTTCACACTGCTCAGATCTTTGTTTTTAATTCTCGCTCCTTCTCTTTCTGCTTCCTTGGGGATTTTCTTTCAAATAAGGGCAATGTATATTTCCTTATTCCTTCACAATGTCTTCGTAGCCCCACGGCAGTATTTTTCTTGCTCTAATCTTCTCTCTAGCTGTAAAGATATAAACCCCATACCGCTGAACCCTGCTTCCTAGCCTTTGATCTACTTCTTGTTTTTGTTCCACTCCTGCCTCTTTTGTGACTAACTCAAATTACAGCCACCGTACAAACTTCCCAAACCATGCTTTCTTTTCCTAAAATTCCCATTACCCTGTACACGGACCCTCCCAGTTCCTCCTCTTGTTCTCTTCCCACTGTAAAAACATGGCAATAGAAGTACGTGGAACTACTGCTTTTTTCAGACTTGTGAAGACTTTTTAAAATATAAAAGAGCACAATGAGTAATTTAAGATAAAAACCGATCTGAAATGTGCCACTGCACTGCCAGGCTTAGAAAATAATGGAGACATATAGTTTTGTTTTGTTTTCTCTTTTTTTTTTTTTTTTCCCAGAGGGAAAAAAAATCAATACTAAGAACCAGTTCTGGACATAAATCAAATGTGTCTTTGCTGAAAGTGTTTTTTATGACCTATTTGCCAATGTACCAGAGCACAAGGACAAGGGAAAAAAAGCAGTAAATAGAAATACCAAAGCTGAGCATCAACTGAAAGTGCAACCAATAAACACTGACTTTGTCTTGCTTTTTTGTTATTTTTCATTTGCTTTTTAATCTAGGCTATGGGGGTTCACAGCTCTTTAAATACCTTCTACTTGATTTTAATTGAACAGAGTTCTGCTTCTTCTGAACATCAATGCCTTTTTATTCTTTAAAGGCCTATCCATTTAACCTACAGAGCAGGAGACCTCAATAAGATGCAGAGGATGCAGTCTGACCTCAGTACAGAATAAGAAAGTAAGACGGCAAAAAGAATGCAAAATTACTTCAAATACAGTCTCCAAATGAGAGGGACCAAACATACAATGAGTCTGGTTGTGTGCCTGTGCGAGTTCAATCTGCCTCACTTGCTTGCTAAAAGAATGCTTTCATAGCTTTGATGTCAGATGAATGAATTTGCAGAAGTATTCACTTTTTCCACAGTTCTTCAAGGGGTTTTCTGAAAGCCTATGTTATAGCTGACAGTAGAGTGCTACATCCCAAGGAACTAAGAATTTTCAAAGAGGAGCATTTCAGTGACAAAGCAAAGTTTCAATCTCAGCTTCTCCCTGTAATTAAACCGACAATTACCCAAGGCCACTAGAGGAAATTATTTTTCAAAATTCATTAAGACTATCGAAATATAACCTCACATATCCCCAGCATACCAGGGAGAAAGTGGGTAGTTTTAAACACCCACTTTTAAGCTTTGAAAAGTGGCACAGAGAGAGAGAAGTAATCTGGGACATCAGAGAAAACAGTTTCGTACTGCTAATAACCCTTGACAGTTTAGTGTGCAGAAGTCAAACAAGCGAGCAAGTACAAAATATTCCTCAAATGGTTGCCGCTGTCTTTTTATATTGATCTCCAAGTGAAAATTATACCCGCTATCATCCAAACTTCTCCATTACGCTCACACATCTACAGGGAAGTAACCCTGTACCTGAAGCTGTGCTTATATTGATGTGATATTAAAAAGAAAGGAAGAAAATAGTGTCTCTGATATAGATTTGGGTATAAATACAGAAACATAACGCAAATTCTTCATGTTATATTAAAAGGGAAAGGCTGCTCTCTAATTGTTTACACGATAAAATATTAGAACCTCCATTCAGATTATTTTTATATACATATGTATCTATAAAAGAGTTGTTGGTGTTTTTTTTTTTGTTTGCTTGTTTGTTTTTTTACTTGTAGGTCTAAATATGGATATATTTAGAGCAAGTTACTCACACATAAACTACCATACATGGCCATGTGCTAAAAAGACTAGATACTATTTAAATATTAACATTAATAAACATAATTAATAATTACCACAAAGTTTCTCTGAGTATTAAATGTTCTCAGGATCTCACACTTCACTTTATATTAATAGAGCAACACGTAGCAAACTAAAAGTACGTATAATGCTTCTGAACAATTAACAAAATATTTTATGATTTTTTGATGGATAGGTACCTCTGATTTTCTCAGACCTGTCCTGCTCCACTAGTGTCAACTACAAAATTAATAATCACAGTCAAAAGCACACTAAATCATGCAGTTTCCAATTTATCTACACCTACAAATAAATGCATATAATTGCCCTAAAACAGACATTAATTTTAAGACTTTCTAACAAAATCATAGCAATTTTTAGCCAGTATTTTTCAGTAGTAAGTAAAAAAATTATGTTTGAGCTCTGTATAAATACCATGTGTTTGCATCCCTTGAATATAGCTGCAGTTGTCATTTTATAAGGAATACAAGGTTGGGTTTTCAACTTTAAGAAAAACTGAATTCTTATGAGATTATGGTTAAGAGTCTGCTGATGTATTCTTACTTTGGAGAAGACCTTTTCAGTTTCATGAAACACTTCCTTAACATATCATCTCACTTAACACAAGCAGAAATTAATCTATCCTGACCAAAGAATTTCATGCCAGCACTGCCTTTCTTTCTTTGAAATACATACATATTTTAAAAAGGAACTCATGTAAATCAATGTATGATGCTTTACATTCATTTGCTTTTAAAACTTCACAAGCTTTGTTTATTGTATGAAATGCATTAGTCATAAATGCAGGGGCAGAGAATCAGTGAGCGAAACAGAATCAGCTAACAAGAATAGTTCCTGGCTATGATTCGTACACAGTCCCCACGGAGAGGAAGCAATATTACATTTTAATATGTCTTCATTTGATTGTTATTACCCTGCCTCCCAGGAGGCTCAGCCACTGCATGGATCTTGGCTGTTTTCAACCTATCAGGTTGGTAACATTGCTCTAATCAGATGGAGAATTAAGCTGCTGGATTTGTGCCTGTATATAGCTTTCCATTCACAAAGAGATTAGAAATGAAGGCACAGTCACAAAAATTCAGCTTCCCTCACTCTTAAAAATACAGATTGTAAAATTAAAAAAGGCCATCACAATTACTTAAAAGGAAACATCAGTAGGCTAAAACCTCAGCCTCTTAATTCTGTTGCAATTATTACGCATACTATTATGTTTCAGGATTGTAAGAAACATTACCTTCTTGCCAAATTAAATGTCATATCCTTTGAATCAAGACAACTTTGTAACATGTGTATTTCTGGACTACATGCCTGAAGAGGGAAATTTAGACCCTCATATGTAATTTTCCTATGAAAGCTGAATGGACCTTAAGCCACAGGCTATGGGAAGGAGTGAGTGATCTCAACTGATGGGTGAGGGCAAAATTGGTTTTGTGTGTGTGGAAAAAATAAGCCATTCGACCGTGTATTAAGGACACATCAAGAATTAATTGTTGCTGGTGTGGATCCGTTAAGAAGGAAAAAGAGAATTACAGGTTTCTTTGGGTTAGATCAGTACTGTCCAATAGCAGCAACTGTCAACATCTTTTTTCTTAAATACTCCTTAAAGTCAGCATCAGAAAATAGATTTCTTAAAAGCAGAGCTAAATAAAACCTCAAAACCCTATCCATCTTTACTTGTCCACAGCTGTGCTGTTTCTGTGCTTGGAAGCAGAATGCAAATGCTTGCACACTGCACAACAAAAATTCACAAATGCCTTAGATCCAACAGTAGTAACAAGTTATTCTTAATATAAAGCTGCACTTGATCTAATATGCAGTCACAGGATTACTAAGCACATGTAAAGCTTTTGAGTTGTTTTTTTTTTTAATTTTATTAAGTAATAGTAAACTATTTTGGCCAGGCATGTTTGTGCTCCAACTGCTTTCATCTGCTTTTGGTCCTTTTAATGACTTTCTCAGTAAAGCAGTGAATAAATAATTCTTCTTTCCCATAAATTATCTAAATTTATTGGACAGGTTTAAGAACACCAGAAATCACATACTGAGAAACCACAAATCACAGATCACAACACAGAGATTGTTTCTAGACCAGCCAGGGATGAAGAACAAGGCATCTGAGGTAACAGAAAGAGTGTTTTAATTNTTTTTTCACTTAGTAGCATTGCCAGATCTGCATGGAGATCTGAGACAACTCAAAAAAATTGCTCAGGCCACTCACCAAAGAACAGGTAGCTTGGCAAACACTTGGTGCTGGGCGAGCTGCAGAAAATTTAAAGACAGAAGATAAAGCTACA
>VXAV01004196.1:186612-218493 GCA_013399715.1 Alectura lathami
GTGTTACCTGGGAAATATAAAATTTAAATATTAAAAAAAAAAAAAAAAAAAAAAAAACAGGCTGACACCTAAAATTTCATTTTTTAGAATCAAACTGTCTTCCAAAATGTAACTATCAGTGGTCCCAAACCTGGACTGCATGTGGTAATACTTCAATGCAATAGGAATATTTTGTCACACAGAGTACTGTCAGCAAGCTGTCTCTGTTTCTACCTGCAGGCTAGAGACTTCCTCTGTTTAACACTTTGTGCTTGAACAACATAATCACATCCTAGCTTTTCTACTGATCCTATAGCCACAAAGATCTTTAATTAAANCAATCATTACACATCTATAAAGAAAACATGGTTTACCAACCATTTTGCATTTTTCTAACATGTCTGTTTTTTGTTTGCCCTACTTGCAAATTCAAGCCAGCAGAATTTCATTAGGAGCTCCTCAACCTACAGTTGAGAAAATCTCATTGGTTCAAACTTATTCTATATATTCTTTTCACATGAACATATAATTTCTCTTAAACTAAAGCTTATGGAGTGTTTTAATACTTTGTCCTCTATCCACAGGAAGCNACTTATTCTATATATTCTTTTCACATGAACATATAATTTCTCTTAAACTAAAGCTTATGGAGTGTTTTAAATACTTTGTCCTCTATCCACAGGAAGCAAACTGCTATGTGAATGAAGGAAAGAACAACAATTTTCCATTCTTTTTCACATCCCATCCTTATCATTCCTTAAATTATGTCCTATGCTGCATCTCTCAGGATTTATATCTAGTATTCTGCACAGCAAGTAACCAGCAATGCCTGTCCCAGCCAAGCTAAAACCAGCTCAAAATGAAGTAAAAATAAAAAACAGGCCTCTTCTTGCCTGGAAGAAGGCAAAGACTCTGCGGTGGAATTTTGTGATTCACTTTTGTAACCACTACTGGACAGAACCAAGACAGAGCCAATCAGTCTCTACAACGTACCATAAAATGCCTTGGTATATACCTTGTAAATACCAACTGTTTAATTTCAGACACACCTCTGGAAATCTGTAGACTCTCCTTCCTGAGTCTCACATTATCTGACTGAAGAAGGATCACCCAAAGAGTGAAGAATTAAGCATAAAATAGGGAGAGAGTTCTGTACAGTTTCCCCCCCTTCCTATATTCAGAACGATTCTATCAATTCCAAGGAGACATGTCATCACACGAGTACAAGTCGTAAAACACAAGTCCTTTATTTACTTTTTTAAACAAAGCCTTTCAATTAAGAGAAAGAGAGACAGTAAACAACATGGAGTTGGGATGTACCAAAAAAGCTGTGGCTCTAACTGGTTTCTGCTGCCTATCATTTTAAAAATAGCACCACATTATCTCTTGGTTAAGGAACACCACAGCTTAGGTATACTAAACACTACACTATTTGCTGCACTATTATCCAATACAGAAGCTCACAGCATTCACCCACCCAAAGCAAAATCCTACTGGCTTCACTGCTGTCGTGTCCCTTTTCTTTCAGAAAAATTTAGAGATGATGAAAAAAATAAAAGCATCTCAACACTGTACCACTACGAATCAGATTTTGTGTTTCATTACAGTTAAGCATTTCTAAAAGTATTTCAGTTGTACATTTCACATACTCTGAGAAATGTTTTCAGATAATGATCTACTGCACACATGGCTGCTTCTAGTTTACATAAACAAATTATCTATTTGTGAGCACTGAAGTAACTGTGGCAGATGTAAGCCCGCTAATTATGATGTATTCAGTGTATACCAGAATGTATGCATCTAAAACAGATTACTAGCTAGTTAATTTCACCAGCCATCAGCAGGTATTTTACATACTTTATCCTTTCTCCCAGCACACTACTGGCAAAAGCTTCTCATGGATGAGAAGGAATACCTCCCCACTACCACAGTAAGCTTTGCTTAACAGTTCAGCTGAACAGAACTAATACAATTAGTTAGCATTCAAGTTACACTGATTGTCACTAATGACAAGCAGCCTTGCTGGAGACAAAAGCAGAAGCTTTAACATTAAATGAGGACCTATATTCTGCATCACATGAACTCAACTTTACTCTTCGAAGATGTTGATCTGCCTTGAAAATTTCTGGTTTCTGTCTGCAGCACTTGGATAAGAAAGGGTTATAGTGAAAGTTCACATAAAATAAATAACAAACCTCTTGCTCGTTCTACTGTCACTAATTGCATGCAATGATATTAATGACCCAGTAATTGCTATACGAGTAGCACTGAAGTGGAAAACATCATTCTGAGGCAGAGTTCATCTCTAGGTGGTAGGACTTCACCACTGACTGAGTTAATGCCAAGTGACAGTTCAGAATATAACACTATAGATGAGAAAATGCGCCGGTCTCATGGTTATAACAGTTTAGATGGACATGACGTTATTTGCTTTGACCACACAGAGTCCATGAGCAACCCCAATAAAATGCCACAGTCAGAGTTTGCCCTATAGATGAACCTCATTCCTTTCAGGGGAGATGCTCTGTACCATAACAATCTAGAGCAATTTTCCACATGTTTGCTCCAATAAAAGAATACCTTCATCTCCTGCTTCTACATCAAGCACAACAAAAGTGTGCTTTATTGCAAAACACAAAAAGCTGTTTACATCATCTAACTATCCTTCAGCAACGCAGAATTTGGCACCTCGGTACTGAGATCAATTATGATACTATTGGATGACTGTGCACTTGGCAAAGATGATCAGAAGTTAAGCAATGTTTTGACTGCTGCATGCTTATGTTTGTGCTTAGAACTTTATAAAAACCCTCTGAGAAAACTTAATGAGGAAACACTGCTGAAAGAAAGCAATCTGAACTCCCAAGGTACTACCGTTGGACCGTTAGTCCAACTACTTGACACAAGGAATTAAGAGGTTCGACTCCTTTAGGAAATTATCACATCAGCATATCAGTTCACTTGAAGAAAGTCAAATGGGATGGATTTAGAACTTCAAGCATTTAGAATTTTGAGAAGTCCTAACTACAGAGGAGAATGGTTACTTTTAATACTGATGTCCTAACAGATTTTAATATTTCAGAAATGCTTTAATAGTATAACTTCTTTTTCCTCACAACACAAATTATTTAACAATGTCTTAATTTGCTACTGAACCTGCTATGACAGACTCTGGAAGACAGGTGGAATCACAGAGTTGTAGCACAGGCTGGGGAAACCACATGGAAAGCAGCTCTGCAGAAAAGGCCCTGGGGGTCCTGGTGGACACCAAGTTGACCACAAGCCAGGGACGTGCCCTTGCAGCAAAGAAGGCCGATAGCCCCTAGGCCATGCGAGGCAGAGTGCTGTCAGCAGGTCAGGGAGGTAATCCCTCCCCAGTGCTCAGCCCTGATGAAACATCCGGAGAGCTACATCCAGGTTTGGGCTCCTCACTGTCAAAGAAACAGGACATACCACGGCAAATCCAGCAAGTGCCTGTGGAGATAATGAAGGGACTGGAGGAGAGGGTGAGGATCCCTGTCTGCTCAGCCTGAAGAAGGAAAGGCTCAGGTGGACATTAGCCATGTGCGTATAAGTACCTGATGTGGGGATTAAAAAAGAAAATCTAGACTGCTTTCGATAGTGACAGGAAAACAGACAATGGACACAAACTGAAATACAGGGTACACTGTTTAAACTTGAGAAAACCTTTTTAACTGTGAGGGTGACCAAGCACTCAAACAGGTTGTCCTGGCAGGCTGGCTCCACAGTCTCCGTCCTTGGACACGGTGCTGGACAACCTGCAGCTGATCCTGCTGGAGCAGGGAACTCGAAGATCTCCAGAGGTGCCATTCAAACTCACCCATTCTGTGATTCTGTGAACATCTGCACTGTTGTGGTCTAATGCATTTATGTGCTAACATGTAATACTTGAAAAACAATTTCCCTGGCAGGATTTGGATTCAGAGTTGTTTATCCCACAGAAGCTCAGCGAGCATATAAAGACAAGTCTGCTGTTGCAGTCCTGTTATTTTCGCTGTCTTCATCTACTGAACAGAAAAAATCAACAAATTCTGCTAACAAAGGCCTGAACGCGCTTTTAAAGCCAGCCGTACCATCTTAGTAGAAACTGTTCTTCGAGAATTACGAAGACTACCTTAAGCTTGATCCTGGTTTTACTTACAAAAATATTTGCACAATTTCCTTGGAACTGAAAAAAAAAGCAACTGGAAGATTGCCCATTAGGGCTTAGTCTTATAGTTAGATTTATCAAAAATAAATCCTGACATACTCTTCCTCCAAAGTTTCCAGGATACTCTTCCTCCAAAGTTTCCAGGATTGACTAAAATCAGGAAAGAACATATAAACTGACATTTAACCCTGTTTTCAGCCATTTCAATCCCGTGCTTTAGCTAATGCCATCCTCAGACAAAAGTCCATTTTCCATCAGTTCAACTATGTTAAGACTGTAGGGAGGAAAATAATTTCAAGTACTTAAAATCAGTTGCATTAAAATCTTAAAAAATGCTTATGCAGTTCTTGATCTTTTATTTCAGGATTGAAAATAGTGTAATACATAACAGAAGCAACAGCATACAATAGACTGGTCATCCCACTTTGATAATACACAGTCATCACCAAACTTATGCACAAAATTAAAGTTAGACGAGTTTCAATATGCCCATGTATTTCTAAATTTCAGCTTAGACTACTTCCCTCGTAGCACTGTGCATCTCCCCACCATACACCCCCATTATTGAAACAGTTACTCTCAGTGTAAAGCATATGAACTACCTACTCAGCCCAACCCTCTTCTGCACACAGCCCTGTTAAAGATGTGTATGCAAATGCATATATGCAACTCGTAGAAAATCAGGGTTTGTTTGTTTGTTGCAAAGTACTTGATATGTGTTCTACGTGTATATATAAAAAGATTTCAAAGTGAGAATTTAGTGCTTTTCTTTGAGAATGTACTATATTTTCAGTATATATGAATTGTTTATGAGGAAGCAATAAAATGAGAGAAGTGACTAAAGATATTAAACAGCTTCCTATGAAAGTTTAAATCCTGTTTAATTCCTGCGTATTTCCTGAATAATTCTTTCTTCCTCACGAATAATTATTCTTCATTTCCATCTGATTCCATATCTATTTGGAATACCTGGGGGATGTGGGAGAGGATAAATACATTTTTTCACAACATGCCATCAATTAACAAACTGAGCATTCCTATGTTTCATTTATTTCCCTTAGGAATAAAGAAATAATAACAGATTTTCTGCACAACTATCTCTGTCTACTTTAAAGGAGATAAACGGCCGGTATCGCCTAGGTAATGGCACTGAATATGAACAAAGCCCATCAATCTAAAGTAGCCTTATTCTCTTACAAGACCTGTGTGGTCTGGGACAAACCCCCAGAGGACCATGACTCCATTAATCCTGTAGGTCTTAGAAATTTGAAGCTGCACAGACACTGATTTTTTTTTTTTTCTCCAATAATATTATTTGTATGAGCTGTATTTATATTTAATTCAACGAGAGCTAAGTGGTATTGCTGATATATCCCTTAAAAGACTCTCAGCAAAGTCAAAGACTGACCTCTGGATATCATTTTACACTAAGAAGAAATCGTTTATCTAATTTTCTGAAGTAAGAGGAGGAGAAAGGAAAGAAAAAATGGGATCTTTGTGAAACTGGAATCAGGGTGGCTACTATCACATAGACTTTCCTTAACACCACCAGCACCACCAAAAAATAAACATTAGACTGCGGAGCCGCACAGTCTTTATTAAAAAGCATCAATAATGCCTGTGTTACAAAATAAATGGAATTGAAATTTTGATACTGCTCTTGTCCTTGTTTTGGCTAGTTCAGAATTAACCTCAAAACAAAGGAAAATCTACTGTTTTCTTTTGGGCAGCTCTTGCTGCATGTTTGCAGGGGAATGCACACTGAAACCTGTGTCAAAGAGGTGTCAGAATGTCCAGCCAGGCAGATTAGCTAGTGTTTGGCCAGAATACTAAAATAGCATTTTAACGTAAATCTATTTGGCCACGCAAAGACATTTATTCTTCCTCAACTGGGCCATATTTCAGGGCACAATCTATATTATCCTTCAATGTGTTCTTCCTCAGACAGTTATTGCCCTTTAATTGTAACAGAATGACAAAGTGAAAACATAAAAGCTTTGTGACTTTTTAAAACCCAGCTAATGTTAAAGTTTCAGAACAACTGTTTCCATTTTAAAAGCCACCAGACTATTACAAGCATCTATCCAAAATGTAACATGGCTAGCCAGTATAACCCTTTAAATCAGTCAGGGATTGAATACGTATACTTTTTTAATTTAAGCCAGAGGCCATTTATGTATGTGGGTCACTTGAAAATAAGTTGACAAAAAACATTTAAGGAAAGCTGCATATTGCATTTTGCCAATGTCAAAGCCAATGAGCATCATTAGCTCAGCAAGCTTGGCTAATGAGGTCACAGGCAGAGCTTGCACTTCAGAGAAACCTTTTCCAGGACCATTCTGCAGCCCCTCCCCAAGCCCCATGTATTCTTCACTGCCAAAAGAACCCACTGCTTCAACAAGCAAGCTTTCAGCAGGTGAAATTTCATTGTAGGGGATGTATATTTTTAACACTGATGACGCTGGCACATAACTCTCATTTTATTTTATGCAAAAGAAAAGATTACGTGAGCAGAACATATGTTTGCTTGGCCAAACCATCTAGGGTGCACAACAGTGATCTGTCTGAAGGCAAGCAGCAGTGCTCCCTTCCCTCTGGCTACGCAGCTTCCTGCAGGCTTCCCCGCAGCACTCCTCCAGTGCAGACTCAGTGTGCTTCAGCGCTCCTCATGCCCTGTGACCAAAGGCCAAGTTTGTTGGGAAGCGTTCAGGACAATTCCCATTCACCACAAGTAAACAGCTTTGGGATAGTACATATGCCTGTACTACACTACCATGTGTCCCTCCCATAGAAGAAATGCTGCTCCTGAGAGAGGTATCAAAGCAATTGCATGGTAACACAAGCACCTGCAGACCCATCTCCTACAACCCAGGAGGTCCCCATTCGTTCTCAGCAACCCACAATGGCAGAAAATAATAGTTAATTCCTAAAGCACGCAAAGACATAAAAGGACTTGTTCATGAAACATTAGAGTTGCAAACCTACACACCCTTCTTCTGCTTAACTTTGCCCTTCACACACATACTTATGTTGTTGGGCATGATGTATCGTCATGCATTTGATTAAGGATTTCCTTAGAGACTTATGACATGTTAGCTAAATGGTCACATATTTTAGGATAATCTAACAGGAATATGTCTGTGATCTCAAGTACATTTGACCTTCCTCAGTTTTTCCGGAAAGAAATCAGGTAGCTATTGGAAAATAAATCTATTAGTTTCCCAAGAACAAAAAATTGATGATGGTAAAGAAGAGAAAAGCAAGGACATTCTTTTACATCATTTATTCACTTTCACAATACCATTCAGTATCATCTTTCTGAGTACTGCTGTTCACAGAATTAACTCTTTGTATCCTGATACTCATGTATTGAGGCATATCTTGCTCTGCTGTTGTTCCAAAAAATTGATTAGATTGAGACTATTTTAGGATTAAAATACCATTAAATACGAAAAAGGGTATCAGAAACTCATCAACATTTCTACTTTTCATAAAAAAATATGAATTAAAGAATAAGGAAAATTACATCTTTTCTATGCTTAGACCCAGAGAAAAAGTGAGTAGAAAAGATCAACTGCTATATCTACCATGAATACATCTGAGTGACATAAAAATTATGGTTTGGAGAATTCGTGTACAACCACATTTCCCTAAAGGTACACAGGGTTCAGGAAGCTTCTTCCTCCTGTGTTATAACTCCTTTGCTTTGTTACTCAAAGGCTCCCAAAATGACTAACCCCCCTAATCTGAACACAGATTTTACTGTTTAATACAGCTCCACAAACCACATATTACTACTTTAAAAAAAAAAATCATACCATGGTTTTGAATAATGGCAAGATGATAAAGGGTACATGACGATGCAGAAAACACGTTGAGGGCTGACAGCAGGCTGCCTGCATAAGCAGTGCGAGGTGAGCCTGCACACGCAGATGCAGCCAGTGCTGTGACTATGCTGGGGTCAGTGAACTCGCATCTCAGGCTGTTTGATGCCCCTTACTCACAGAAATATGAGATCTGAGAATACCTCAGAATCAAAAGCAGGCATGTAAAATGCACTCACACATTCACTTCAGAGCAACCCCTGTCCCCTCCGAAGACTTAACATCAGCAACAGCGACAAAAACACAAAACTCTCAAACAAACAGAAAGGAAAGAAGAGCAATGTTTGTGTGTCTGAGTCAGTGGGAGGGAGGCCGAACACACCTGGTAATTTACAGGTCTGGGAGTAGGGATTTAAGCAAATGGTTTATGCCCGATTTGCGTACATGATTAAGATGTCTTGTGTTACATACAGAAATGAGAGTAAATATCCTGACTACTAGAACTTGCATCTGACACGGCTCTATCAGGTCACAAGCTTTTGAACACAGACTGTTAAAATGCTATCTAGCTCTAGTGCCTCTGTAAAATAGTGTCCTAGCTGAGCCTTGGCCTAGTTTCTGCCCCTCTTAGCGTTTCTGAGGCTGACATCACTGACTGCCTTGTCTTCTCCCTGAATGACAAAAACACATGAGAGTTTTAGCTTCAGGATGGCGGTGTTATCAGTTTTTTTTTTTTTTTTTTTTTGGTGCAACCTATTAAAATGTTTAGGTGCCCTGCTGCAGCTCGCTTAATATGCTAGTGATACAGTGATAAATCAGCCATTTGTTTATGCCAGAACAAGCAGGGAAAGTAATACCCTAAGGCACTCCAGTATTACTGCAAGGCCAGTGTGATTTCTGAGGCATTAGAACTTGCTCAGCTGTCAGCCTATCAACTAAACTATACTGTAATCTTCCAGGAAATGCAATGTCTATTATGTCTTATTGCCATAATGAAATAATTATACAAAACTAATGAAAATGAGCCATACTTAATAATTCTGCAGGTAAATCCATGACGTGCCTAAGAAAGAACTGACAGTGCATCAGAAAGCTCCATTTGTGCCCATAGTTTTCAAGTAATAATCATAGCAGTGCCATTTGCTCTATTATAGCTGGTCTGCTGTGGATTTTGTAACAGGCAGCACTCAATGATGAATGTATTTCATCATTAAAGCCAACTATTTGAGCATGGTCATTGTTATGCTGCACGTTCTCTGTGGAGTTACAGACATCTCTCAGCATCTAATCTTGCAGCTTTCACCCCAGTAAATCTCACTGGATTTCAGTGGGAACTTTGACAAAGTTAAATGCTGTGCAAGTGGGATCAGGTTTTTATACACCCCTCTGATTAAACTGAGTTAAGTGATCTTTCTGTCAAACCTTAAAAACCAATAAACGGTGTTTTATATCTCCCAGAACTGTTATTTAGCAAAATACGTCATTTCTATATATATTTAATACCATGAATTCTTACTTCGTTTCTGTGACATACAGCCTGTTTTATACATAACGACACAGTGTGTACCATTACGGCTATAACTGGGAAGTGATCATTAATTCATATTAAATGCATTTCCATTCCTACTTTACATGTTCTTGCTTAGAGCACTGGTAAAATTGCCAATATTTTAAACTAAAGAAATTAAGAAATATTTAATATGGCAGACATGACATGAAATAGTTATCAGCCCCTCTGAACAACCCAATTTCAAGCAGACGGGAGAAGTTAAGACACACCAGTATGTAACTTTGTTGTAAGTGTAGATAAGCCAATGCGTATACTTTCTCCAGCTCCCACTAACTGGTGATCATTGCTCAAGACTTCAGAAGTCCCCATGGGGCTAAGTACGATATGCAGGCCGCAGTATTACAATGACAAAACCTAAACTAATGCAAATTGTTGTTGAACTGCTGAAGTCTCAGCTTATGCTAACCCCTGATCAACATTGTTAACTTTACACATCATAAGTAAATTGAATCACAAAATTTAGTGGTTACTCCAGATTAGCTTTAAGGCGTAAATCTGCGATCAGCTTAAAACTCTCACAAAGTCGAACTTGTTGGGACACAGGTCTGTGTCACGCACATTCTTTAACACTCCAAAAGGAGGAAACTCAGGATCATGCTGTATCTGGGTTTTGCCCAAGAACCCTCCTAGCTACTGTATGGACATAGCAGGTATGTATGCAGATATGACCCTACATTTGGGGAGGTTTTACTGACAAATTGGCAATGAAAGCGGCCAGAACATGTTTCCTGAGAGAACCCCCGGACCACCTCTCATAGGGTACCTCCGCTCACAACAGCGGGGCCACCCTACTCCTTCTCCTGGCATTAAGGGCATCCAAGGGCAAGGCCAACAGCATGGCACATTACCACAGGAAACACGTCACAGTTTAGCTGCACGCAACCTTTCAATGTGAATACGGGACATGAAATTGTGCACAAAAGGAGAAGCTCTCTGCAGGCATACAAGTACAACCTCATTTGGCTTACACAAATCAAGCTAAAAAGGGACAGAGGCCCTGTGGAAATCAGCAATAATGTCAAAACATGCTGCCAAGAAAATATTTTCAGGCAAAAAACATACAAACCCATTCAGACTCTTCTTGGTTTGCTTATAGCATATGAGACAAAACACAAAGGAATGAACGATATTTGAAAGAATGAAAAATTGTTAGTTTGAACTTACATATGACGTAATAATCTTTGTTCTTCTGAAATTCCAGGCCCCAGAGATTAGGGCTGAATTCTTGAAACTTGATGGTAAACTTGACATCTTGATCTGGCTTGGCACAGTTGAGTAAAGGTGTATTGTCCTTTCTAATAGCACAGCTATCTGCTTGGTCTTTATCAACCATGTAGACCTTATAATATTCATACTGGCCAACAGTTTTAGAGTCCACCTTTGGGCATATAATATCCAATTTGTCTCCTATCTGTGGATATAGTACCAATCCTTGTCCAGGAAGGAATCTAAAGACAAAAAATAAGAGGAAAGAAAAAGGGAAAAAACATGAAACACTTGATAAAATCTCATTCAGAAAAGTAGCACTTAAAATGGGCAGAAAAGAACAAACAGTTTTCAAAACCAAAATGACAGAGTGAACAAACCAGATCTTAATAGTTTGGGCCTGACTCAATTTAATATCAACAGGATGTTTATTTAGATCTTAGAAATTACAGATGGATTGAGTTTTATAGTCTCTATCCCAGTTTGGGGAGCTCTGGAAGGTTTTGCGTCTCTGGCAGGCACCGTGATTTCTTCCACATTTGGCCATTCACAGCAGCCTGTGCAACGTATGAGGGGCTACAATCCTGTTTTTCCACGTTGGTAACATTTCTACTATTCTTGCACATATTTTGCTAATTTTGGACACGGGAGAATGACAAGAATGATTGTTCATTTAGAGCAGCCATGTGGGAAAGGAAGCAACTTAGACTTTCAGACTTAACATATTGCAATGTTGATTAATGTTACTGGTATAGCACAAAGGAACATCAGTCACTCATCAGGACGATGCTTACAGACCTAGGATGGACTGGAGATCTACTCAAGCCAAGGACCGCACATGCTTCCGATAAAACACTCTTTCAAGTGTGATTGCTACACTACAGTGATTTTTTTGTAAACTCCAACATTACCATCATTATTTTATCTTTTTTTTTTCCCCCTTATGCTACAAATGAAACCCGGGTGTGTTTTTGCCTTTGTATACAAAGAGACGACTTAAACAGATTGGCAGTGAGCTTCAGCGTTTGGGGTCAGACTTGATATTTTATCTTTCCCATTGGTATTAATTACCAAGCAAATGTCACTTCTTCACTAATGAAAAATATAAATAATTACTTATAGTATCGATTTATCCACAAAACAAGGAGCCTCCTTCTTACAAGGACAAAAGCCGCAGCAGGCATGTTTGTTTGTTTCTTTCTCCTTAAGATATATTTGTTCCAATTAAGGCCAAGAAGTGCAGTTTTAGAACTACAGCCAATGATACAATGTCCTCTAATGCACAGACCTAAAAGCCTGACTTTCTTTCCTCTTTCTCCTGCCTGCCAGCCTTTTCCAAAGAGCTTCCTTAATGGAGAATCGGCCTGAAAAACTGACTGAAACAATTGCTGCCTAATGAACACCCTTCTGCAATGCTAGCGCTGAACAGTGCACGTAGTAAATCTAGCTTATTCACAGGCAGCCTTCCTGGAAGCTTATTAGAACACTAAGGCCCAGGAACAAAGCTGTAGGCGTAGATTACCCCTAGCCTTTTGCTTTGCTAAAGGAGCCCACCAGTAAGGAGCAGTACTGGAAGAGAACCTAAGAAATGAGCAAAAAAAGGAGGATGCAATGCCCCAAATTTCAAATTCATCATTTGCAACTGCTTGCTCCCACACAATGAGAGTTTATGATCTGTGCTAATTGAGTGGGATTATTTTCACTCACAAAGCCTGTGTAAGAATTATATTTGTTGTGAAGCAGCACGTAGCAGGACAAAGACATGTAATTACAGATTTAGGGAAAAAGAACAATGAAATGTTGTGGCAAGAAAAGCGACTGTTGATGCATAAATCACTGCGCTCCTTTGTGTCGTGCAGTGTAATTTCTAGACTACAGAAACTAGGCTTGGCCACGGCTGTGCAAACAGAGGTGCACAGAGACGAGGCGAAGCTGCACCGCCTCCTCCAGTTTCCAGACATGTTATAGGAATGCAGTGACTACCACGTCCCTAAAGCTGAAACAGTACCACAAGCACAAAGGTGGAGGGAACGCATCCTCCTTGGAGCTGCCAGCCTTGTGAGGAGCTACCTAGGGAGTGGCTGGCTCTACAAGGGCGCATCGGAAATGCGGAAAGAAATACCGCAGCCAGCAAACGTTTCCAAGAGAGCAACACGGATCCTGACTCAGCCCCTCCTCTGGGAACAACTCTGTTCAGGCAAAGGCATAGTGACAGCATTTCTAGGCTAACTCAGGTCACTGGTGTCCTACTGTATCGTCCTGTCTGACCACAGCCCAGGCTTATGCAGCATTGCTGTACTAGGAGTCGAACACTGCCCGCGTTCCTCCACCTGCATGCCAGGACAAAGGCCTGACACCGCACAACCCTGCTGCTGCAGCTCTTCTTCGTATCATGGAAATGCTTAAGATGAAGGTTTCTCAGGGAAGGATCTTTGTTTTTCAATTGACCAATTTAGATTCACGTGCTTAATAAATGCAAAATTCATAAGGTTAGAAACATCAACATCAATAATATGACCTAAAAAACATCCAGAAAAAACTAAAATCTAACTTTGGATTTTGTATATATATGTAATTAAGTATCAGTGGCATATGTTCTCCATGCAAATTCTAAGCACAAACAGGACAGGTTCAGGGACAGCAGGCAAGCAATTCTCAGAAACAGCACAGGCAGAAAGCACACTCATGTGACTTGGTTAAGCAGCCAGGAATTGCCCCATAAAAAGCAAAAGACAGAACCACCCCCAACAGACAGCTAAAGCACATTTTACAAGAGCTTTAACCCAGGCACTTGTTAGACTTTATAGCAGGGGAATACTCTCGCTATGCGTCTGCAGTCTGTACAGTTTGAGCATTACATTCGGTAAATCTGCTTCTACTTCAGTTTCTGAACCTTTAGGATCTAACGCTGATGAGATTAGTACAGAAAAAAGGCTGCAAATGAAAGGATTAATCTGAGAACTTGATTGTACCGATTTTTTTTCCTATAGCTTGTATTTTTGACTGTGACCTTTGCAAGAAAGTTTTTTTTTTTTTTTGTAATTTACTTTCCTTATTCTCTTCCAACAAAAAAAGCATAAATATGGATGGAGAGAATAAAAAAAGTTCCACTTCACAGATTTAGGTTCAACCACAATAACTTAGTAACCCATAACGAGGCAGGATTATTATCCCACCGTTTGTGTAATACTACTGCAACTGTATTTTATTAAATAAATCATTTGCTGGGTAATAAGCATTTCTTGAAACTATTTAACATCAAGGATCAAGATTAAGACTACTGTTTTTGAAATCTTTACATCTCAAAAAAAAAAAAAGACAATGTACGTTTGGCCATGGTAAAAGCCAACAAAAACTTCAGTAAGGCTGAATTTATCCTCAATCTTTATTTCTGCAAGTGCTGGCGTAACCTTAAGCAATCTAGGTTTGCATTCAACTCTTATGAAATGTTTGTGGGATTGCATCTATAAAAAAATAATGTTAATAAACTGTATTTAAGTCTGAAGGAAGTGTGCCTTCAATGAACTGAAAAACTTCCCTTTTTTTTGCAAACAGAAATATAATAAGGATGGATTAGGAGGTTTCCAGAGTCCTGTGCATGACGCTCAGGGAGGCTGCATTACACTGACAGTTGCTTAGAATACTGACGAGGCTCTTTGAGCAGCTAGGGCAGTGACAGCACCGGAGCCACTGCTTTCTATAAAAAGCTAACTTTCTATGGCCCAGATATAGATGTTCTTCACTGGAAAAGTTACATACCAATACAGGTCCCTGTACCCCAACAGAAACTCTGGAAAAAAGCTTAGCGAGTTTCCTGACTCACAGTAGTCAGATAAAATGAGACATAGGCATTTGAACAATCTTACCCACAATTAATAATCACAGTGTTTTCTGTGAGAAAGCACAAAAAAGTACATTAAGTATAGTAAAAAAAAATAAAAAAACCTGTACGATGAAATTAATCCACTTTCCATCCAGCACTTTTGGATACTGAGGGCATTTTTTCTGGCAGCCCCAAACTGGTGTACTGTGGGTGACATTTGACATCCGTGCAAAACCCATGGATGCGAACCCCTCCCACGCGTCCCACTAGTCATGCAGCTTAGCAAATAACAGCAACATGAAGAGTTCCCAAAGCTTTTTAAAAATAAATGTTATATTAGATCAAAAATTCGCATGTCACAGGAACAGGGAAAAAAAAAAAAAAAAAAAAGAGCAGTCTCTCCCTAACTTCCATCCATGTTACAGTAATTTTTAGCATTACATTTATTTTAAGGTCCCACCGTTCCTTGGATTAATGTACGCTAACTGATCAAAGTCCTTAAGTTAAATTTGATTCGGATTTTTTTTTTCCAATATACACAGTTTCAAACTAATTTCTTAAGGATATCATTTTTGTTCTATAGAAACTTATCACATTCATACATGCTAAATTATACTGGAACTTTCCTTAATGATAACCACTCAAACCTGCCTAATTTCACAATAGTAAATTCTCAAAATAATTAGAGCTTTATCTGCCAGCAGATTTATTCCCTGAAAATATCCTACTATTCCTTACTACACAGCCAGCCATTTTTGAAACTGGAAAAGTATCAACAGAATTTTTTTTTTTAAAGAAGTAAGTTTCAGAAAGATTTTGTTAATCAACACTGACATAAAAAATGTGTTGGCATCCTCTTCACAACCTGTAAAACTACATATATACATACAAACACACACGAGACACTTACCTTTAACAATAGCCTAGTAATTATAAAATAAATGCAATTTCAGAGAGCATGTTACTACTTGTGGAGAGTCTTGTATATTTAACTGGGGAAACAGTGCCAGATTTCTGTGCTTTAATACCTTACCTGAACTAACTGGTGTAAGCAGCCAGTTTTAATATAAAAAAAAAAAATAACCCTAGAAACATGAACAATCAAGATGTTCCTTAAAATACAGCCAGAAACCTTCTGTTGGGGAATCCTACCCACTTAACTTTATGAAGTTTAACTACCAGCCTGACAATAAAGTTATTCATTGAAAAGTTTTATTAAGGAATGTCATGAATACTAATAACACAGCGTTAGTCCGTTACTTGTACAAGTGCAAACGGAATACAGAAGTAGCATGCCACATGCAAGTCCTTATTGTTTAAGGAGAATGGTTATTACATAGTTTATGTAATCATCTGACTTTTGAGGAAAAAAAAACAAACAGTATTTTGAGTATAATTTTGTCCACAGAAGCAAGGCAAAAGTCCTAACAGCTTGATGCAAAGCATATAAAACTAACAGGGAAGGGTCCTAGCAGTTTCAGTAAAGTATCAGTGCCTAATCACAGCCTGCTGAATGAGCTGAATATCAGTGCACTGATTCCTAAAGACTTTAAATTGAAAAAAATCCCAAACCATAAGATCAAAGTTCTCTGTAAAATGAGTCTTTTGCTCCTTACAGAGTTTTCATAGTAGTTTCTGTCATATTCAATACCATATACGAAGATCTGCCATGTGGATACAAGGTATACATCCAGCTATAAACCCCAAATGCTTTTTTTTTCCAGAAGCAGTGATTGTATAGTACTGAGCTCATGCCAGTTTAAATGGATTAAGCGAACAGGAATTCAATGAAAACAGGATCAGTAACTGCTATGGAACAGACAGAAAAACAAGCTTCATCAAAAAAGATTAATGTGGAGCCTCTGTCTCAAAATGAGTACGGAACTTGGTTAAAAAGAATGGCACTACTCTCACATGAACTCTCTGCAAGGAAAATTACCATAGTTTTGACACAGCAAGATGACAGAACTGGCTTTATACACAGACGACCAAATGAAACTTTGAAAACAAAAGAGGCACAGCATCTCTATTATTAACATTCTTTTAAGGGAATTTTGAAAGCTACTTTTCTTTGCCAGTGCAGTATTATTAAATTATTTTAATGCTATAACAAGGCTTTTACAGAATATGTTAAACAGGCATGTTTTTGAATTTCAATAAAATTTAAAAAGTTTAATCTGCTTTATTTATATGTAACATTTTTCCAGGCAGTAAATGGAATTATTCATGTAAAGCAATGGTTACTTGCATTAATAGGAAATGCAGAATGGAAACTAAATGCCATTAAAAGAAATAAACAAATGCATTCACCTCCACAACCCTTAGAATCCTTAATGGTAAGTACCACATTATACAAAGGCAAATTATGAAATATAGTAACACAGGTTTCTGAAGCTACAGCTCTTTTATTTCTCAGTTCCATTGGAACAGAAGAACTTCATTACTGGGCTTGGACGCTCCTGTATCAAAACCTGCAGGAAGTCCATAAATGCATTGAAACAGTCCCCTGAAACCCTAACTCAGCTCCATTCTGGGTTTTGCGGTACACCTCTTTGTCCTCCCCCTTTATTCACCTCCCCAGAAGCCCATCTTCTTTTTGGTCATCTGGGGGAAAGGCTTGCAGTACCCCAAGAAAGGGAACAGTCAAAGGTTTATTTTGTTTTAATCACCACTCTGGAGACAAAATGGTTAAAAAAAACTGCCACCACTTTGTGTCTCAAGGAGCCACGTAAATGAATGCCATCCTTGGTGCCTTTTCCTGAACCTACCCGTATCAAAATCAGTTGCAAAACTTTCCTTGACTTCAGTAGGGCAAGCTCATGTAATACATTTACAAATGAATGCTTGGTTATCTGCACAAAAGTGATTCTTCAGCATATTTTCTCAAAACTGTCAGTGGACAGGGAACAAAGAGCACATATGAAATTCTAGATGTTCCATTTAGCAATTCATTGTGCTACCCTTTGTAAAATACCATAGGAAAGCATTCAAAATACAACAAAGAATTTTTTTATAGGCATAAAATAAGGATGTGCTGAGAGTGCATACGCTTTTCTCCAAAGATGACTTTTTTTGCATGGATCTGCAGGATTTGACAGTCAAATTGTACCATCACATCACAGTCCTTAAGGCACAGAGCTTGCAGTGTACAGAAGGACACCCACAGACACAATGACTCTTCAAACACATAGAAAATGCCTTGTTCTGCCTCCTGGAAAGATGTCTCATGAGTTTCCTTCATCAAATAACTCTTGTGACTATTGCTGTTGCAGATATATATGCACACTTCTACTCTCCACTCAAGACAGTCATAAACAGTCTTGCATTTCAGAGAGCCCCAAACCTGCAGCTGTGGTATGATGTCTGGTGAGAATCGTACTCCTTTAGCCCTCTGTGTATATGGATGGTTACCTGCAACCTGGCACCAGACTCATCTTGTTGGAGACACTCACTTCAAGAGAAAATCTGGTCCCTTAAAAACTGTGGTTTATGAGGCTCTGGATCTTGTTTCACAGAAAATGTGAATAACCGAAAGGAAATATCTTAAGGGGGGCTACAAGAGAGAAGGGGACAGATGCTTTAGCAAGGTCTGTTGTTGAAGGACTAGGTGAAATGGTTTCAAACTGCAAGAGGGAAGATTTAGACTGGATATAAGGAAAAAGTTTTTTAAAATATGGGTGGTGAAGCACTGGCACAGGTTGCCCAGAGAGGTGGTAGATGCCCCGTCCCTGGAGACCTTCAAGGTCAGGCTGGAGAGGGCTCTGGGCAACCTGACCCAGCTGTAGGTGTCCCTGTGCACTGCAGGGGAGTAGGACTGGATGGCCTTTAAAGGTCCCTTCCAACTCAGATGATTCCATGATTCCAAATGCACCCCCAGTCTTGGGCTTGGGCAGAGGAGGCAGCTGATCCGCAGCCCCTGTTCTCAGGATGACTGGGGCCTGCTCCGCCGAGCTGCAGCCTGTGGGCCCCTGGCATGCAGCTGCCTCAGAGGCCTTGCTGCATGGCAGCGTGGCTGCACCTGCTGCCCAGAGATGGAGTAGCTTTGCCGAAAAGCCGCCCTCTCCCTTTTCCTTGCTGCTTGGCTCTCACTCGCAGAACAAAGCAAAAAAATAATAATCCTGTTATATAAATAAAATCTTTAAGATCACTTGTGCTTTACCCCTCATCCCTCAGCATAAATGCAGGGTGTGAAATGAATGTGCAGTTTTCCTCCTGTAAAACAAAAGCACATTTTCCTCTGCCTTAAAATTCTGAAAGCAAACACCTATCTAACTGTGGTTTTGTCTATTCCCCCAACCCCCACCCCATAATGGGAAACAAAACCTGGGCTTTTTGCATAAAGCAGTGTAGCCTGGCTGAGAATATTTACTGCACAGGTAAGGCTCAAAGCACTGAAAATACATATACCTTAATTTTTTTTTGTTGTTTTTTTAAACAAGGTTGGTAAAGAACTCTCTTCCAAAAAAAAAAATAGATTTTATATTTAGTTTTCACATGTGATCGTGACATAAAGCGCTACTATTAGCAATTAACTTTCTGTATTATTGTGCAGAAAGCAATTACTGCTTTGCTAGAAGCACATACAGCACTAGAGAATTGTGATCTACTTACTAAATCAATGCTGGTTACCACAAAAGAACCCCCAATGTGCTTCAGGACAGTCTGCTAACTAAGAAGAAAAAGATGGATATGACCAACATTCTATTTTCAAGTGTATTATATTACAATTTCATCAGCATTTACAAAAACATGAACCATCACAACACTGCTGGACTTATTTAACTTCAACAAAGAGGGAATTACTCCTCAAACCGTTGCCTGCTATCTCTCACACACAAGCATGCAAACACACACAAGCACTCTCTTTTTATTGCATTTCAGCAGAAACCGGCTAGAGTTTAAAAACTGCAAGTGGCTGCAGTGAAGAGCAGAGGCCAATCTGTGTAAATGGCTTATTCTGAGGAATTCTGAAAAAGAAAACACTCAGTAGGTGCATTGTAATTAAGTTGCTCTTTCTAGTTACCTCTTGACAAATGATGCATGTGGGTCTGGATGAGAGCCCAACTCTTGACCCACGCCACCACTACACACTTCAGTACTTCAAGCAGAAACCCCTAGCCTCAGCACTCTTTACATTTTGTTTTTGCAGAAAGGCAGCATTGGTAATGCACAAAATGAGAACTAGACATGATTAGCAATGTTGGAATTCTTTCAGAAATGCTTCATATAGCTATGCCCTAAATATATCTGAGGGCAGCCTTCTGCCTTCAACTCCTTCCAAATATGTAGCATGTTTCAGGACTGGGTTAAAGGACAGAACATGGAAACACACATCCCAAGCACTGTTCCCACAACGCTTAAAGATACACTTTTGCTACATTTGCAAGCCTTTCAAACAGAAAATATTCATGTGATCATTATTTTAAATACAGGAGATTATAAGCCCATTGAGAAATGCAACTTTTACCACCAAAAAAATCCTTAAAAATAAACATTTTTGGACAGCACTTTACTGCCCCCTTTTGCACTTTAACATTAGAACAGGTTTCAACATGAGCATACTTTTATGAAACACTGTTAAGAAACAGGGGGAGATGACAGGCCACGGTATTTACACAGTAAGAGACTACCAGGCAGTGCTCCGGGGACATCTCCCGCTTACCTGAACTGTAAACAAATGAAACACCTAGCTTTCAGGGCCCCTAAACTCCCATGGAAGAGATCAGTAATGGATGGTTTAAATGACCATTTTCCATTTTAATCTGCAGGTACATGGGCAATGGAAAAATAAAGAGATACTGCTCATTAACACTAGTTGTCCTTCTACCACAATCTTCTAAAGCACAGATCATCTGCATCTTGAATTTGGTTTTATTCAACAGGAAGAAAAGAATGACAAAGGGCTTTCCAGTCTGAGGCCATTCATGTGGTAGCAATCTCTTAACTGAAAGTATGGGTGTACCCTTCAGAAGGAAACTTCACAAACCGGCAGGCAAGGATATTTTCATGAAAGGTGAAGACAAGAAGCCTAGACATTCAAATGCCCTGCAAGCCTACAGGCATAAACCTGTTCTGCAGCTCCACACTGCAATTACAGTCAGTGCAGAATTCATGTGTCTGTGTGTGTCCATATATATCTACAAAAGGTAATAAATCTATAGTCTAGCGGCCAGTTATTTACAAAATACTAATTCATTATGACAGAGCCAGAGGGGGGCTCATCCTTGCCCCTACCCTCAGCTTCTATTTGACAAAGTCCATGTGCTGCTGTGTACACTTATATTTAAACTTAATCCATTTTCCTCTGTCATCCTACAATTACAATACAAGTCACAATAATATTAAATTTCACTGCCTACAGCATTGCACAATTGAACCATTACTGTAATGAAAACTGACTCCCTTTGATATTAACACTGGTGTTTTCTCTCATTTGCTAGCCATGAAATACAGGAAGAGACCAATGTTGTTTTAATTAAAGAATTGTTGTTCAAAATATGCTACTGGGAATATTAAAGTAGTTCTTTACTCGCAGCAAAGATAATCAGGTATTTATATGGTTTGGGTTTTTGAAAAAATAAAGGCTGTGCCATGGATTCCTAGTAACACAAAACCACTGCTCTACTTGTGCTCACAGAGGCAGGGTGTGCCAAACCCAAGAAACATGGTGCTTTGTTGAAAAGATGCAGAGCAGTAGTTAGCATGGAACAGAAAGTCAAACCAAACCATGTGTGCTTCGTACACAAGTCACTAAAGTCTTTGCTGTTAGAAAGCTAACAGAGACCAGCTGGCATTTGCTGAAGAACTACTTTTCAAAAAGTGGGCTGTAAATCACAAGCTATGGATGGAAACAATGAAAACAGATTGTTCTACTGCTGGGCTGTTCTGTGCTCTTGTCCACCATTTCTATTAGAGAAACAAATCTTAGTCAGCCACAACACAAGGATACAAACCAAAGTTTTTGGTCTTCTTCCTCTTAACTACAATTTGTTCACACCTGTACAGTCTTGTTCCAAGACATGCTCCAAGCAAAGTCTATAAAAGAGGGCAGGGACCATCTTCTTTCTTGATGAGACATTAATTATTAGTGATGATATCTCAAATTCAAAGAAAAAAATTCAGCTGCTTTGCAGTTGTTAGGAAAGGTATTACTGCATACCATTTGCCTGCATAAGGAAACACTGGAACAAGTTGTTAACTCACAACTTCCAGGAAAAGTTATACCAAATCAACTACACCATAAGACAAAACAAATGTACTTTGGCAAACCTTTGTAATGTAAAGATTTTCAGAATCCAGCTACAATCCTCTTTCACTCTTGTACTGCATCGTTTCTCTGATTATAGAAAAAAGATGAGAAAAGATGGGAAACTATGACCTTGAGCAAAAATCCAAACAAGACACCTACAATTCGTCTGCACTTGCATTAAATACAAGATTCAGCCACTTGTAAGTGTGGAAAACCTATGTTACATACCAACTTTTCCTGAGTTTGACTGACTTTCAGAAGCAGAATGAAGCATGATTGCCACTGCCATCTCCAAGACAGCAGTAGTATCTGAACTAACAAAAACCAGCTTTTGGCCTGCTACAGCGCTGAGCCTCTCAGATCAAGATAATCCGACAGTGCTACAGTTTAAAAATTACTCCTGCAAAGGTCGAGAGCTGTACTCATCACTATAGTGGACATCCCTGCCCTGGTGGAGAAATCCATCAAATGAGGCTGGGAGCCTCATTTGGATTCCCTTGTCACCTTGTGCCTACGAGGTTTTGTCTCAGCCTCTAACACAGGGAGGCTCAGCAAGGCCATTAGACACCAACTGGATTATCCTTCAGGGGACCAGCTGAGCCACTCGCGGCAACCAGCAGTCTGTGGAAACGTTCTGGCATCCCACTGAACAGGAAGCAGAAGCACATTAAACTGGGTACCAGTAGAGCTACCAGGGCAGAGACAGACCTGCTCATGCTGTCCCAGACAGCACGAAGGATCACCACCAGCACGGCTTGCCCTGACGCCTGGCAAGCTACACGGAAATTAAGACTCATTCCAAGCGCAGACAGAGCTGTAGCTTCTGACATCATTTTCTGATAGAAAGAAATGTAACGAAGCTTCAGAGAGATGTGTGTCTGTCCAACCTCAAAAAACCTTCTCACTTTGGCTTTGGTTCAAGACAGCTCATGCTTAAATTCGTCCCGCTTCAGCAAAAATATTCAGCATTCAGCACATGCTCAACATGAGCTCTTCTGAATGAGGATGGTTTTCTGAGTCAAGCTCTAGGAGCACAGTTCAGTCTTACCCACCTTGCTGTCACACACAGAGCCACAGAAGTGAAAAGATTGCATAACTAATAACTTTATGAAGATTTGACTTTTCTTTCTCTACAAAAACACAGATAAAAATGAGAAGAAATAACAGTTACCACCAAAAATCATGTCCTTTAGAATATTTATCGTGCAGACCAGGAATCTTGCCTGCCAACTTGACCTTCCCTGTTCTGCTAATCCATACTGCTTGGAAATACCTTGGAAAAAAAAAAAAGAACTGAAAAAAATAAAAGGTCAAGTGTTGTGCAGTGATTAAGCTAGACTGCTTCTGAACTAAACTGAAATTAATTAAACGTGAAGAAAGCAACTGAAGTGTGGACAGTGAGTGGTATGAGACTGCAAAACCTCAAAAGAAGTCAGGATGTGCCTCACTCCAAACCTGCACTTTCATCCTGACAGGTATAGAAGCCAACTGCTGCTCTGGTGGTAGGTAAGCAGATGGCAAACACAAGCAAAAATGAAAATGCAAAACGATGCACCACTTGAACAGTAAGAACTTCAGTTATGTGTGCTTTCAGCAGCGCTCACTGCATAGGTTCCTTAAACAAACTGCTTCAAACTTGCAGAACATCAAAAGCCAGATGGGCCTTCCTGAATGAATCCGCAGGCAGGGAGCCAGGATTCCAGTTTGCTGCAAAAATAGGCCTGGACTTGATTTGAGTCTTCTCAGCTCTGACAGGCTGGAGTCTGGCAGACCTCCCAATTCAAAATAAAATAGCATTCAATCGCAGCTAGGCTTTAACTAATAATAAATTTAAAATCCCTCTTACTAGCTTTAACAATCACTTCCCTTTCTGGAGCATTGTTCACCATTCCCACCAATGTTGTTTGGTTTGGGTACCCAAGCAAATACACTATTCAAACAACAGCTAACAAAATAGTGAGAGGAAATTTACAACACTAGTTTTCCAGTCTAAGGTGTCATTCCAGCATCTAACCTATCCTCCTGTGCAAGACAAGCCATGTAATTTCTCATTTTTGTTGACACATAAAACTTGGTTATTCATTAAAGTGCACAAGCTCCAAATGCTACTAAATAAAGTTTTGGAAATTCTATTTTAGCCAGTAATTATGAGACATTTTAAAAGTATGCTATAGGTAAAAAAAAAAAAAAAAAAAAAAAAAAAACATGTATATGCCATGCATCAGGAATGATTCACCTAGCAACATAATCCTCTACCAGCCTTCATCTGTCTTGGCTTGGGACCAGCATTTAAAACCAGAAGAAAGCCCAGACTATTACATCAAAGTTTAAATCAGCTGCATTATAATTATCATGCTGATACCGCAATAAACACTGGGTGTTGGCTGACCAGGATTGCCAAAAAAGATAGAGGTCCTGCCCTTATTCCTTGTCTTTGACAATGTATATAATCACATTGAAGTTCTCTGCATCACAGCTAACATAAAAAAGGAATCTGGAGGTTCTCTTTCCTTGAGTAAAATGATAGATATTGCTCATTATAAAATTAAAATTCATGCCTATAATAGTAATTTAAAAAAAAAAAACAATTATAATGTAAAGCCCTTGAAGGCTAATGTAATACTTACTGAAGTCACTGAAGCTATTTTCATGGAGTTGAACAGGAGCTAGTCAGAAGCCTTAAACACATTTATCAGTTTAAAACTGAAAACACAAAACACTTAAGGGCATTTCAAATATGGAATTTAAAATTATCTATTCTAATTCTGTATTTAAGACTGCTTGAAGACCTTTGAAAACCTGGCTAGCCCTAAATGTGCATTTATAAGCACAAAAATAACAAAACTATCAACTAATTTGGAATGCCAGTGAAGACACTATTAGTTTCAGGAATTTGCATGTGTGCTTTATCTGTTCAGTTTCGAAGATCTAGCCGTCCTTAAGGGTAGAGGGAGCAACAGCAGAACTGTTTTTTGTTCTGCCATTTTGTTTTCATACTTAGCATTCAGAAACAGACTGAGTGCAAATATGCTTGTTTCCTTAAAGCATCTCAATGCTTTTTTATCCCCACAATTAGGGAAACTATGTGCAAACTGCAAAACCTACGTGGTGTTTTAAGTGCATCTTTGAATTAAAGTACAACAGAGAAAAGTGGAACCTGCAGGTGATTTTGCGTGGCCTGGCATCCAGGGCACTAGAAGTCCTCCACACAGAATCACCTATTCCTTTCTGTGCCTTGCCAAACTCACAGTCTTATCTCACACATTTCTGAAATGTGACATGACAGGCAGGTTCGAAAGCTAAATGTTGGATAATGGTTGGCAAACAAAGGACATCGGTTTTTGCATTATTTCTTTAATTACTTTAACCCTTGTTCTAACAGAAAGCATAAGGCCAGAGTAATTCAGCTTCTCCCTTTGTCATTTGCCTGCCATAAATATGCACCAGTCTGCATTTGAAAAGCTGAAGGAGGCCGCAAGCTTGCTGGACATTTATCATGCTCTGTTCCCTGTTAACAAGCGAATACTTTAGTTGAATGGCCCATTAGCAATCATTGTCAAATGCAGAATGCAAGGTGCTTGGATGTGACCGGCCTGTAAATTAGATGAGGGTGCCCCTGTGCTTTGGAGAATTTCAGCAAATGAATTGGTTCTTTTCATACAGATTTCTGAAGGTTAAGCTGCAAGAGAGGAAACATATCTGAGTACTTCAGACTTATGCCAATCTGTTCGGCTCCCTATATGCACTTGTTTATTTTTCATTTGCTAAATCACATCGGCATCAGCAGCTTGGCAGTTTGGGTTCTGGAGTCCCTTTTCAGGCAGAAATGTGAAGCTTTCCAGCTTACTATGGGGTAGGCTAAGAATGATAAATTCAAGCATATAATTAACATCTTTATAAAAAAAAATAAAAAAAACTTAAAAAGTGTCCAAGCCACTGCCAACAAACAGCATGAATCCCATTTTGCCGAGCTCATCCGAGGCTCATTTCCACTAAAGAAAGACCCAACTGTTATTGTAGGCTTCGGTGCTTTTTTTCCTTATGTCTAGACTCTGCCTCACAAATGCAGAGTGCTTTCTTTTTCCCCTTAGCAGACAAATGAGCAGGCAATAAAGTAAATATTTCTCATTTGAATGGTACCCCCGATTTGCAATGTAATGCTGACTTTAAGTTCTGGGTGTTTATGGTTGTCATTTGGGTAGAAAAGCAAGCCTTAACTACTTAGAAGGCTCTTTATGAGAAAAGGCAAGGAAAAAAAAAACACAAGCAGCTGCACCGGGAGAGGTATTTTACTACCTTTGCAGCTGCAGATCGCTTAAAATAAATGACAAAGCAATGGCTACATTCTCTGCTGGCTGAACACAAGGGGCTGACAGCAAACTCATCCCAATGATGGCAGGGGGGAACAGGCAAATGCTTATCTCGTTCATTTCTAGATTTCAGCCAGCCTTTCAGGAATAAACACCACCTAGAGACTAAGCCAATCAATTTGGTTATCTGCAGCTTTACTGGTAAATAGGAAAGCATGCTGTTTTTGGCTTTGGTTTCCACTTTCCCTACCTTTATATTTTTGCAGGATAGCAAGCACAAGAATCAGCAAGGTATCACCTAGCTAAGCAAGGACAACACACCATGTTTGTGCTGCTCCCGTAGAGCATGGGATTGAAACCACGGCCCAAGACACAGCCGAAATCAAAAGGTCTGTTTTCCTTCCAGATAACCCCAGCCCCATCTGTCCCATTGAAGGAAGGCAGGCCCTCGGCTGCTGCTGCTGGGCCAGGCCTCAAGGACGAAAGCCTTCCCGCCTCACCACAGAAACCTGCAGCTTCAGCTGGCCCCCTCCACAGATGGGGCAGCAAATGAAATCCATCTTTACCATATTATACACCACCAATGAGCAAGAACTGAGCACCTTTTCTTTGCTGCTTTAACCAGCCCAAGCCACAAGTAGGCCTTTCATACCTCCTAATCCCGCTCCCAAGTTTTGTGCGGCTCTCACATAATGCCCTGCAGCCCCGAGCAAGGCCCTTAGTCTCCAGCACCCCTTTCAGAGACGTGTCATTTCTAACATCAAGCTAATCTATATGTTGCCATGGCATCACCCTTTATCTGCCTTTACATCTTATGAACTGCATGGATTTACCACATTATTTTTATCTGAAAGACAGAAAATGGTGGTTTTATTGCCATACAATCAGATTACTGCTGCTAGTTTCTCTATGCCTTTTTACCATACTTCAATCAAAAGGGATCAGTTTCTTTATACTCTGCCCTTGATTTACATTACATCTGTAAAGACCTAGTCTGGGTTGTAATCCCCTTATTAACTATGACCAGGGTTGATTTGCCTAAAAATAAAAGCAAATTGTGTCAGACCTTTTCACTTTGTTTTTGATTCGGAACTACAAAATGGATTACTAAAGAAATCTTCAGAGTTCACACGGCCAGTATAGTACTGAATTTAAAATGAGAATTAAACAAGTTAAACATGGGAGCTGTGTCAACGGTTTACATTTTCCATCATGGGAGAAAGGCTGAACCGCGTTTGTCTTTGTGTTCCCCAGCTTTAAAGAGACAATGGAGCCACAGGAGTTTTTCCAAGCTCCTCTGACACTGTCCCTTCGCCATCCTCCCTTCCTCTGCTCTTCAGGCAGCTCCCTCCCAAACTCCTCTCCCTCATCACTCCCTTCCCCCTCCACCCCCAGAACCGTGCTCTGCTTAGAAGTTTATAGTTCTATGGCACTGCATATTTTAATCAAAATATTTCAAGCAGTGTAACATTCCTATTTAAGTTTCCACAACGCCTCACAAAGAATGAGCTCATAAGCAAATCCATGTAGATGTATGATAAATGACCTGAAAAACAGGTTTCTTTATGTCAGCAGTCAAGGAAGGCAGACATTAGGCTCACATGAATAACATTTTAATCACTACTTCTTCTCAGAAGAACACTTTCTTCTCATTTGCAACAAGCAATTTCAAGTACTGCAGGTTGCATGACACAAGACTACCAGTTCCTCAAAAAGCCCTGGCTCTGGCTGCTGTGCAGGCCCTCAAGGCCTGTGTCTGTGCCAGGGTGTCACTGCAGTCACCTCAGTCCCTCCACTGCCTTCCCACCACAGGAACCTCGAGTAAATGTGAGATGATCCTAAAGTGTCACACCTCAAGTGACATGATCTCCTCACAATAAAATAGAAAAAGGGGGTTGGGAGGAAGAGGGAAGGAGGTGTTCGTGTGTGGGAAGACAGAACTTTGTGATTTTTAGTTTGACTTTGAGTCACGGCCTTTTTAAGGGCAATTACTTCATTAAACAAAGTGAAACAATATAGCACAGCTTACAGATAACATACTTCATGATAATTACTATAAATCATATAGCAATTGCACTGCATGTATGAAAGGCTGGAGAAAATAACCAACTGAAACATCAGCCATCAGTTCTGAATTCATTTTGCTAATTCACTTGTCTTAAGACCTGGCTACAAACAGCAGCGATATCAAATGGACTGGAGGCGACCACTCACTTCTTGTATTAGCATGCCAAGTGTCAACAGCTATGTTTTGGGTACAATTTAGAAGCATGTGTTTAAATCATTTTAACCTTCCACTCCTGTTTCTCCAGCTTGAAGCTGCAATTGTTGAGGTTAGAAAGTGCACTCCCATGACATCGGACTCCCAAATAAATTCTTGTCTAGCAAGAGGCTACCGAACATGTTGTGAGATATCGTTTTAGCAAGCCCTTTGTGCTTTGGCAGGCTCGCTTGTCCTGTGAAACAAGGACTGTCCATTACCTACAGTTTATCATCCTGACAAAATGTGAGGAATGTGGATGTGAAAGCACTAACAATTCCACCCCTGGTGCTTTCTCCTTTTTTTCCTCTCTATATTAAAACCGACAAGATTAACCCAAATGCAAACTGCAGAGCATAGTTCAAGGGGCTATTCAATCTGCAGTGAATGTGCATTTGTTTACCTACAAAAATAAGAATTTCAGATACAATGAGAAGCAGACTAGTCTATACACTACTGAATAGACCATTTAACAGGGTCATCAATTGTAGTTTATCAGTTTCTGACATGTGAGCATCCATTCAGAGATGTGCTGTGAAATATCCCATATATAATTGGTTATCAGAGATAGAGAAAAACAGCTATGTAATCTAACTTAATCAGTATCAAATGCAGCAGTTCTGATGATAAGCTCCCACATGTTACCAAGGAGAATTGCCTCATTCACCAGCCTATAGCACGGAGGGCACAGAGACACTTAGAAACAATGGGTTCTGAATGAGATTTGGCTATGGTTTGACTGAAATGCACTCCACAACCCTACGCTCTGTACATTTCAGAGACAGCACTGAGCGCCTGGGAGGTGAAACCGAGATAATCCATGCTATCTACACACACTGTATATCTTGGCAGAAATGGCACAGGCAGAAAGTCCCCGATTAAAAAGTGTCAACAGCAGTTAAGTCTACACAATAAATTTTTCACTGTATTTTCAAGATAATGAGATTTACTGTTGTTCAGATGAGAAGCCCAACATCTACAAAGCTATCTGCAGCAATGACATTTAGCCTCCCAAGCTACAGTCACAGGTATAATTATCTTGTGTATGTCACTTAAGATACACCTCTTCTGACTGGGCTGAGGCAGTGAAAGCACAGCTCTGAGGAGGGAGAAAGGCAGCAGAGCAGGGAAGTCTGTGCTCAAACAGCTACCACGTGCTCCCAATCCCTGCCACCTGCTAAAAATTACAACCTCTAAACTTCGGTGCAAAACCAATTCAGTTTATATGTTCACCTTAACCTAAAATTTATTATTTCTTACTTTATATTAACCTGACTAATAACTTCTCCCAGCATTTAATTGCCTACTTGTTCAACAGATTTATGTGCTGAGGCTTTCAATAGAGTTAAATGCATAGCTTCCTTGAATAAATTAACCAGCACCAAAGATAGTTATTATTTCAAGCCTAGAAAAGAGCTTTATTATTATGCTACGCTGAGATCCATTCAGCAGCTTACTTCTCAAGCAGCTTGACTCCCGAGTGAAGACAACCTTGTCTAAGGAGAAATTATTCAGTAACCTTCGGGAAACAATTGTGTCAAGAATTAGTAAGAAAGCTCCACTTCTCGGAGCAGGATATCTCCCCAACAGCAATATCAGTAACGCATTTGTAAGCTTCCTCAAAGTACAGGCCTCCAAGAGGCCTATAAATCACTAGCCCCTGCAATTGAAAAGACTAATTTTAATAGTGTACTTCTTCACTGTGGTGATTAAGCCTCAATGAATCACTCAAGAAAACTCAATTACATCAACAGCAGAACCTATTTTTAAGCGTGCATTTAAGTTGAAAAAGTAATTAGATATTATCATTAGATCTAGCATTAACAACATTCAAACTTTTTTTTTTGTAATCAGTTTAGAATTAGCCAAATGGGAACACAACTTGTATGTGATAAAGGAAGCATATCCCCAGGCACTATAAGATGGGTTGAATTCAGCTGCTTGGATATTTTTATTTCACTAGTGGCTGATAAAAGCTACCAAGGTAAGTTAGGGGAAAAAAAAAAAAAAAAAAAAAAGGAAAAGGAAAAGCAGGTTGGAACCGGAGGAGCAACAGAAGCCACAGCAGCGAGCTGTTCTGCATTGGAAGAGTGACCTCTGTAGGAAAACACGGAGCACAGGGCTGGGGAAGCACAGCTTTCCCTCTCCTGCGAGGCTGAGCAGTAAGCACAGCAGGCCCACTAATGCAATGCAGCCCCGGCTTGGAGCTCAGACTTCGCAGAACTCTAACAGCATCGTGAAGCCCGCTTTAAACTGGCCTGTATGCTCTATTCTCAGGTGTCACACCATACCCTTCTTAAGCCAAAGAAAGGCTTTCAGCTACATGCATCATAAAAGTGCTGAACCACAGACCGGAGCTAAACTTTGTTATCTTAACCGGCTTCCCACCTGGTGTGCATATAAAGCGATCATTTGTCACGCGATACGAGGAATAAAAACACAGCAGTGAGCAGTCCACGTACTCCTGTCAGTTTCTATTTTTTATGAAAGATTAGAAAAGTTTTCTGGAAAGAAATCATGCAGCAAATATTTTCACTATTTAAAAATACTGGCAGAATCTGCAATGAGTTTTTCTTCAATGGGAACAATGGTGGGGAATGATGACAGTAAAGCGAGACCACTTGATCAACTTGAGTTGCCACTCTGAACTCAAACTTTTCAATCTTCACCAAGTTTTCCAAGAGCCTGCCACCCACACATAACTAAACCCCAAATGCAGGAAATACTCCATTCTTCTCGTTTCATCACAGCCTAACATTTCCTCAAAAAAGTCCCCTGGGAAAACGAGACATGTACTTACTGGATTTAATGGGAAATTTAAAATTCAATTAATTCAACATATACAGGTTGCTTTTAACTATATATCATTAAAAGATGCAACAAGAGTTAAAAGAAATTACTCTAACCCATTTCTGGTGTGAAACTTCCTAAACTCATTACAAATTGCTTCTCTCTAGCACGGAAAAAAGTTGCTAAAGTGTCGTTAATCACAGAAGTTCAAAGGGTTTCACAACTGGACAAAGCCAACTTTTATTTTGCATATGTGAAAAGTGAAAGGGGACAAAAGATTTTTCATCAGATAGACTTCTCTTTAGAAAGACGGCCCACTTCCCAAGTCCCTCTTCCTAAAAGTACTAACTTTGTTTCATGCTTCAGCTTTTAAAGGATATGCTCCTATTTTAAGGAGTGTGCTTTGATAGCGAAGCCCTGGGAGCGCATGTACTTTTTTCCCTGCGTTTGTTAATGAAGAATGACACTAAATGGCTGTGTGATGGGTAATGCTTAGTTCATTACTCACTGACATGTGCCTTGATACCATCAACTCCACAACCAAATTTAGCCCTGCTATAAGCAGATGTAACTTCGCTGGGCTCAATGGGATGAGTTTGCATCTGCAGACGGAGAAGTTGAAGAAAAGGATCACCCGTGCCCGGCCGCCCAGCGCCGCCCGGTTCCGCCGGCCCCGCGGCCTCCGCCGCTGCCCTCCCG
>VXAV01004196.1:222243-246720 GCA_013399715.1 Alectura lathami
GGCGGGGATGGCCTCGGACAAGGGGGAGACGCGAGAATACGGGCTGGGGGCGGGAAGGGGATAAAAATAATTTACATATACGTATTTTAAACTACAAAGTTAGCTGAGTGGAGGCTTCTCCGGGGGTTGTTTCACGAGGAAGGCGAGAAGCACATTTGGGGATTCGCGGGGAATGCAGTTTCCTGACAGCCGAACTGGGAAGGGACAGGCTTCTGGGGGAGGAAATCCTGCTGGCGCCGTGGGGAGCGACGCACCCCAATTTCCCCCTACAACCCGACTGCCCATTCCGATGGGAATCCACAGTCGAGGACAGATGGATGAGCGGGTGAGAGCTGTTGGGTGTGCATTACCTTCAGGGGAAAAAAAAAAAAAAAAAATAAGGACCCTGCTATTTGCACTGCTTAAATCTTTATTTCCTTTACTCTAGCCAGCTTTGCAGCAAAAGTCAGGCTTATCCCGCAATAATTTGTTTTGGCTTCTTCCCGGCATTGAAGTAGGCAATACTTAGATAAATATTTGCCCCGACCCTAAGAAATCTGTGAAAACATTCACAACTAATTTGAACGGAGCAGGATTGGGCCCGTGAGTCTCCATTCGCTTTTACACATCAGTTTAAGCATCGGGAACGTGAGCACATGGGACAGGAAATTTTAATGGAACTTCTGAAGTGGAGAAGACCACCCTCATTCATCATTACCTGAAAAATTACCAATTGGAAGGTGGAAAAGATATAACAAGTGTTGCCAAATGTAATAAAGACAAATGATCAAGCTACTGCCACTTCTTTAAAACAATTTAAAGGGAGCGTTTATTGGTTGTACAGAAGGCCAAGATACTTGAAGAAGCTCCTAAAATATCATTAACACCGTAACAACGTATCTTCCGTATTTATGGTACAGTTAATGTATATCTTGATGTTTTTAGTCCTTCTCCGCATGTTTTATAACTGCAATTTTGGTTAACCATAGCTTTTTAGAAAATGAGCTTGGCTCTTCCTAAATATAGCCACAGAATTCAAGAAGCCTTGTCATAACAATCGGAAAAGAAGTTGGTACATCCTAGCCATGCACTTCAGTCCTGTTTGATTTATTTTTATACCAACTCTCACTAGCATTTAGTGAAAAGTTCTTATTTATTTGTGGTCTGTGGCAAGGTGTGTAGGGTGGGAAGTGATAAGGGACCAAACTTCTGCTACACTACCAGCCCATTTATAAAGGTTTATGTTTCTGTGCACACAGCCAGCCACGGAGCCAGCACAGCCCTTGGTACTACATGTCAGCCTAGGGAAGATGATAGGAAACATTGTATTTGGTATGGAAATGTCAACGGAGGCTCAGCACTCCTCATCTGGCTAACAAAGCAGTGGGATCAGAAGGGGGAGATAACTCTGACATGCAGCATTTGGTGGCACTAGCACGAAAATGAAACAGAGATGTGTGAAAAAGTCATGGTCAGCTCCACTCAGACAGGACTCGGTCCAAAACTACTTGAGCCTGGGCACTGCTACCATATCCCGTATTGGAAAGAGCCTTTGGCACACAGACAACTTCACGATTCTCCTCCTGAAGTAAATCACCTCTGCAGTACAAACTGAGCAGTATTTATCAACTTGAATTTCACCTGAACCCACACTTGAGACCCTGCAAGAGTACAGCTAATTGTTTTCCTCCCGCTTGCCAAAGTACACATTCCCAAATGCTCTGAAAACGCTTAACGGGGCATTTCATGCAGTTAGCAGTGAATCACAAACAGCTCTAAGAGCAGACCTCTCCACATTCGGGATGCACTTAAGAACTGCACGGAAACACTCAGATATCTTCAGAGGGCACGTTAACAGCGTTTACGATCCTCAGGTCAGTAAGGGCAACAGACAACCAGGATGTTGTACATTTCTGTTTTAAAACAAGATAACGGAGGAAGTATTGATACTTCCCTAAATTAATACTGGCATACTTCTCTGTATGTAGGTATGCAGTTGCTCAGCAGCTTAAGACAGATCACCAACCTAATTGTCTCTGTCTTGCAAAGCTTCAAGGACACCACTCTCCAATACATTTCACAGCAGTCAGCCTTCCTCATGTACTTGGAAAAATAATGATGATAATGAACATGGGAAGCTCAAAGGACAGTTTAATCTCCAAAGTAACTTCTTTCCCTTATAAAATACAGCACACGCTAGGATACTGCTGTCAAATCTTCTGCTCTTTGCTGCATCTGCCGGATGGATGCATTGCCTGGTGTTAAGTAACTCTCCAGGACATTCATGAACAGGGGTAAGAAAAACTAAGATCTCCTCTCTCCTCTGTTGTCAAGTGTGGAAAATGAAGGCAGTTGCTCAAGTCGGAGAAAAAAAAAAAAAAAGCTCACCTGCCTCCCTGTGAAGGAGAAATGGAACAGAACAAACTTGCTTGAGTAACCAAAAAATTGAAGTTTAAACTTCAGACTGTAACATAATAAAAAACAAAAAACTGACACAATTCCTAACAGCAATTTCAGGAAGTTTTCCAGGTGAGATAATGGAGACTAACACGCACACCAGCGCATACTCGGTTTAATTATTACCTAAACAAGAGTCTGCATTCTAACATACTTTGCATTAGATGCGTATCAAGGGAAAGTAAATGTATCTGAAGATCTTATCGAATGTCAGTTTACAACTCTTCCAAACTGCCCCTTGTGTTTCCTAGAAATCAGAAGCTTCCCTGAAGTCCTACAGTAATTAAAAGAAAAAAAGAAATTCCCAGAACAATGCAAGCAAGTAGTCCACCCGTGTCAAGTCTACAAAATGCTAACTTCTGAAGAGTGTTTTAAGACACTAAAGACAGTGTTTCCCACCAACTGCGCTTCTGCCACCCTCCCCCTGCACCAGATACATAGCTGATTTTACTTATTTGAGGGTAAGAAGGAAACACAGGTAGGAAGCTGTGGAATAGGTTAATCCTGGCTAGAACATTTTGTCCATGCAGTAGCCCTAAAAGTGTGAATGGAAACCTCTCAAAGTTTAAGTCTACACAATTTTAAGTGTAAAGAACAAATACTGCTGGTTAACAGCAAAATAGTGATTGAGAACAAGAGCTACTAGCACAGCTCCATTTATGACAATGTAGTTTCTTGCTTTTACAAGAGGAGAGGAAACAAAAAATGCATAGGTCTGTTTGAGTATCGACTTTTAATAGCTTGTTTCTCTTAAGGGAACAGGGGTTGTTTTCTGTTTTAGAGATACAGGTATCAGTTGAGCTTTAAATACAACCTGCTCCTGCCAACAGGTCATGCACACCATTTATTTGGATTCAGCTTTTGTTTTTATGCATTAGGCAACCTTCAACCTTCTTTAGTAATACAATATATAGAGACAATTTAAGTACAGTAACAGTGTGGGTATTTCACTGCCTTTGCATTTTCTTGACACACTGCACAAAGCCATACACAACCCGCCCCGAAGCCCAGGTTTCACACAAAGCATGTTGATGACTGCTGTCAGGGACACACTCAGCTCACTCTCATTTGATCTGGCAAATCTACAGAAACAGATCCATAGGGAATATCAGGAATTACTTCCATCCTTGTCCAGCAACATTCACATGCAGGCAACTACTGGTATCTTTCATTTCATGTATACTACAGATGCTGCACACTGACAGGAAAAGAAATTTTTAGAAATGGACAAGCTACAGTAATCCATGTTTTGCTACAAGAATTGTATACAAAAAGGGGATTTTTTTTAAATATAATTTTCAATCTGTAGTTTAATTTTTCAAAATAAAACCTGTACATATTAATGGGTAACATTCAAGATCTTGTATACGAGTTAACACTTGCCTTCTGGCTAGAACAGCACATTTAAACAGACTCTTACTTCCTGCTTTCCTGTTGGGGAGAAAAACTTCCACTTTTCAATCCTTTAGGATCTATCAGATTCGTTATATGGTAATTATCCTATAACAACATACTATATAATGAGGTAAACTGAAGCGGATTAGGTATCGAAGTATTGGTGTGGGTGCAGTAAGCCATACAGCTGTTTAAACAAGATACTACAGCTGAAATAAGTCTCTGTCAGAAGGAAAAAAAACGGAACAAAACCAACATTCATGACAACAGCAGCAGCCGCCATCAAAAATATTCACAACTGCAGGGAATTTTTACTGTGTGTAATTTTGCATTTTAGGTAGGAAAAGCCACAATAGTTTAAAGCAAAATTCAAAACGTACCGCTATAGTCTTGAGTTTAATAACGTGAATTGTCACTCTTACAGCTGTTTTTAAAGTGTGCTAAAGAAATTTACTTAAACATATGAATTTAAGACTTTCACTTTATTCAGCAAATTGGTTTATTTACACAATGGGGAACGCTGGTTGAATGCTGTCAATGTAATAAAAACAAATCTAACAGAGACAATACTGAACTCTCTCTATGTATTCATAGCAGAAATGACAAACTATTTCCTTACCTGTATCAGGAACATCAAGNAGTATAAAGTTCTGTCAATTATCAGAGTGAAACTCTGATGAGTAGGTCAGTAAAACCTTATCAGATCATCCACCATTCATAAAGTGACCCGATCTGCTTCAGACCACTAATACAAAAGCAAATGCATGAGAACTGATTATCCTCTAAAAGGCAACAATGATCTGATAAGGGTTTAACTTAATGGAAGTTTAAAAAAAAAATAAAAAAAAAATTGCAGAGCACAGCCCCTATTAGAACAAGCTAACCTTCCAGACTTCAAAAAAAAAAAAAAAAAAAAAAGAGAGAGAAAAAAAAACACTTCAACATGAAGCTACCATACAAAGTCTTTTGTTGGTGGTGTTGGTGTTTGTTTGTTTTTAAATGTTTCTTTTTTTTTTTTTTTCCTTGTAAGAGTTCAGAGTTGCATTTTAATCCTGGCTTTTTAGTGAGAAGGACAGTTTTGGCCTAGACTTTCCTTTGCCCAAGATAATTTTTTGCTCCTCCTTTTGCTGACGTTGCCTCTCTTGTTCTAGTTTCATCCTCTCCTCATGAATCTTTCTTTGTTCTTCAACAATTTTCAATTGTTCTTCAGCCTATGTATGAAAATGGTAGAATTTAGGCAAGCATGTTTTGTAGTCATAAAAGCCATTTGCAAGTTTGTACCCAATCTGGCATATTTACGCAAGCAGCTCTACCTGAGCTAGTTGCCATAGTTAGTTTCAACAGAACTACTTAAAAATGGTGACATAAACTAAGTTTATAATACTGAAAACTTTTTACAGATTTATAGCTAACATATCAAAATCTTGAACGCTTACTTGAAGTGTTTTTCAGCATTGCTTTGCAAACACCACATTTTAATTAAGGAAGACAGTATATAAACAGAGAAATTTTCCTGACACCTGTCACGTCAGATGAAGTCACAGTATAATCGACCTTCAAACAAACGTCTCTCACCTCCAAGACCTATGAAAAAAATCCTCCTAATTCAAAGCAATTTTTACGTGATTTTTAAGAAGACAGTCCTTATACTGACTTATGATCCTTACTGATCTTCCAACAGTCTTCTAAGCAGTGCTTATTTTGTTCATTACATTGCTAAACTTAAATTTCCTATTTGTCCTGTTTTCTCCATAAAAGGTTGGAAAAAGGATCAAGCAGAAACACCAGGTGAGAGTGGGATCTGAAGGACGTGTACTTCAAGCAGACAGCTTTAATAATCAACTTATTTACAACCTTCTGAGATAGGCAAGTTTGAAAACATAGAAAAAAAACGTAAGATGGACTTCCATAACTTTCAAGTCTTAAGCTTACGCTGGAAGTCCCATTCAGCACTTGCATATCAATGTTACACTAGTCAACTCCAGTTTCCACTAGTCCTGTTCAACAACACATTATCATTTCTGATCTAGAAGTTGAATGTTCGCAAACTTACTACAACCTTCCCTATGAGATACAGTTAAAAACTACTTAAAACCTAAAGGCAGCAGTCCTGCTCTAAATTAACTAAGGACTAGAGCTATTTTTCTCAGATTACCGTAACCACTAAGGATCTGGTCTGTTACACTCAAGGGAAGGTGAGGAATGGTACCGACGTAACCAGCAAGAGAGAAGCTAAACACTAGAAAGCATTGATTTGTTTATTTTGATAGCGTTGCAAATCAGGCAGAGGGACCTGTATTCCCTTACAAAATAGTTAACTACATCTTCACATACCAGTTTAGCTTGTGCTTCTGCAATTTTTCGATTATTCTCTTCTAGTATTCGCTCTAGTTCCTCACGCTTTGCACGCTCTTCTTCCTAAAGGGGAGGACAGGGTAAGATGTTAGTAAAGTAAAACACTCAGCTCTGCGTGTTCACTAATCTTTCTCAGAATTCTTCTGTGAACTGACTTAAAGTGGCAGCTTTACAGCCACCTGCTTTCTCTCACAACAGTAAATTGTGCAGCCACTAAAATTGGTCTCGTCTCTAAAACTAAATTTAAATCATCCCGCCCAGTCCAAACAGCAACCAACTAAACCCTCCCTAATCACAGAATCCTGACAATTTATTACTACAATTTTAATATCACACAAATCAACAAGGACAACTACAAAAACTGGATAGTATTTACCAAATTAAAAGTAATATATAAAATATAAATAAAGTGAATAGTTTGTCTCACCAATTAAGTATACCTACGTATTCTTTACCTATACTCCTTTAATCAGCATTAAAAGTTGAATATTTACTGTCTTGTCCAGTGTCCTGCAGAGTGTGCTCCTCGGCTGCCATACGCGCCAGCTTCCTCTTTAAAATGATTTGTACTGTTAGCTTGGCAATACCTGCATCAGCAGCTCAACCATTTATAAAGAAACAACATACAAGGAAGGCTGAGCTGAGGAATGCAGATGTTTATGATAGGAAGGAACAAAAATATGTAAATCATTCCTAAGGCAAACAATTAATAAGAAAAATACATTTACTGTTAGTGAAAAATACAAATGGTAATCCATACTTCATGGAGCTATGGGCTTCCTTCATGGGGAGAATGGACTTAACATTCAGTATTTTGACAATTTTAAGACAGCTGAAACTGTCATGTGCAGTCTGAACTTGGAATTCTGGAATCCGGGGAAGGCAAGATCAGGAAATAAAGCCTTGTAATTGTTGTTCTCTTGGTGAATTTTATGGAACTCTGTTATGCAACCCATAAATATGAAGACTGCGTGAAAGATTTTGAGGTGTTTCAGTTCACGTAATATATATCCAAATTATTTTAATATTTGGAAGATTTAAAGTAAGCCAGAGGTTTGTGTCTGTGCAAGAAAAAGAAGTTAATACGAACAAAGCAAGCATACGAAGAGAAAACTTCTTACTATGACTAGTAACCAGCTACTAGCTAGCACAGCTCACTCCAGGCATGGAAGTTTATTCTGCACTGTAACGAACTGATGGGGCTTCTGCACATCATGCTGACTGTAGCAAAAAAAACTTTTAAAAAAAGTCACCAATCTGATTAAATAAAAAACCATACAGACATATAGCATTTGCTGAGTATACACATCTAAATTCAACTTCACTTCCTTTATATTTAAGGTTTGAGTTTACAAAACAAGTGTAATTTAATATCCCTAATATTTGTTACAACTCTGTGTCTGTTTTTTTTGGTTTGAATTTTAAAGACGCTGTGACAGACAAGCGATATTTAGTATGAAGGATAAAGCTTCATTGCTACTATCTTCCCTTTCGTAAGCCAATCAAAATATTAATTGAAAATAAACTGTAGAGGAGGTGCAGAGTGAAAAAGGCGTTTGACACTCAAGACTCTTTAGTGCAAATTTCTTCAAAATTTCAAGTTTGTCTTGACATTTCTGGATCCTGGAATGATTGGTGCAGGCAGGCAAAGCCTTTAGTAGCAAATTACTGTCTCACAGAAAGACATTTTCAGCTTCTGCTCCAGCTGCTGATTTAGAAACAAACAAAAAAAAAAAAAAAAAAAAAAAAAACCCAAGTCACATGTTCAGCTTGACTTCAGACAAGGGCAACCTGCTCTTTTATCAACTTCTAGGGGAAAAAAAGGAATTGTTAGTAGTTATTAAAAATGGATATAATGATTTGGACATAGATCCTTCGTGATGACGTGGATGGGCTTATGCTCGAAGTCCCAGAATTAGTCCAATGTATGCTCAAGGAAAATGTTTGTTTTGAAAGGAGAGTAAGAAACCTATTTGTTAAAGACAGGTACTGCAGCTCAGCGCTGGACCCTGCTCTTTGCCTGACTGAAGGCAAAAGCCTCTTACAGTCTAGGTAAACAAAATGAAACAAATGAAGGATACATAATTACAGATTTTTTAATACCCGTCCCCAGAAAGAAAGGACCGTTGATAAATCCTGCAGCCATGGCAAAAGTTTCAAACAATTCTGAAATATGTAGGTCAGTTCCATTAAAAATCAAGTATCCTTGTTCAGGTTTTAGGAGAATGACTGTTTAAGTATCAGTGAGCTCCTCTGAATAGGCTAAAAATTAGGTTTCGCAGCAATGCAAGTTTATACGAGAAGGGAATTAGATTTGCTGTATTCCATCTCTTTCTGAACCGAACAGGAGGCACAAACCGACACTGAAAGTTTTGCCATGGACTGTCTCTACTTTCCAAACGACCGAGCGTTACCTCTCTGGCTTTTTGTGCTGCAAGTTCAGCTTGTCGCTGTCGCTCGAGTTCTTCGAGCAACTGTTTTTCCATGATGCGCTTAGCCTCCTCCACCCTGCGGAGAACCTCTCGCTCGATCTCATCCTTCCGTTTCTCCAGCTCTTCTTCCACCCGTTTCGCCACGAGCTCTTCCACTCTTCGAGCAGTTTCTTCCTCTATGAGTTTCTCCTCAATTTCTTGTTGGCGACTAGAAAACGTAAACATGAACATTACCTCTTTAACCCATAAAAAGGGCTGCACTGAAATCGACTCTCATACACACAAAGCACCAACCACACCACAGAATCAACGTTTGACAGTTCATGCCTTGCACGCAGCTATGTGTACAGATAGGCCGGATACTTCCACAGTATTTTCCCCACATTGCAGGGAGAAGTGAACATTCAGGTAACCAAAGTTACAATCAAAGAGATCATTAAGACCACATCAAATTTTGCCCATCTCCATATCTCAAGACATTAAGCTGAGAGAAGCTTAAGACAACAGCTTATCATACGACTTATTGATATGAAAAAGCACCACTGAATGGGGAAAAGGACCCCCCCCCTCCCCCAGGCTGGGCCATCCTTCAGCCTTCTCAACCATACAACACACTTAGCCATAACATCCTGTAAAATTTTGCCTTAAAGCCAGCATCTCAGAGGCACCAAACTAATCAGAAGCAATACAAGTTATAGTTTCAATATTTCACTAAGAGTCCCTGGTACTGTTTCTGTAATCTAATACTTTACTAAAGTTCAAATATTTTAGCTTTCCTTAACTTGTTTATTGCAGAACTCTGTTTCAACCATAATTATCCAACATGTACTATACCAATACCAAGCGCTAAACAAATCCTTGTAACCATGTTTTCTATGTTCTGATTTTTGGAAGTATCGTCAAATGTCATTTTATTTTTGTTTCAAGGCAGCGTTATTACTTAGCTTGATCACTGTTTAAGTTTTCATTAAAAAAATACAAAATGATTAGGTCAATTCCCAGATTTATTACCAATGAAGGAAGAAAATCTTCCAGGTAGTAATCACTAGCACAGTACAGTAATTAGATATCCAAATTTTAACTATGCTCTTTTTACATTAAGTGCATAGTGTATAGCTGTCTTTAAATAGGACTATTCCTTTAGGATTATTATGGGCTTTGGGGGAAAGGGCTGTGCCTTTTTACTTTGAAATTGAACTTTCATTTTAAGTATTCCATGAAATACAGAACAATCTTATAAAGTTACCTTCTGGCCTGCCAGCACCACAAAGCCATGATTTAGGACAACACCAATCACTGTAAAACATAAACCCCAGTACCCTGTCATTTTCATAACGTTTGCATTTTCCTATTTATACTGAGACATATAGAAAGAACCTTACATACAGGAGCTAATAAGGTACAGGTTGTTGATCTAGATAGTCACCTGAAATACCAAGGTGAAAGGCTCCCAAATTCCCAACTCCTGTATCTTCTTTTCAGAAGTATTTTGAACTAAATGCATAGGCCTTCGTTAAAAACTTCTGGAATCCCCAGCTCAGACATTCGGATCCAGGCGACAAAACTTCTGCCCCCATTTCTCAGAAGTGAGCAAACTTTTCCAGTGACACATTAAGCTCACATTTTCTGAAGTGACACAAAATATCCCGAGGTGTTTTTTTCAGAAGGAGGGCTGTGTGTGTAGGGGGGGAAAAGTCTTCATCAGTATCCAGAAAAATGCATCAACCCCATTTTGTTACCCTGTCTTTGCCAAGTCAGTAACTTACGGTTCTCTTTTGGATGGAAGTTGGAGGAGGGTTCAAAAGTTTTATTTTTTTTTTTTTAATACTCTTTTATTTATTTATTTATTTATTTTTAAAGTCTTATTTAGTACACAAAGTGTTTCCTTCCCTCTTAGGACTATTTCGTCAGAAGTGAGTACTTTTACAGTCCCATGATGATACACCAGAGGCTATTCTACAGAAATTCATTTTTCAGAAAGCTCATAGTCAAGTGCTTTATTCAACTATTTCAGCTTTACTTTTGACATTAGGGAAATCTACAATAAAAATTAGCTATTTGAATAGAGATAGTAGATATTTATAAAAAAAACCCTGACGATCATGTCTAAAATAAGTTTTCAGATATCCTCAGCGATTGATGACGTACTCAAACTAAGCACTGTGCCTTGCACAGCTTTCATTCTTCTCGCCTCCACAAATCCCACTTATGTTCCATTAAACAGAGCAAATAGATCTTCTCACACAGTGTATCCTTCCACAAGCACAGGCGATAATCGTGTTATAAATATAGCTGGTCAGCATACATGACCAGATTTCTCAGAACACTGGAAATAGGAGAAAAGTGGAATACAATAAAGTCAGCATTGATTCTCTAATTCATCTGTGAGACTACCTTGTGCCTACAGATAATGATAGCATACTTCCAGTCACTGACTGGGTGTCTCAGGAGAATCAAGTTACAAACACAGGTGTAAATCCCAATGATTTAGTAGTTGATATCAACTATTAATTTTTGTAATCAGATGTACCTACAATGACAAATGTAAATTTGTCATTCTGACTTACTTACTGAACAGAAATCCATTAATGTAAAAATATTTTTAGTATGCTCCATTTATTTCCTGAAGAGTAATGCTAGAAAATCTGCAGAAAATTAAATACTTAGCATTCAGTAGATTGGGGTGGGGGACCTAACAAACAAACAAACAAAAAAATCAGCTATGCACATTCACCATTTTCATGAAAACTTTGTTATAGAAAACTGGAATTACAGGGAAAAGCAGAAGCTAGGCTATGTGTTAAGATTTGAACAGACACGAGAAGAAAGTCACTTTCCATATATGAACTGTCCATGAGCTAATTCAGCCAGCAAGAAAGTATTCTTCTTCCCTGGGTGTATATATATTACACAATTTACAGACGTCTTACTCAAATACCAGTTTTATGCTATATTAAGATTTACTGCTTGATCTTTTTGAAGTATGAAGCATATTCTAGAAGCATCAAAAGTCTGTCTCATCTTTCCCAGCACGGTTTCTCGCTCCTAAGTTTACAATTCTGTTGCCACCACCAAGTAAATGTCACATTCTTCCTCCACAGACTTCATGAGTATCTTCAAATTTCAAAGTTTTCTGGCTTGCATAGTTAACATCACAAAAAAAAAACAGACTTGAAATGTTTGTTGCTACCTCAAATTTCATTGCATGAACTACTGGTCAGGCCATTTTCAATTGGAGCACTCCACAGAAATAAAGACTGGATATTTAAAATATGTTACTGAAAGATTATGAATGCTTCATCTTCCACTAGTACTTGAACAGATTCTGTCTTTCAGTTTCTAAAGCCTGGAAACAGACTGACAACCTTCTTAACCAAGACCATATTAACTTAAATAACATTTATTTTGTTATTTAAGTAATAATCTTTAAAACCATTTAAATAATATTTTAAAGGCCTTTTAAATAATAACCCTCTGAACTACAAACAGTAAAGATGCCCAGAACACCAAGATTCACTGTATTCCCAAATCATTAAGCACATTCCAATTCTTCATTCCAGAGATGCAGGGAATACTTTCTATTAATTTAGGTTCTGAAGAAAATTGTAACCTGCAAAATTAGGGTCAATGACTCCAAAAGCCTCTAACATTTTCAAGACACCACTGTCAAATCCTGAAGCTAGCAAAGAAGATTACTGACAAATACAAATGGAAATGACAACTCAGGGTGACCAGACCCTCTGAACTACAAACAGTATTTCATTAGGACAACAGAGCTGAAATGAAACTCAAAGCTCCACCTCAGAAATATCAGAGCTTGTTGGCCTCGCACGTACGAACAAGTGCTATCTCTAGAGTCAGTGCTCTGATGAGCGAGGGCGGCACTGGAAGAAGAATCACTCTAGCACAACTGTTACATCCCCTTGCTGAAGAAATGTCTCCTTCCTATCTAAAGAGCGTTGCTAAACATCTTAGTGTACACACAACAAGACTTACTCAAATCGAATTTATTTCTCTCCGTAGACTTTATGAAGAAGAACATTCCCCACAGTGAAAAGTGGGAAAGGAAAAGCTTTACATGAAACAAGTCTCTGGATTTCACTGTTCCATCTGTCGAGAAACTACGACACCAAATCCAAAGTTACTCTAACGATTGCTCAGCATTTCTTCAACCCCTAAGACGGGCTACCCTGAAAGCCTTCCCTCGACGCACAACAAGCACCACGCAAAGAAGGGGAGGGGCACCAAGCGTGGCAGCGCAGCACAAAGCCTCCGGGGCGCGGAGGCCTCAGCCGCGGGCAGAAGTTTAGGAGCACTGACAGCCAGGACGGGAGCGCGGCTGGGTGACAGGGAGGCAGCGTGCTCCGGGCTCCCGCTCCGGGGGGCGGCCCTGGCACCCTCCACAGAGCGAGCCCGCCGCAGGGGGAAGGATGGCGGGAAAGCAGGCAGCAGCTAGGCCTCCGCAAGGCCTCCGCGCCTCCTCCCCAAGCGCGGACGGCTCCAGCCTGGGGCAGGAAAGCGCGGAGAGGAAGGCACTCCGGCAGGGAGCACCTCCTTCCCTGCCGTCCCCCTCGCCCCCTCCCAGCCCCGGGACTCACATTTTCCGCTGCCGCTCGAACTCTGCTTTTTTCTCCTCCTCCTCCCGCTTCTGCTTCTCGTCCAGGCTGCTGCGCTTGCTCACCGTGCGCCCGAAGATGTCGATGCGGTCCGGCGGGGACGAGGCGCGCTCGCGTTCGCGCTCCCGATCGCGGCGGGAGGAGGGGGCCGTGTTGGAGCGGGAGCGGGACCGGGACTCGCGGCGCCGGTTGCGCTTGCTCTCCCGGGACTTGGAGCGCTTCCGCGCCCGCTCTTTCTCCCGGGAGCGGGACCGCGAGCGGCTCCGGTTCTTCTTGTTGTGCTTGGAGCTCTTGGTGTGCTTGGAGCGGGACGAGCTCCGGCTGCGGGACCGACCCATCCCGGCCGAGAAGAGGAAAGGCCGCACCGGCGACCGCCCGTCTGCCCCCGCCCCCTTCTACTAACGGCACCCGAGAGAGGAGCGAGGAGGCTCCGCGCGCATCAGCACCGCCCGCCCGGGCGCCTCGTCCTCTCTCTCTCCACCGTTTCGAGCGACGAGGAGAAGGAGCAGGCCCCGAGAGCGGCAGCAAGTCCGGACGCAGACAAGATGGCGGCCCTAACAGAGCGGTGACTCTCTCCTTCCGCCCCACAGTGCACCGCGCCGCGCTCCAGCCGTTTGCTCCCCCTCCCTTTCGCCCCCGCCTTCGGCGTTCATGCGGAGGTGCACGAAGCCGCTCGGGAGCGTTCGGTAACCAATGGCAGGCGCCGCTCAGGGGAGGACGCCGTCAGACGGCTCTTTCTCTTGCGCATGCGCTGCCCGGGAGGTGTTGAGGGGAAGAGGGGTGGGCGGGTGCGGTTTGGTTCTCGCCCGTAACGGCGTCAGTGGCAGCCTCGTAGGTCGGCAGCGCGGAGAGGAGCCTCCGAGAGAGCCGGGATGTGGCACTGGAGGGGGCGTGAGGGGGGAGTAAGAGGAACGGTCGGCGTTGGAAGGTCCGTCCGGCCCGGGAGGCTCTCTGGGTACCGGCCGCCGACGGGAGGCGTGTCTGGGCCGGGCCGGTGTGTGCGGAGCCCTTGGCAGGTGCTGTCCCGGCACACACACACACACACACCCCCACCCCGGTTTGCCCTCGTGCCCGCAGGGCCGCCCGCGGGCGGTTTTCCTTTGACCTTCCCGGGAGCTGGAACTTGCCTCGGCCGCCGCCGCGTCCGGTGGTGGGGCGCTCCGCGGCTGAGGAGCGGCTGTGTTCTTGTTAAGCCAGGGCTTCATGAGCTTTGTTTTCTAGTTTGTTGTCTGTATTATCCTAACGTAGGAGTTCGAGGCAGTGTCCCACTGCGATTAGGGGAGTTGCATAAAACACTTAACCCCCTTGCCTCCAATAAAATTCTGAAAACTAGTGCTTGTGAGTCCTCTGTTGCACTGCGTAGTTCTTGGAATCTCGTTGTAGTGAATCTTCAGCTTGGCACTGATATGTTGACATTTTTAGGATGAATTCACCTGTAGTTGATGCTTTCCTTTGTTAACTATAGGTACATTGGAAAAAGCAGGTTTGAATAAGGTGGAGAGTGTGAGTTACTTGTTCAAGGGGCACCTGTTCATGAGTTGATTTTTTTTTTTAAGCCCAATTCTGCTGTACTTGCAACAGATGGTATCCTTGATTTCCAAAGAGCTCATGTAAGCCTGAGGTAGATCTGCCTCTCTAATTTTGGTGGAAGCCAGCTGCTTGCTAGCTTTCAGAACTCAGGCTTTTTTTGTAGGTCTAGACTTTTTAGTAATTTTAAAATTGTACTTTACAAAATGCTGGTGACTGGGGAAAACTGGGGAAATTTCATGTAAAAGTCTTTCCATCTAATTCTCTTGTCTGACTGGCTTATCTTTGAAGTTTTTCTTGAAGGAATGCTTTTTAACTTTGAAATTTAGACTTACTGTAATTAGTACAGAAAAATAAAGCAGAAGCACCTTTCCGACAGGCCATGTAGCAGCAGAGTAATGGACACTGTGAAACCTGTGTGGCAGGAATTTATAGAGCCACAGACCCTGTGAGCATTTGTTCATCTCTGGTCCTGGCACAGTTTGTGCACCAGGTTGAAAAGGCAGTTGACAGTCAGACCATTTATCTCAGGACCAGGCTGGTGAGTTTTCAGCTAGCATAATTTTTACAGCAGCTTGGCTACACTCGAGTGTCGGAGCTTTTAAACTGATATGAAGCAACAGATTCTGGTTAGAAGTTTTGTCATAATTTTATTAGTGCTACATAGAGTATTGAATGTATTGGACATGGTCTGGAATGTAGAAAAAAAACTGGGAATCCACCATTAGTTATAGGTAATAAATAATTTTGTTTTTAGGTTTTAAAAATAATTGCCATAAGCTTAGTTTTCTCCTTGGCTTCTTGATGTTTGAAGAAATACAAATTTGAACTACAGAATTCCATTTAATAACTTTTTTTTTTTTTCAGAAGTATAAAACAGTATACAGTATTTTATCTGAGCAATTCATAAGTTTGAGTGGAATTAAGAAACTATATAGTATAGAATAATGAAGTAACTTCCCAAAATTCACTATTATCCTTTTCTATCTCAGTTTTAACACCTGAATTAAAAAGAACACAAGTACTTTAATACCTGCACTAGGATAAGATCATGTGTCCTTATACTTTTGTATTTATGAAGACTAGATGCTGGTACTTCTGGGGGAAAAAAACAGTCTGAGAGTTGTGCAGTGCTGACAAGCTGGGAATAGAGTATTCCTACCTGTAACTTCTGTTTTACTTTGAAGCTGGTGGCTTTTATATCCTGTCATCTTATTTTCCATAGCTTAATAATAATAAGATACTACTGCTTGGTCTTTTTTTCCAGGTGTGGCTACAATGGACATGAAATTACAGTACAAAAGGGAAGTTTTTAATGAATTCCAAATCTAAGAACTTGTTCTCATCAAGCGTTTTCATTTCTTGTATTAATTTAAAAGGAAGATGGCCATTTCCTTAGTTCCCTTTCAAAATTTTGAATATTTGAGTAAAATTTTGTCGTTTTATTCTGGGTGAAATTGTTAGAATTCTTGAGTTTTTGATCACATGTAAACCAATGTTATTCAGTTACATAAACAGCATTATTCATGTTTTTTTAACCATATTTCACTATGAACTCTTGTGGTTTTGCATTATTTTTCTGCATTTTTGTATGCTCAGTAGATTAAAATGCACAATTTGCTTCTTAAAACAGTTGCCTTAGAGTTGGAAAGCACCTTATTTGATAGCCAAATGGTGGCGTAATTAAAGCACCTCACCCTTCTGTAACGTGCCTCCTATCATCGCAGGGAATCTCTCAACCTGTAGGCATTTGGCGGTGGCCCTGCGGAGAAACTCTCTGCTGCTATAACCTGCAGATCATATCTGCTCTCATGCCGTCGCTTTTGTTAGTAGCTGGGTCAAGGGGAATCTTGGGAGGCTGAAGGTGGGTTACTTTGGTTTGCGTTAAGAGCGTAATGCAGCTGGATGTAAGATCTTTGTGACAGGCCTAGAATGGAGGAGTTCTGGAGGGTAAGTAGAGATAGAAAGTTACAGAGTAGGATATGGTAGGATAAAGCATTTGGTGTGTAACTTCCTGTGACCTGGCGTAGCCTTACTTGCAATAGTAAGAGGACAGAAGAAGCACAGAAGAGTTAAGTTCTTGCAAGGAAAGAAAAAAAAAAAATGTTTAAATGTTTGTCAAATCTTTGAGTAGCTATTTCAACCTGGGTTTGTTACAAGGTCAGGAACTATGTATGCAGGGTTTGTTTTCTAAGTGTGAGTCAGCGCTGAGGTTCCTGCCGCATTGTGGATTACAAAAGTCATGCAGGTGGAAAGGTTGTATTGCTTCATCACTTTTTTCACACCTGGTGCCAAAGTGGCTTATTTTACTTTTGCATTTCCTATCAGCTGCTTTGTTTCTCTTTTAGTGGCACTGTGGAGTTTGGAGCTAGCTATCAAACTACAGAGGTGGGGAGATGAAGCATCTGGGAGGGTGGCAACACAGATGTGAGGAAGGCATTGCAGGAGCATGGAACAGTTGGCAGAAAGGGAAGTAATCTTTTCTAAGACTTGAGAGAATAAGTCATTAAAACTGCAGTTGCAAAGGGCTCCTTCAAAAAGGGAAAAATATTTAATTGAAGGAATGAAGAGGAAGTATTGTACAAAGAGAAATTAAATAAATGGAAAGGGCTTTCACGTTGTACCTGTATGGAAAGGCTGTGTAGATCATCAATGTAAATATGGTTATTAGCTGAATATTCAGAAAAGAGGAATATTTTAGGTGATGATCATATGCTTGGAAAACGAGCCATAGCATGCAGGATGCTGTTGAGAGATTTTTGTGATTTGGATAAGGAAGGAAGGCACAACTGGAGTAGTCAGGACTAGTGTGTGGATATATGATAATGAAATTAACAGACAACTATGTCTGCCTTCACTTCCAACTAGATTTAGAAGATAAATGAAATTACCATGTCACGATCAACATGGTAGTTCAAAAATAATTGCCAATATCAGAAGGCAGTTAATGATTTTTTCCATACAAGTCCACTTACTGCTATTTAATAATATTTGGGCTCTCTCTCACTGCATGGAAGAAAGGGAAGTGTTCACTTGCTTGCCTTGTTCACATTGCCTAGTCCATTTACCTACCTTTTGAACACTATTAGAAGTGGTAAACACAAGTTTTGATTACAACTTGAGGCACTGATCTGCAGGGTGTTTATCCATATTCAATTTTTCTCACAGTGAATATTTTTCAAAATGAATGTTACATAGAATATGCAGATTTAATGTCACATAAGTATTTATATCTGAACCTAAGACATGGTTCGTTGAAAACTGGCAGCAGTAAAAATCTAGCCAGTCTTGTTCAGCAACTGCACAATTGTGGAGGTTCTTCAGCACTGTAGGCATGTTCTGAGTTACCTGCAAGATCTCGTAGCATTTGCAGCGTTTGGCACGTGTAACTGGGAACTTAGGCCAACCAAAACAGAGTCAGGGTGTAAGTCTCATGAGGGACATATCCAATAGGAATATGTCGATAATTTATTATTTATTGTTAGGGTAGCAACATACACTTGCTTAAAAGCTGGTTGCTCCTGGTGCAGTGGTTAGTGTAGTGGTTAGACTGGTTGGGCAGGTGTGAAGGTTGGATTCAGGCGTGTCCTTATTCATATCTACATCACTTCCCTCCCATGACAGCATGTTAATTACCAGGTCACTGTCTAGGCTGGAGGAAAGTGAGAAGAGGGTTAGGAGCAAAGTCCCTTCCACTTCCACTTGGGTGAAGGTGAGGGGATTTCACAAAATGCACAGGGCCAATGGCAGGAGGCAGCATGGCTGATGGTGGCAGTGCTCTGGAAGGGGGAAGTGACTCACCCTGGATTTCGGGTTCTGTTCTTCTCTGTTCACAAGACTGTTTCTGAATTTTATGAAATAGTCATGGGGGAAAAAAAAAAAAAAAGACAATCTTGAGAGCCGGAACATAAAACTTGGCAAGTGCTGTAACCACTCGGATATTACATAACAGTACTTCTTCTACTGCAGCTGTGTTTTAGAGAGGAGATGTGTTATGGGTATGTAAGATCTTGGTGCTAANGTGAGCCATGCTCAGGTCTTCAAAGGCTATTGTAGGCACTGCCCGGGGAGGGGACTCCCAGGTCTTGGCTCCTGAACAGATGAAAGTGCCGCTCTTGTGGTGCTGACTCAGACACCTGGACAGAGACAGCCACACCTCCCTGTGCAGCATTTCCGCTTGGCTTGGTGACTCCTAATTAGCATGCATATGTCCTGAGTTCCTAATTCTTGTTTAATTTTGAAAAACTATTTGGATGAAATCCTGGTGGTGGAAATTTTATTTGTAAGTAGATTTTTTTTTTTTTTTAAAGACACTAATCTGTCCAGCAGTAGTACTTTTTCCATATGAATGAAAAAATGACTGAGTGGTGGTTTTTTTTTTCTGGGGGGGTGGGGAATGGGGGAAGTAGTCGAGAAGCAACATTTTTATCATAAAAACAGGGTTGCAGGTATGGTAAAAGCATCCTGCCTACACTTAAAAATTAAGCCAATGCTACAGTAATTAAGAGTAATTAACCTGGAAGCATTTTTGAGTGTTCAACACTCAGCTATGCTGTTAAAATTGTATCCAAAAAGGTTAAAACCATTCTTTTTTTCTTACTACTATGAAAACTGATGAACTTCAGAATTAAAATTTGCACATGTTAATGGGCAGAAAATTCCAGTTGCTATTTTCCTAATATGTTTTGTAAAAAGTGTAAGACAAATGTGCTGTATTATATGGGCAAGCCAGTATAGCAGGAAGTCTTATGAATGCCAGCTTCTTCTTGCATTCAGAAAAGTAATGCTCCGTTTTGCAAGTTGATTCATTAGTTCATTTGTCTGGCTAAGTAGGCTAGAGGCTGAATGAATAAAGCATTGGATCAGGATGTGATTTTATTTTACAGCTTGGTTTTAATAGAATGAAAATGCTTCTCTTTTTTTTTTAATTTTGTGCAAATCTCATTAAAATAGCAAGATTGAGAGACAGTACTTGTAGAGGTCTTTCCTAACCATATGAAAAGAAACAAAGAGAAAATGGAGAGAAAATAGGCACCTCCTTCTGGGAGTTTTCAGTAGAATGTCTCTTCCTACTCTTTTTGAAAGGCATCAAAAGTGGTATGGTGTGTCGTTCGGCGCTATTGTTCTTCATGTCTGCATTCTGAAATCCTGTCAGTAGTACTTGTCTGTAGATGACTTGATAATTTTTAAACCACAATGATAGCAATTGTGCAGGTCAAACTGAACTGTATTTTGAAGAGGGATCTGGCTAACTTTGTCATCCCAGCTGATAATCTGCCGGAGAGCCACTACCATGATTTCAGCAACCCTAGGCAGGTTGTCTCAAGTGCTGGTAAAGCTCTGAGCGCTGTGCACCCTCAGCATGCGTAGTGTCTGGCTCACTGCTTATATAGTATTGAGTGACACTCTTCGCACCTGTACTTTCCGTAGGGTTTGTGCACAGTGTGTGTAACCTGCCATCAGACCCTGTGCTTTGGTTTCTGAACAGGCTTGGGGTCGGTTTCACTTGGGTCTGTGTCTAAGATGGCCGTGTTAGAGCAGGGTGAGTTTCCAAATGCATGGAGCATCTAATGCCTGTTTGTGCTTCCCTAATGTTGTAGTTGATGTCAGTGTGTATGTGGTTACTCCCTATTGATAGTGTTTTGTGTAAGCATACAAGTTTGATAAAGTTGTGTTCCAATTTCTATCCTAGATGCTAATTACAGCTTTATGAATTCTTGGGGTGTAATCTCAGTAGTGTGGGAAGCAATGTAAATGTGGAAAGGAGTCCTTTCTTCTATTTGCATTATTAAAATGTCTTGGCAGAATGAGGCATATCCTTCTATGGCTCAAACAGTGGCTAAGCATGGTGTGGAGGTATATATTTGAACAGTTCTCTATATTAATTTTTGTTGCGTTTTTGGAGTTGGGGGAAAAAAGGTGCCTGTAGCATGTTTAAACTTCTAAAGGAATAATATATTGAACACCACTTTCAAAGTCAGACACTACTGATGGTGGCAGAACATGGAACGTTAATTTGTATTGCCGAGTAGTCTCAGAGTAGGTACACTGAATTCTTTTTGGAGAAAACAGACTAAAACAAAAACTGAAACACAGGAGATCCTGAACATTGGGAAGCACTTCTCTACTGCAAGGGTGACTGACCGCTGGCACAGGTTGTCCAGATAATTTGTGGAATCTCCATACGTAGAGATGTTCAGAACCCATCTGGACATGGTCCTGGGCAACTGTCTCTAGGTGACCCTTCCTGAACCAGAGTGATTGGACCAGGTGACCTCCAGAGGTCACATCCGACTTCAACCATTATGTGGTTCTGAGAAATCAGATGGTGTGTTGTAGGTCTCAGTCCACTGTTGAGGTTTCAGTTTGCAGTCGTAGTCTAGAGCTAGAACTTCCCAAAAGTATGTAGCGTGGACATTTGATTCCCAGCAGCAGCTGTCTTAGTTCAGACTTTCTGTTGCAAAGAACTACTTGCTAATGCAGACATAGCCTCTAATGTCACGTAGAGCTGAGTTAGCAAGTCCTTTGCTGTTGGCTTCTTTGCTCAGGAGCACGTAGATATTGCAAAAAGTGTAGGCCAGAAGTTGACACAATTATTTAGTGTATGGGATATATACTGACATAGCCCCTTAAGCCATTTTTTGCAGGCTAGAAGACTGTGGTGTTTGAATGCCACCATCTGACAGATAGGAACCAGGCCAATCTGAGTGTATGTAGCATTGGGATATCTAGCCAACCTGAATTTGTAGACTTTCCTGCTAGTTGGCTGATGACTTAGCACAACCTGGAGTCTCTTCATTTAGCTCCTCACTGGGCAATTAAGTAGTCTTTCTTGCCAAAGTTAAGTAGGAGAAATGAGTGGGGGAGGGTAATGCCGAGGTTGAATGGCACAAGGAGGCATGGGAAGGGATGAATGCGTTGCACTGCATGGTGAGGGAGGATATATGTAGCTTAGGACTGGTATGTTGAAGATTCCTCTGTACAGTTGAGTCAAGAGCTCCTGCTGTATATATTAGGTAATGAAATAATGCACCAACATGCTCAGACTGCTCAGAACAGGACTCCCAGGGCAAGATGCCATCCGCACTAACTCACCCTGCTGAATAGCGTTGTCTGCAGTTTTTCTCAAGCTTTTTCTACAGGTATTCAATCTTGAGGTATTCAATCTTGATGGTGCAGAGGGATTTTGAGTTCTATGAAAGATGCTGTACTTGTTGAAGAGGTGACTTTGGTGCTGCAAAAAGCAAATGCAAAAAAAAGGGTCTGGAGCTTTCCTCAGGCTCGAAGCCAGGATTCAGTCGATTGTGAGACATCTGTCATCAGTAGGAGTTGCCAGTAGTGGAGCTGGGGGCTACAAATGAGATTGACAGAAGTACATGGTGACCTAGTGAAAGGAAAGGATTTTCTAGGACAGAGGGTGGTATAGTAATTCATGACTAGAAGATGAAATAAGCTATGTACCTGAAAGAGAAGAGCCACATACGGTGGGAGGATGGGTAGCAAAGAGACAAAAAACACACCAGGAAATGAGAGATGAATGAGTAAGATAGGGGAGAGTAGAGTGCGTGCATTGGAGAGAAAGGAGTCAGCATGGTGAGAAAGCATGAAGGAACTGAAGAACAAGAAGGCAAAGAAATGAAGGATGCAAAATCTCAGAAAATACTCACTGCATTAAGGAAAAAAAATGGAGAAAAATGCATTTTTCAATACTGTTCTACATTGTCTGTTGCTAGTGTTGCAAGAATGAATATTAAACAGTTTAAGTGGAATGGTATCTGAGATGAATTCTCTAGAGCCGTGTGTCTCCTAGGTAAATTTGTGAGAACTGCTGGTCTGTTCATCTTGTTCAGATCATGAGTGTGAACAAGGGAGATTTGGCTTGGTGTCCACATCTACAAATACAAAGGGGAAAAAAATGGAAAGAAAAAGCCTCCCCTGGGAAGAAAGGGAGTGATCCCATTATAAATGAGAGTCATACATCCTTTCTGGAGGCGTGTTGAAATTTCCCATGGGAGGAAGAAGAATAAACAAAGGTTGGTATTACTAATAAAAGAAAAATAGCTGGCAACCAAGGAAACAATAATTATTTGATTGCAGTGTCCTGGAAAGCTAGCAACAGAAACAATACCAGTTAAAAGCAACAGGCCAAACGCATCTCACTTGCAACTCTACCTGTCATTACACCAAGAATGTGTTTGCCTTACTGCTCTGAGGGCAGTGCTCTGCCAGCAAAATAAATATGCCCTGACTTTTTGCCTTTGCTGCTTGACTCTTCTTAGGACCACAGTGTTCCTGAGGGCTTATTGTGTTTAACTTTACAGCGCTGTTGTGAAGCAAGACGCTCCTCACAACTGAGGAGCAGAGCCTGAAGCAGAGCTGTGCTTACAGCCATGCAGACAGCTTATGGCAGGCCAAGGGAGTTTCCAAATCACAGACCAGTAAGTATTTCTTACTCACTTTCTGAAGTGGCAGAAACAGTAATGGACTATTAATACTGGGGGAAAAAAAAAAAAAAGACATTTTTTTTCTTGAACAGTGAAGTCTGCCTTCTAGGAGATGGTTGAACAAAGTTCTTTACTGGAGGGAAAAAAAAATCCCAAAAATGCAATAACGATTTCAAGAGTTTCTAGAACTTTGAAAAAAAGATGTTTATTCATACAGCACCAAGGCTATTTAAAGCCAGCTGCATTTCATTTCAAGTTCAAACTGGCAAAGCCTGTTAAGGCCAGATTGTAGCAGGCAGTATTATTTCTTAAAGAAGAGGTGTGTGGTGAGCTAGACAGAAGGAAGCTGTGCAGTGCTCTTGTCATGTCTCCAGTCAGCATGACAGTGCAATCACCGTCCTAACTGTGCTTCCTCACTGAATGGCACCATCTAGCTTAGCGCTGTCATAGTGCAAACAGCTGTTCCACGTTCCCACTGGTTATCCTTACTAGCAGTGTGTGGCTGAGTTGTGGGAAGACTTTCTCCTTGTTCACTATGAGTTACCTTATTCATTCTTCTGGGTATGCAGGCAGGATGGAGGGGATATTCAACAGGCCTGGATTTGCTCAGAAGGCTAAGACGTGTGCGTGTTTCCTGCCTTTCGTTGCATGGTGTTTGCAGTTCATGTTTCTCCAGTAGATTGCTTCAGCTTCTTTCCAACCGCTTACATCTACATGCTAGGTTTGGGCGTCAGGCAGAAGACAATGTGCTGTGGCAAACAACACTTTCTCAAGCCTCATACTGTGCTGAAAGTGACTGAGAGGCAGCACTGATAAGAATCCAGCTTAACCCTGTTGGGGAGGACTAGATTTCCTAATGTAAAGTCAGTCCTCCTTCAGCTAGAGAAGGGAATCGGATGTTCCCCACAATGCACCAATTACCACCCATCTATACGAGCTGTAGCACACACTGCTTTTCATCTGCAGGAAGACAACGCTATTTGGCTAGATCTTCCCTGGTTATTATTCTTCCTTGGTTTCAATGATGTCTGTTTCTTATGTTAGCTATTAACATTAGAGCAGGTCTTCAAGATCCTAAAAGTCTTCTAGTTTTCTCCATTTGCATTTCCTTCACTTTTTTTTTTTTTTTTCCCTCCATCTTTGAATTTTTCTTTCATCTCCTTTCCATCTACATTTGGCATCTCTACTTAAATGAGATTGTCATCTCATTGTTACTTCCTGTTAGTTACCTTGGGGAACAGAAGAGAGAAAAACATCACTTTGAGTTCTCAA
>VXAV01004200.1:0-20910 GCA_013399715.1 Alectura lathami
TTTTTTTTTTTTTTTTTTTTTGCTGCTTTTCAAGAAACTTTTGAAGTGCTGTCTAAGATATGTACTGCTATTATTCAGGCCCCTGACACTGCGATTCATCCGAGAAAACAGCGATGGGTTTGCACTGTGTGAGCACCTGGTGCACTGACACTTTCCAACCTGCTCTCTGGCACAAGTCAGGTGACTGGAGAGGCATAAAACAACAAATGGAAAGAAAGTAATAAATAAAAACTGACGTATGGAAAATCCTGGTATGGAACTTGTTTACATGGTATTGTGTTTTCCTTCTGGAGTTCTCAAATATTATGGCAGTTATTCATTAAAATGACTTCTTCTAGCCCATAAGCAAACCCTACCTCCTAGCCTTAAAAATTTTAATAGTTTTAACTTTCTGAGCGGTGACAGAATCCCCTTCTGCTTAACGGACAGTGAATACCAACACAGCATTCCTTCCCAGCCTGCAGTGGCTGGAGCTGGCGGCTCAGCACCCACTGTTTTCTACTGGCAGCACCAGCATGGCTCTGAGCACCCGCCACTGCTCTGGGATTGAACGCGGGGACCCAGCCAGCACGTGAACTGCTGACCGCACCACTGGGCATAGGAAACATTAAAATCCCTCCGAGCCCTAAAAATGTTTTTCTTTTACATCATTTTTATCACTAAACTGCACAGGTGACAATAGAAGAGCTATAAAACAGAGGGGGGAAAAAACAAGTGTGCTCACCTCTTGCACAAACGAAACAAAAGCCTACATTTACAGCTGATGAGGAGTGATTCCTTTTGGAATGGTTACTACAGATGAGAATGTGGGATGACACAAACAAGCTTCCTGCAGCAATACAGCCATCTCCTGAGTGATAGGCAATGGGACATCTGAAACATCTCACCATGCGACCTGTTCAATATAAACGCAGAGAAATGCACCACGTCACCCTGCCGTCAGGATATGGTACAGATACCACAGACAGATCCAAGACCGAATTTTATTCCACTCAGAGTGCTAGATTACAGACATTTACAGCTTTGAAAAAGTTTCACAGAAGTTAGCTTTCACTTCAAAATTCTGTTAGGAAAAAACACACGGTTTAAACATTCTAGAGTCTGCTTTTTCTTGCTTAAATATTTTAGCTCATTTCTAAGAGGATTCTTTTTCTCTTGAAGAATTGTTCTAAAGGCCACTCCCAACCGTCTTTTAAAAATAATTCCTCAGCCTTGTACTGCTAACCCTTGGCTTACATGAGACCCAGCAACAAAGGACAACTTCAGTGCTGCAGCTCCAGGTACACTTACAGGACAGCGCTCTCGGGGTGCTGGCTGTTCCCCCCCACAACAGATTTAACGACTCCATTAAGAACGAACCCCTTGCTCCTTGCTGCACGCCGCATTACTGCGAGTCACGCTCATTGTTCTTGTGGTGATGCATTTCAGCTTCCTCCCACTGCTCGGGGCCAGCTGTGCTCTCACCTTTGCTTGCTTTATGGATGTCCTTATCCACCGAGCAGGCAGAGCAGCAGTGCTGCGGGCAGCGGAACCCTCGCGACTCGAACAGCGCGGTGGCGAACTTGCGGACGCACGCCTCGTGGTAGAATTTACCGCACGTGCTGACGGAGCAGCGCTTCACGTCCTTGCCAGGGAGCTTGCACGAAAAGCACGTGTGTTCTCCTTGTAAAGGAAGGAATAAAGAAGCCCAGGTGTAACTGCCACTGCTTTCGGATACAGGTGCTGTTAAAAACACAAGTTGCTTTGACCAGCGCAGGCTCCCTCCCTTAGAACAGGTCAGTCAGGCACCGTAGCTCCCAGGACCCGCTCCGCTGCTGGTCCTCAGGCTCGCGGCACACTCACCGTTCCTACACTCTGCGCAGAAGAACTTCTCCTCCGGCACCGCCTTCAGGCCCAGGCACTCCAGGTGGAAGGCGCCGCAGCACTCGCCCTCGCAGGGCACCAGGGACTCGCCAGAGCTCTCGCAGATCTTAAACAAGCAGACAGCCAGTCAGGACCAGGGCTGACGGGCTGGAACGTGTCAAAAGACCAGCACCAGGCTGACAGCTGGCAGGAGAACTGCCTGCCAAAACCCACGGGCTGACAACAACCCCAGCACCTGCTGGAGCTCTCTCCTGTAACAGCGTGAGTCTCCAAACTGGACAGATAGCAGAGGGCCTACAGGATCCATCTGGGCTCCTAGTGCTCTCACACCTCAATAGAAAGGGGCATTGACCAGTTCCTAGGAGAACTCATGAATTATTTCCAGAGCATGAAGAATACTAAAAGCCTTGATATTCTAAAGACATGGTGAAAGCAAACTAGTACCATCTGGTAAGTCTGTCATCTCAGACGAACAGAAGCAGTCCACACACCTTTAGCATCCATCTCTTACAGTACCATCATTTACCTGACAAACAGTGTCTTTTTTGTTTGTTCCAGTTCCTCTCCGGGATAAGCTGGAGTCTACCGACTGCACGTCGGAAGCATCGGCGTCGGCGGCAGCTGAGGGGCTGTCTGAGCGCTTCCCAAAACTACCCTGCAGAGAGAAAAAACCCACGGCACTCAGACAAGACACTCTCAAAGGACAGCCACATTGTGAAAAACTGTTCACATCACCACCGATCGAAAGATCGTTCAATGCGTCAAGAGATACAAACATCCCTGCAGGCTGCTGGACTTCACTACAATACCACAAGAAGCGCTGCCTTCCCGACGCCCCTTTCACCTGTACAACCAAAAAAAAGCTGTCCATTTTACTCCTTCCAGACCCCTCTTCATTTCACACCAAGGCACAGTGGCACCCCCCAGCTCCCAAGGAATCTAACATTTCAAAGAGCAAAGTGAGTCTGCGACCAATCGATTTTGCCAGATGATGTAATGTGGGGGTTAGACATCACAATATGCTGTACCTGTAAATCATTAAGTCCTCTTGAATCAGAGTCAGATGTGTCTCTGTAAGCTGAGCTCGTCAGTTCTACATCAGTGGAGGCTCGACTCCTCTTCTTTAAAGGTTTACAAGAATCTGAAATCTCGCTGGCACCTTCACACAACACACTGAAATTAGTCTTAATGTATGTTCTCATTTTTTAAAATTCTTTTGCTTAAAATTAGTAAGGGAAAAACAAAGATGAAGCTGCCTGGAATTGCACTTTATTCACTAGCCTTTATTTCCAGCTTGCAGCTTTGATACTAATTCTCTGTGAAGCCCTCTTAACAGAACACCATGTCAGGAAGCCCTTTGGACAATCTTCCGAACACGCTGCCACGGAAGAGGAAGCTACCGACATGTGCGCACCGGAGGACCAGCCCGTGGGAGATCACCTCTCCAGCCCTCATCTTGAAACATGGCTAAGCAAAGGCATCCTAACTACACTGCAGCAAACGCACAACTGCAGCTGTCCAACCAGCAACGCACAACCAGCCAACCGAACCAACCAAGCCATGCTCATCACTAGAAGTTCTAGGACCTCCGCGGTTCACGCAGAACAAAAACCATTGCCAAAGTGTGACCAAGAGCCAGGAACACTCAATAAAGTTTAATGTGTAACTCACCTTTCTGCAGTCCTGTCTTCACTGCTGTCAGTGGAACCGTTTCAACCTGTTTGAATAGGAAAATCCACAGTTAAAAACAGAGGAACTCTTCCCCCTAGTATTAAAAAGAAGACATCAAAGTTTAAGCGATTAGCATCCCCGAACTCCTGTGTGGCCTGCCATCCCCTTCTCAGCGTGAGCCTTCGTGTCCTGCTGGACTCATCCCTAGCTGCCTACGCTGAACTCCAGGAGACAGGGCAGCCACACGTGCACCGCTGAGGTCCCTGCCAGCCACTCCCTCGTGCACGAAGGCGACGGGAAAACTCTGGCCGTGTCCAGCGGGCGGGAGCGGGGCTCTCTGTGGCAGCCAGCCCTGACACCTTTGCAAAACCCCACAGCTGTGTGAGCACAAGGTTACCTTGGCAGGCAGGGCACCCAGCTGGTGAGACACTGAACGTGTCGCCACCGAGGGGCACCCACCAGGCACGCGCCCCGAGCTCCAACACAGACCTGCTCTGCGCAGAGCGCTGCAAGACCCCGGGGGCCGACGTGGCACGGGGCGTTGCAGAGCTCTGTGCAGCTGGAAGCTCGGTGCCAGCACACACTGAAGCAGACAAGCCTACAGTCTTGCAAAAGCACTTCAGGCTCTTGGTCCTCTAGCAGAAGGGTGAGGTTAGAAACTGTTCTGCCACCGTTCGTGGAACAGGAGAATTTGGTGAATGGGTGACAAAAAGGGAGGGAAGCTGTCGCCTACGGTCCTGCTTTAAGGTTACGGGTTACAAGTTATTTACAACGTGGTTACATAAGCATGTAGAAACACATTTAGTAGTAAATATTTAAGGATTATTCTATAATTTTTTTAAAAAATATTTTATTTTGTTGTACAATAGGTAAAAACATACAATAGAAGGATTTGTATAGGATACATTTCATAATACAAATATAAAATCTAAACAATCACTTTTATTTCTCCACTAGTCACTGTAACAGTAGCATTAACATTTTGCTTTTCCCATTAGTTGTAGCCGTTCCAGTTATAATTTTATACCAAGTTGTTGCAGACTAATTTGGGAATCAGTTGCAAGAGAACTTGACTTTGGGTAACAAATATTGTTGCGAAGGTAGTAAGCTTTCTGTTTGTTTGTTTTTAAAATATAACTTAATACATTCAAGGTTATGCGCATTACAGTGCACCTGTGTTTAATTTCTAGTCATACACTTTTCCTGAGAAAAGCACTTCAACGTTCATAGTCGTAGTTAGCTAGATAATATAAGCAAGCAAAGCTAACTGGGATCCATGAAGTTCGTATTGTTGGTTCTTATACCTTTGTTAAATTAAGAAACATTTCTAAACATAAAATAATTCATCTGGAAGTAGGGAGGCTGCAACACCCCGAGACAAGAGGTTCAGGGGCTCTGTCAGGTATTTTATGCCCAACATTTAAGTTGCTTTCAAGTTTCTTGCTGACATTTTCCAGAGTCAGAACATTCTTCTGCTGAGTGCAGACGTAAATGCTGTGGCATCAAAAGAAAAATATGAAAAAAAGCAACTGGGTCTACCTCCAACCTCTGAAATGACTGAAGTGCAAAACAAAGCGCAAAGGGCAAAGAATAAATTAGAATAAAAGAGATAAAAACAAAATTTTCCCCTTCCCATATAAGATCTTTAGCCCAACTGTCCCTTTTTAAAAATCCTCACTGGAAAAAGCTATCCTATGAAATATTTTACACAAAATTCTCAGGCTTCAAAAGGAAAGGCCCGTGGAGAGAGACAATTGACCATGTAAGGAGAAGAACCAACAACTTTGACAAACTTGTTAACGAGCGTATTTGGCTGTTAATATTAAAATACATCCACCCGCTGAACTTCCCTACCCACTTCCAGGCGGAATCTTTTTTTTTCCCTGTTTGTTTTAGAGCAACAACATTTGTCTGACATCCAGACTAATGGAATGCCCCGTACACGTTAGATCTAGTTAAGGAAAAAAGCGTGTATCCCAGGAGACCTGTGCTGCTGATGTCTGCCAGCGCTAGGCCTGACTATCCATCCTCACCCACACCACTCTCAGAGTCCATTTTCAAAAGCGGTCAGATTAACCAGTCTAACTTCACCTGAAAAACAAAACCCCAACACAAACCGGCAGCTAAATCAGGAGCAAAAGGAAGGAACCTGGTGGCCATTCCATCCAGCAGAAGTGACTGAAACAAACCCATTTTGCTCACAACAGAAATCTCAAGGTAAACATGGCAGGTTCGTTAGGAGTCTTGCATCATTGAGTTCCCATTTTCCATAGCCTGACTGATACTGTGAAGGTGCCAGTAGCAGAGTCACAGCAATGGTATTGACAAGGGGATTTCATGGAGGATAGTCCAAAACGAAACCCGATGGGGAAGAATGGAGAAAAATAAAAAGGCACCGATATAAGCCACAACACTTATGAATACAAAATATTTTAACTCTCTACATGGAGGAAGCCAACCTGCTCCTTTTTGATCTTCTTCTTTGGCACAACTTCAGTGGATTTCTCAGACTCTGAGCGGGTTCGAATCGATCTTCTCTGTTGCTTCTTTTCTACAGAACCTGAAGAAGGAAAAAAGTTTCTGTTATCTGAATCCTTCTGTTTCCGAGCTGCAGTAAGACGTTCACCCAAACCAACAGATAAAGTAACGAAACCAAGACTTTTTCCTCTTTTGAATGTTTTATTTTTAAATTCAGTTCCAAGCTATTTGCCAGCTGGTGCTGTGGTTTGCAGGCAGCACGTTCTGATTCCAGACAGAGAGCAGCTTCAGAACAGGACACCAGTAACAGCACACAACGCACGGCTGGAATCCAGTTCAGCGCAATCGGATTGTCATACCGCACCTCTCAGCCAGTCTTCGCTGGGGTTAGTTCCGAGCCACACAGTCCATCTCTGGCGCTTAGGGGAGGTATCCACAACCACCAAGCCAGAATCCAAGATGCAAACCAGAGCTTCAAGTTCCCCCTCCCACAAAGCCAGCGCCGTGCCCAGCCCTGAGGGTGCCGGCCTTCACCCGGAGCGCTGGCTGCCAGAGAGGTGCAGCAAGAACCCTGCCAACCCGTGCCAGCAGCACGAGCTCTGAGCGCTCAGCTAAAGACTCAGAGCTGAAGAAAACAGGAAGCACAAGCAGGAGCAGGGATCATGATGTGTTATTGTGATTAATGAAACGAAAAACAAGTTTTTAAAGATGTTGCCATGGAGAAGAAGCTCAGATTAATGGAAGTTACAGTACGATGTTTCAAGAGAAAGTATGATTTTGTTTTGACAACTAAGGTTGGCAAATTCAGAAGATCCCTCTTTGCTACGGCACCTCCAAAAAGGCCACAGTGAGAGCCACGCTGACAGCACCTGGCGCCATGGGCAATTCTGGGACTCAGAGCTGTGGGACAGAAAGCTGAAGCGCAGCATTATTCCTGCTGTTCTGTTTCGGGTGTTTTACCCACTGACAACATGAACGTAAGATGCTTTCTAATCTTCCAAGTAAAAATACATTCTGTTGGACTCAGAATGAAGTTACTGTACCATATGTGTGTTCTGTTAGAAGTTGTACACATGCAGCTTCTTGTTAGGAGATAACTAGAGAGAGAGAGGTTCTAACCAGGCACTGGAAGAAAGACTCTCAAAGGGTCTCCAGAAAAAAAAAAACAACCAACCAACCAAAAAAAAACCACATCACAAAGATTCATCTTGACTAATCCGCTGAGCATTTTTCTCAATTTTTAGATTCTCTGCATCTAAAACGTTACGGCTCTGGAGTATCTCAGTAACCAAACTTTCTACCTGAGAAAGTTTTGTTTTACACAAATTGTATTTCCAGAAGGAAAAAATTCCCTTGGAGGATGACAAGTTTTACAGCATATTAACTAATAAATACTAGCAAAGAGCTGTTAATAATTCAGTTCTTGATAACTCAGCTCAGCACCCTTCAGCCAGAAGCTGGCTGACCCCTGGTTCCATGGGCTGCACGCCCTCACCGCACAGCGCCCCGCGGCCCTTGGCACTAAGCCGGGGCCGTGCCCTGCCACCTCTGTGTTCAGCTGAAATTCTCTGGAGCAGCTAAAAGTCAGCTGGGGCACCTGGGACCAGAAAGTTGATTTAATCCACCACGTCCTTCCTCCCTGTGCTGCCTCCCTGTAGAAATGGAACTGAGATGCAAGCCCTGTGTCAGAGAGGCAACTCTCAGGTCAGCACATCTGATGCTGGCTGAAAGCGGCAACTGATCAGAGCAGCGGGCACTGCTTTCCTCTCCCTGCTCCCAAGAATCCAGTGCATCTCCTCCACATGGCTCCTACCTCACCTGCACATGCATTTTGAGCAAGAGTTTCAGGACAGGTTTCAGACCAGCGCTCTACCTCGCTGCTGGCAAGGCCAGGGCAGGTCAGTCCCGTTCCAGCTGCGGGCAGACACCAGAGGCACTACGAACTCTCAGAGCTGTTCTTTTGTTACCAGATTCCACATTACAGAATTACTTTCCCAGCATTCTGGAACTCTGCGTACCTAACTGCAGGTTATTAACGAGGACTCCCAGAGTCATTCTGTAAATACTTTACCGTAAGGGTATTCTGAAGTTCCGGTGACCTTAAATCTGAAAAAAGGGCTTCGTAGTTATGTTCCATGAGAGGGGACCAATAACTGTCTGGACTTTGGAAATGGCTTTGAAAGTGACTGTTTGGAGTGTGTGCTGAAGGAAAGCTCATGCACTGTATAGGGTGTAATCAGGTGGAGTTTAACGTATCCAAAAAACCTACAAAAATGAAAAAAGAGAGGCTCAGAATTCTCACTCCCCTACATCTGAAGAGCCTTGTGAAGGTGAAGCCTTTAGCTGGCGGGGAACACAGAGCAGAGGTCACCTCTCGGGCTGGGAGTCAATTAAAGTAACAGCTGTTTCAAAAAGCTGAAGTAACTGAAAATGGAACCGCTGCCACAAGGGCAGCCAGACTGCTGGGCCTGGGGTGCACGGCCCCGGAACAGCCCGGAACACAGCATGGGCGAATGCCCCTGCCGAGAAGCTCCACAGGCACAGAAACCCAAGGGAGCCTGCAGAGGAAAGCGTTCCCACCCGTGCTGGCCACTGAGGCTTCTGACCTGGAGCCCCATTTAATGCGTGCTCGGAAGGGAAATAATGGAACAGTTAAAGCAGAAGTGATGCTCAACTCCTGCACAAGATTTTCCCAAGAACAGAGGTTCTGTGGTTTTGTGGGGTTTTTTGGCACGTTAACCGTAACGAGCCTATCTTCTGTCATTGTTGTTGGTCCTCACCATGAGCTTTTGCTCCTCCTGCTGTGGGAGAACCTCGGTGTGCTAACCATGCCTCCAACCTAAAATTTACTTCTGCATACCCGATGTAAGGCTCTACGGGAGGCTCTACAGGAATACTGCCAGCAGCACATCAACAACCAGGCAACAGCAACGGCTTTCATGTGGACCGTGCAAATCTGCAGCTGAAATACAGAAGTCGCTACAGGGACTGGAGGAACCTGAAAATGTTGGTTTAGGATGACTCAAAACTACCTCTTTTCAGGAACCTCCATCTTTTCCTCAGAGCGGTATGCGTCTCCTCGTGACGATGCTAAGAGAGCACACTGCAGGAGATTTCTGCTGGCGGGGAGGCAATGAACCCGTTCAAATCCCCATTAGCTACTTCTCAGAAGCAAAACATGCGAAAAATACTGGTTTTCTGCTCCAAGTCTAGAAAGCACTCAATACGTTTTTCTTCCTCATTCTTTCCTCCTGCCGTACTACAAATTAAACTCCAAACAGCCTGTCCTTTGCAGTCTCAAGTTCCATCATTGGGTTCAGCGGTCCTCCCTCAGACAACACTTCAGAAGTCACCCTTTTATGATGGGGCCCCCAAGACACCTTTACGATCAAGCATTATATCACTTTGCTGATGGAGTGAGCTGAATGTGCTAAAAAATAATAATAAAAAAAACCTGTTCTCTACAAAGGTCATACTGGCAATACTGGCATCCATCCCCAAAGCTTGGTCAAGCACCCATTGTGGCTCAGACCCGTTCCTCACTGAACCACACCACTTCCAGACTCTCCTCCTTTGACCTCAGCTGTCACATTTCGCGTTAGGTGCCAGCACCCGCCACAGTGCTCTGCTAACACCCGTCTACAATGCTGTCTGCTGAACCAACCTGCCATCTGCTCTCCACAAGGCACCTACCCTCCTAGGAAGCTGGCCTGGATCCTGCAAGCTGCAGGCGCTGGAAGTTCAGAGGCCAAATCACTAAATCCCACCAGGAGGACATCCTGTGCCTGTCAGACATCTGGGCCCATTGCGTGCTACCTTAGCCGCGTTTGGCAGAGCTCTTACGGAAATGAAGACCTCCAAAATCACGGTTACCTAACAAGAAAGTGCCCCTTCTGACATGTGAAGGTAACTGCAGGCTGTTACAGCTCAAGGCCCCTGCCGCGTTGCCTACCTGTTGACCCAGGAGTTGTGTCAGGAGAGGACACGTTTTGCACATTGCACGTTGCTTTTTCGTTTCTCTGATTTGATGAAGAATTAAGTTTTTCTTGTCCTTTGACGCTTATTTCTGTTTTGTTACCAACTCCCTTAAAAAAAAAAAAAAAACACAGATTTTGTTAGCCTACTCAAATGTACTATGGCCGACAGGCACATCAGCCTGCTCTTCAGTCTCAGAACAGAAACCTTCAGTGCAACACACACGTGACAAGCTACACTACTGAGGTGCTGCTTTGAAGAACTTGCCATCTCTCTCCATCTCCCCTTACACACAAGGAAAAAAAAAAATCCAGTGACTTTTCTAAACATTACCTTCTCTATAATGCTTAGGATGAAACACATACTCTCCAGGTAGAGAGGCAGGAGGAGGAGGCAGAGAAATAGTCCTAAACTTTTCCTTACACTGACTGTGAGAAGCTGCTGTGCACCTGAAAGAAGCTAGGAGGCAGAACTCATTTTAGAAGTCTGTTAAGCAAAACGTAGTTACTACTTCTCAAGATGTTATTAACAGTTCTGTCATTTCAGCTGTTTCCCCCACGTAAACTGATTTGAAAGATTTCCAGAGAATTGCTCTATTATTTCACCCAAGAAGCTGGAATTAAACAGGTTTAGTATTTTGAGCATCTTATCAGCAGAAGGGTGACCGTCTGTAGGGAGCTTCTCAGTCAAGGCAGCAGGGTTACTGCCAGCAGCTCTGGGATGCGCTGAAATCGAACACTTAACACGACAGAAGGTGGCTGGCCCACCCGGTTGCTGGATTTCATCTCTCCAACAAAAGCAATGTCTTGTGAAAGCACAGTGGGCACGAGTTTCAGCTCCTCAGTAAGACAAACCTGGAACAACTTACAAACAAGAGCAGCCGCTACACAGAGTGCATACCTTAGTAGAATAAACAAACTGATCGATGAGTTTTCCATCCCCAGCAGCATTCTGAAGAGCAAAAACCTGTTCGATTTTAACAACTGGAGACATGTTACATTTCTGAAGATCCAGGTTGTGCATGGTTATGGAAGCTGGTAAGGACTTCCTAGCAGCAGCCGTTTTCCAGGCGATTTTCACAGGCGGCGGCTCCTCCTCGTCCGCGCTCGACTGCCTCCGCTGGCTCTGCCTGCGCAGCTCCGCGCCGGGAGGGGACCCCGCGGCTGCGTCAGTGTGCTCAGGCTGGGAGCTCAGCGCTGGCTTTGGGCGCCGATTCTTCTTGGCCTCTGATTTGGCAGCCGCAGTCTTTTTGGCCTTTGACAAAGCCTCCTCGGGCTCTTTGTCGATGTAGATGAAGGTGTACTGCTCTATCCTCTCCTCCCGCGTCATTTTCAGTGCTTTCTCGGCGTGGGCAATGCCGATGTCCCACTGAGCACGCTCTCTCTGCGGCCTTGGCTTGCGAATCTTTAGGAAAAAAGACAAGCAGCTCGTCACACTGAGCAGTTCAGGGGGTCTTTCAGCCTCTCAGGCAGCGAATACAAGTTTGCTCTCCATTTATAAGGTGTGTTCGAAAGGTGGGCAGTGAGCCCCCTGCTCCGAGTGCAGGCAGACACCAAGGAGACCGCGTGGCCATCGCCATTGGGAGTGCCTGCCCTGAGCCACAAATCCACTAACGACAGGGGCAGGCACTGTGCAAGCCCACGACTCTGCTATGAGATGCAGAATGAAACCTACTTCGCCCACATTTTTAAACCCCCCCGTATTTTTCCACAAACATCCTTATCCTTCCACAACAGTGTTCCGGTTAGCGTAAACATTGATGGAAGTAGTCCATCTACACAGACAATAATGGCTGGAGCTAAGACTTCACTTCAAATAACACAATGGAAGAGAACATATCCACCAGCGGGCTGGAAGAGTGGCCTTTAAAACACGTGTTTCCCAAAGCACTGGTTAGCAGGGAGCACACAGACACAATTGCTGTTCAATGTTCTGACTGAGATGTAGGATTATCTCCAGTGCCCAGGATGCCAGCTGTCACGAGGAGCAGATAAAGTTATCAGCCTGGACCCGTGGAAGAGGAGCAGCACGGAAACATCTCAGTTACCTTCGCGAGGAACCCTTCAGCAACACGCAGCCAGCCCAGCGCCCACGGCGCAGTGCAGCCGCGCTTCAGGCCTGCCCCCGAGCTCCAGTGGCAGGGGCCCTGCACATAACCCTGCGCACGCCCAGAGCTTCACCATACCTTCTGCTTCTCAGAGTGGTTGCTGGCCTGCTTAGCAGCCTCTGCCAAGAGCTGCTCGTATTGTTTGCGCCCTCTGTACTCCCGGACCCTCTTCTCGTGCACCCAGGCCCGCTCTGGCTGGTTGCTGAAAAACTGCACGTGGTACTCACGGGCACCTGAAATGGAAAAATCCCAGTAAGCAGTTTCATGAATGTCACCTTCCTGGCTTAGCCTACGCTCTCCTCCTCTGCACCGCTCAATTGCTGCAGCTGGAAACTTCTGACTTGGTTTAGAAAGCTCAGAAATAAGACAGGCCTGGCCTCAGAGCAGTTTCAGATGAGTGCACCCTGCCCGCACCGAATGCTCCCAAACCTACCCGTGCCTTCTCATAAATACACTGACTTGAGGCAAGTGCACAAGCCTAGCTTGCATGGGCTCAGTTGCAGAGATGATTTAAAAGCAGGGCTTTCATGCATTAGTGACAGTCCTGTTAGCGTACGCACAAGCAGCCTCCACCCCACAAAGGGAGTTCAAGGCTGAGGCATTTTAAACACAGAAACAACTACAGACACCCGGCGTGCTGCAGCAGTGACCCTCCTCCCTTACCTCTCGTATTAATTTTGGTATGAACATCAAGCTGTGGGTCACACGAAACCATGCAAGGCCACCATGGGTACGTTCCCACCTTGGACCAAACCAGATCGCCAACCTGAAACTTGATGTCGTGGGTGACTTGTGTTGGGAGAGAAGGCAAGAGCTGCTGGACCTACAAAGGACAACGCAGGCTTAACAGCCACAGAAGGCAACTGAGTGCCCCTGCGGATACACACCACCCACAGAGGTTTGTTATTTCAGGTACCACTGAGGTCTGGAGACCGACCGCGAGATGCACATTTCTGGAAAACACGACAGAAGGGACCTGGATACAGCTAGGATTTGCACAAGACAGTCACTGAAAAAACAAGGCACACAGCAAAAAACCACCAAAACCCCTAACTAAAAAACAAAAACAAAACAAAAATCGGTGGGTTTCTCCCCCGTAAGTTGATTACGAATGTTGTTTTCAGGATAAAATATGACAATAAATACAGTAAAAGTGATCTTTTGGCACAGTAACGATCAAGAAGCATTTCAAAGTAATAGTAACTAATTTATCCGACCCATACCACAACTGGTACAGAAACAGTGACACACCAGAAGTCCAGAAAGTGCTAATCAGTGTCTGTACTAACCGGGGCCTCCTCCAGCAGCGCATCCTCTCTTGGTCTCTCTGGCAGCGTGCTGAGCCTCTCATTTGGTCTCTAGGAAATGGGCAACAGCGAAAAGGAAAAAAGGAAAATAAACACTAACAGGATAAGGGGACAGTAAAACCAAAAAGCCATACTAATGAAGGCAAACAGAAAAAATAAATAGCAAAGAGAAAAGCAACCATCAACCCCGAAAACACAAGCGTGATGATTCCTTGTTCCCACTTCAAAACAAAGCAGCATCACAGCCCAAAAGACACCTCCCCCGCCCCAGCGCTCACATCACCAGCACACCCACGCAGAGCCACGCTCTGCTGCAACAGGCGGCAGAAGACACTCGGGGACAGCGAGCCCCAACAGCTGTCCGCCTCCACTGCCGCGCACTCTCAGGAGCGGGGAAGGAGGCCCACGACAACACAGCCAGTGCCGCTGCGTGCCGGCTGTTTGCAACACCATGCTACAAAAACCACGTGGAATGGAAAACCCCCGCTGGATCACGTGTAGCTGTCAACATCTGAGGGGTCAAAACCACCAACAAAACATCCCCAGAGTTCTCCTAAGCCTGGCTGAGGAGCACCTGCCGCCCACCCTGCAGGTGAGGGCTGTGGAGCAGCTTGACAGCTGTCCAACATGCATCAGCTCTGAACATGCTAAAATACTGAATAACACTAAAAACAGCAAATAAACCTTTCTAACATTTACTCTTCAGATGAAGCGTCTGCACCAAAACTGCGTTGGCCTTGACAGAAATACAGATCCTAGCAACCTAACATAGAGTGTCTGAAAAGCAAACGAAGCCTCAGGACTTTAAGTACACCGAGAAGCAAAGAAAAAACACGGCTGAAGGTGCATGCTCCACCAGCAACCCCAGGTACACAGACGCTGAAGCCATTATTGCACTTACATTTTGTTCCTCTGGGTCTAATTTGGGGATTTTGTGCGACTTGCGCTCTTCCGATCGGGAAGAGTCGTGCTTGCTACTTTTTTTCCTTTTCTCTTTCCTCCCTTCATGTTTCGCCTTAGCATACTCACTCGCTTGTACTTCATTTAAAAGGTCCCCACAAAGAGAGGACTCGAACAATTCCCTGCCGTTCTGGATAGTTTTGGTTATTTTCAGTTTGATCTCTGGTGAGCCAGTCTTCTTTGGAATCACCGTCTGCGGAACTGCGGGGGGCGGCGGGGGCGGCTGCGGGGGGGGAGGCTTCTCCAGCACTTCGTGCGGCCTTGCGCTCGAGTGTTCCATGTGGTAGTACTCCGGGGGACTAAAGGTCCTGCCTGTCCCAAAGCCGTTGGCCGAGCCGTTGGGGAACTGCCCGTAGGCCTGGTACTTGGCGGGGGGCTCGTACACGCCGATGGCGGGCGGGAAGCCGTTGGCGAGGGGAGGGAGTTCCTGCGGCGCGGGGTACGGGAAGCCCTGCTGCAGGGCAGCCTCGTACGGGGTCTGCCCACCATCTTCAGCAATGTCACTGCTGGCATCAAAGGCATCCTCCTGGCGGATGTTGGCGGAGTCAATGAGCTGAGGTGGTTGCTGAATTGTGTTTCCCATGATCCCTTGCATGAAAGAGAAAGAGAAATCCATTGTTCTGCTCCAGCATGCTTAGCTTTCCCTTCTTCTCATAGGGCCTGGAGGCAGGGAAAGGAAACAGGAGTCAGTGCAAAGAGATGGCTGAGCAAACGAAACGCTGAGGGAAAACAAACCTGGAGACCAGCTTCCCCCTCTCCGTTCAGAAGCAACCCACTCACAGTTTAAAGAAGACCAACACTACCAAACTAAAAAAAAAAAAACGCTATTTACACATTTCTGCAGAACAGCTTTTTCTTTCACATACCCACTTCCTTCTTCTCCGAGGCACTTTAACAACTGATACAAGCACCTACAAACGCTTAAAAACCTCGAGCCAACTGCTCCAACGTCAGAGAGACGGTGCCAGAACCCCACCTCCCCACGGCCCCACCGCAGACCTCTGAAGGGCGCAGGAGGTGCCACGTCCTCCTGCCACCACAGCTGCGGCCCCCTGACCGCGCCAGAGCGGCGCCGGGGACCCCAAACCGCATGGAAACAGCCGCTGCCCCCCGGCACCCTGCCAGGGCAGAGGAGAGCTTGCTCCCCGGGCTTGGGAGCAGGCGAGCGGGGAGGGCCGCGCTCCTCACCTCCCTCCCGTATTTTGATATTCAGCACCTAGGGCTGTATGATTCCGGGGGGCAGAGGAATAGCCTCGGCGTCAGAGCACCTCCAGAACTAGAGGTCACTCGCAGAATTCGGTAGTTACGAATGAGCAAGATGCCTCACGCATCCAATTTTCCGTTTTGTATAAAAGCACCAAAAATCAGAGCAAAATGTTACACTTCCAAAATCCAACCCCTGGCTCAGAGCAGGGCTTTTTTAACGCATTCACCTAAACAATCTCAGTAAGAAGGAATGTGTTTTTCACCTGCAGATTGGGCCGCTGCACAAGTTTGCAAGGTCAGCTCAGCCCTTCCAAAGCAAACACAGCTCCGTGTCACTCATTGTCCCTCTGCGCGGGCACGGAGGAGGGTGACTGTGCCCTTCTGGTCAGGGTTTGAAGTGACACCAACACTGCCCACTTCTCAGAGCAGGATCCCCCACATCCCCCTCCCCACACGATATTCTCACCCTCCCAATGCAGCTGGAGACCTTGAAGGGACAACGGCAACCAGAACCCGACCGGAATGCTGTGACACGCTCTGCCACCTGCACCCCCAGATTCCGTCGGTGCTGCCCAGTGCCACCAGCCGGGGCACGTCCACCACCGTCACTGAGTGACTTAGGGAGAGACCTTACAGCACGATGCCACGCAGCAGAGCTCGCCAACTGCGTTAAACTTCAGGCTTAAACTTCAGGATGTGGCTGTGGAGGGGAGGGACGGCCTCGCGGCGCTGCCCTGCCCTCTGGGGTCACGCGGCCCCAGACCGCCGGTTCTGGGACAGGGATGCAGAGCTGGTGGTGCTATCTGCAGTTAATTGCCCCTTTACGTCTGCCAAAACGAAGCGCAAACAGCAGACTCCTCCCACTAGTCAGAAATTTCACCCTAGGCTTTTTTACTTCTTACTAAAACCAGAATCAATCCATTTTTTTCTTTTTAAAAACTTGAAAAAAAATCAAACCCTTATCTTACAAACCTGCAACAGTGCTCCACTCATCACGGCACACCCACTGCTGGACAGACAGACACAAAGCAGAAATAGTTTAAGAAATGTTAGAATCAGTCAACTTTCCGTTTTTTTGCTCTGTTTTTAAACCGGAACGAACTCACTGCCTCGCACCCGCCCAGCTCACAACGCTCAGCAAGGCTGCCCCAGCTGTCCAGCCAGGACCCAAGCGCCGGTTTTGGTAATTCTGTGCCACCACCCCAGCCGCCTCGCAGACAGCCAGGCTCCAGACAACACACTGCTCCTGAGCACGCTGAGCTGCACCAAGATCACGATTTTCCTGTGTCACATGCTACTTGAATCACCGGGCTTTACGTCCTCCTGCCTGCAACTCTGACTAAGAGTGGAAACATTCGAAGTTTGGGTCCTGCAGGATGATGAAACCTGCTGTCATGATGGTTAACACTTTTCATTTCTTTTCCGAGAAGGAAGAGAAAGGATCCTAACTCCTTTCAAAGATCTTTCCCCTTTGCCCTTACAACGCCTAATGCCAAGGAAGAGTCCTCACTTCACCACACAGCACAGCTCCTCTAAGCAGCAAATATCCCAAGGAGCCGGAGGGAAAAACAAAGAAACACCTCACTGCCAGGACCAGGACACCTCATCCTCACCTGGCCGACACCATCAGACGGAGGAACCCTCCCAAGCCCTCCTGTCTTCAAGCCAGCAAGGGTTACGTACCCCAGAAGCCTGCTTTGAACCTCTGCCTCTGCACAGCCACCCTCCCGCCGCGCGAGGGGCTCCCGCCCCAGTGCAGACCGCCGAGGGGTGCTTGTGGACCCCTGCCCGCTCCCAGCGGGCAGAGCTCCAGGCCACGGGGCTGGGGCACGGAGCCACGACGACACCGGGGCTGCAGGAAGATGCGAGTCGTGATCAGCACAGGCAGCAGGAGCCCTCACCCACAAGCAGCTGAAGACCGCTCTGGCCAGGACAGCTCGTTGCGCTCAGAAGGGCTGAAATCAGGCACAGCAGCAGCAGAAACGCAGGGTGGTTGGTGTGGAGCAGCAGAAGCGCAGCTGTCCCTTCCCAGGGGTACTAACGGGACCTGGCCGCAGCGCTAACAGAACTCACTGCCTGGTGACAGCGCCTGGCCCTTATCTCCTGCAGGCCAAAGTCTGCCCACGGGGCCTGGGACAGGGAGGAGCTCCCTGTATCACTCCTCGCAGCAAGGCCAGAGCTGGAAGAGGTCCCAGCGCTGTCTGTGCACCAGCTTCCACAGGCACAGACCGAAGGGCTGCGTGCAGGGAGGCGCCCGGTGGCAGAAAAAACTCATGGGTTAGCGAGCTCCAAAACATTATTTAACCTGGAGACAGGAGCAGCCAGCAGTCAAAACAGGCCAAGATGATGTTATCCTCCCGCAGAGCTCACATCACCAAGTGCTTCCTCCTCCCAGGTTCTGTTCTGTCACCACCACCACCTCACCCAGATTTCCCCACCCTTCCTCCTTCCCAGCGCTCGCCGGCACCTTGCTCGTCTCCACGCTCTGCCCGCTGAGGTGCTCTCTGCCGGGGCGAACACAGGCAGCCCCTGGAGCTCCTGACACAGAACCGCAAGAGGAACCCCAGACGCACAAATCTCAGCATTCAAACCTCTCAGCCGCTCTCAGGTTCCAACACAACGCACTTGGCACTGCCCGCTGAACACCAACAACGGGCCCGGAGTCGCGACCAGCCTTCCCCAGCAGAGGAACACGACCCAGAGCCACAGCAAAAGCCGTCTGCAGCGTGTCGAGCTCCCAGCAGAGCACTGCAGGCAGGGTAGATGTTTCCCACAGCCACAGCTCTGGCGCTATCAGACTCCTCATGCAAGCGTTCCGTTCCCAAGGACGACCTGTAACAGACACGGCACCCAGGTGCCATTGGAGCGCAGCCCAAAGATAAAGAACCCAACTGAATTATTTCAAGTGGGGGGAATTATTGCCAGTGATTTCAGTATAACACAGATACTTTTTAGTGGTACTGGCAAACAGTTTGGAAACAAAGACACCTTCAAACTGCAGCTTAATGGGAGAAAAAGAGCCTGCTCTCCAGAAGCCTGCAGCCAGCACCCTGCGCCTGTCCCCTCCCACTGCTGGAGGATCCAGCGAGAAGGCAAACAGGACTTGCACTGATAAGGGAACTGCACCGATAAGGAAACTACACAGACTGTTTACAAACACAGAGGGGAAGCAGGGACGCTGCTCCAGCAAGTGCTTTCCTGCTGCCCAGGGAGAGTCACAAGCCAAGTGCCAGAGGAAAAAAGCAAACGAAACAAACAATGCCGGGCAGCCCAGCGGAGCTCCTGCAGCGCACTTTCTCACGCCAGCACTGGGTGTTTCACCTCCCGTCCAAGCTTCCCAGCAGGGCTGAGAGTAACCCAAAGAGCCAGGCACACCTCCAGCAGTAACTCCCTACTCAGGGGCAAATTTCAGGGGCTGGGGGCCCTCTGGGTTCACGTGCGTCGCCAACCAGCACAGCAACCCAAAGCCACTTTTAAGGTGAGCACTTTGCACCTTCCCTCTCAGCAAACAAGGTACTCAGGAAGATCTCAAGCACTGCTAACGTGCTGCGAAGCACTGCCACCTCGCATTTCCAGACCGCCCCGAATAGCACGCTGCTACCGAACGCTGCCTGCAGCCCGCCGGGCCGGGGCTGGCCACCACCACGGCGATGGGCGGGGGCAGCAGGCGCTGATCAAAGCAGCACAGCACGCAGATGCTTTCTCTGAGCGCCCACAAACCCTCTCCGAATCACCTTCACCTCTTTTTGCTGACTCTTGACCACTCCCACGTGGGCTCCCTTGCCTACAACAGCTGGTTTGGCACCTGTTGGGTTTGAGGCAGTCCTCAGGGGCAGGGCACCTTACAGGGCCGCGAAGGAGCCGCCCTGAGGACAGGACCGTGCTCCTGGCCCGTGGGCAGCAGCGCTCTGGCCCCTTCACTGCCCGAGTCCCGACACGCGTGGCACCGTCTCCGCGCTCCCCCAGGCCCCACCAGGAGCCCCCTCGCGCAGCCACCACTCCGCGTGCTTACACACACATGTGACGAAACTGATTTCTGCCGCATTTCCGCTCTTCCATCCAAAATGTCCACGCTGCCCAACTGACAGCACCCCGCAGTTACGGCCCGGTTTTCGACGAAGCTCAGCACAGGTACCTGACGACAAACCCACGCACACACACCACGGTTTTCTACAGTCATGCCAAAAATGGCCTGGAGAGCCAGTGTTCAAATGACAAGAATTACAGACAGAAGTACAACAATATTTCACATTTCTGCGCTCAGCATCTGTAGCTGCTGTCTCCCGCTTTGTTCTGAACACCCTACAATCCCGCAGGTAAACTTTGACTCACAAACACACGACAATGCCCAGCTCTGCAGCTGCACGTACACTTGCTAGCAACGAAAACTACGGCCTGTGGACTTGTGACTTCAGCTGGCCCGAGTGGCCTCTGCTAGCAGAGGCTGCATGGTGAATCAGCGGCCTCCTGCAAACTTGTCTCAGGGTTTTAAAGCACGTGGTCAGGCTGCTCACTGCCCTGTGTACCTTTTTAAAGGCTTTAAGTGCCAGAAGACGCAGCCGTGTCTGTCATATGGTTTTGATAAGGAGACTTTTAAGAAGCTTCCCACGGCGAAACGGAAAGAAGCAACTCAGGCAGCAGCAATGAAAGTCCTATGCATTAAAAACACAAAGCGGTAAGATGAGTTTAGAGCGCCTGTTTGTTTTTAGGAGCCTCAGGACTGAAGTGAGAACATGGAGGAAATTCTTTTGTTCTTTGGGGAGCCTCAGAGGCTGATATTCACCTAAAAGCAGAAGTCAGGTCCTCAGCAACACCAATGCTGTAAGAGCAGCGGCATGATTTCACACAGCAAACCCGGGGTAACGGCTGCAATGTATCTCACGTGCACTGCTTCAAACTCAGGCAAAGCTGCAGACCCAAAATCTGCAAAAGGGCTGGAGTAAAACAAACCACAGTCTCTGATGGCCATCCTCTTCTCTCAGTTGGTGGCCTCACACAGCACACGCTCGCTTCTTGGAGCAACCTCTTTTAGAGCAACAGATCAAATAAACAGGCGTACCCACCGAAACACCCCCTGCCCATCTTTACAGCGGCCACTGGAAGACCCGGGGAGGCACCAGAACAGGCTGCTTCGCTGTCACGGCTGTGGCCGCAGCCTGTTTTACAGCGTTTCGAGGCTGCTGGACCCAGAACTAAGTCACCGCTTTAAAACAACACTCGGAAGCCCTCACGGCAGCGTTACAGCCGGACGCCCTGGCGGCCCGCAGGAGGCCGAGCCGACATGCCACAGAGCCCGGCGCACCACCGCCGACCGAAGGCGGCCGGGGCAGGAGGGCGAGCGCC
>VXAV01004200.1:25380-35580 GCA_013399715.1 Alectura lathami
CGCGGAGGGCGCTGGCTGTGTGCGGCGCTGGGGCCGCGATGCGCTGCGCGTGCTGAACCTCCTCTCCGCTTTCAGGGGCCCCCACCTGCGCGTGCACTCCGGTTCTCCGTGCTCTCCAGCCGTTGCCTTTGTCCAGCTGGTGGATTTGCACCTAAGCCAGACTTGCGTTCGACCCTCTGAGAGCCAGCGCTGTGTACAGCCGGGCCCCGGCCTGCCTCGGTCACGGGCTGAAGTCGTGCGGGCGTTCCACAGCTCTGCCCACGTGCACCGGGAGCCCCGGGACGAGCCAGCACCTGTCCGGGGCGCCGAGAGGCCGGGTGCTGGGAGCCCAGGTGCTGGGAGCCCGGGCACTGCCCCAACGCCCGCACGAGTCGCAGAGACCCCCGCGGGGAGAAAGTCCTTGCACCAAAAGGTTGTGGATGAGCTGAAGCATTATTACAATGGGTTCCACTTGCTCTGGATTGACACCAAGGTGGCTGCCAGGATGGTGTGGAGGCTGCTGCATGGTCAGGTTCTCACCAGGAGAGAGAGACGGAGGGTGAGTGCCAGGCGTACAAACGGCTCGCTGAGATGGTGCACTGAGAGGCTTACTGTTACTGAGGGCCTTTAACCATGGGGGTTCTGCGCTGCTGTGGGACAATCCTTTCCTTCCCCAGCCGAACACTAACTTCTGCTGTGCTTTTCTGTGTACAGCTGCTGAGGACGTGTGCAGATCTCTTCCGGCTGGTTCCCTTCCTGGTCTTCGTCATTGTCCCCTTCATGGAGTTTCTGTTACCGGTGTTCTTGAAGCTCTTTCCTGAAATGCTGCCCTCCACATTTGAGACAGAGTCGAAAAAGGTTTGTGTCCGTTTTGGAGCTGTTGGCTGTGTGTTCCAGCAGGTCAGAGCAGAACAGCAGCACGAGGAGCTGTTATTTCCTGCCTGCTGCTGTGGATTAGTATCAGCCTCACGTATGTGTCTAGGTCAGACGTTCCTCTTTTATTCCTGAACAGGACAAAAGGATTTGAACGTTGTTCAGTAAACACTGATCAGCAGGAAACGCAGAGCAATTTCTTCTTCTTTTTTTTTTCTTTTCTTTTTTTTACAGTAGTTAGAACCTATTTGCTTTCAGTACTGAAGGCTCATTTCATCTCTGTCCCAAAACCCCTCCTCCTTCTGATTTTCCAGTGGAATTTCTAATTATGTTTTATCTCCTAATGAAGGAAGAAAAGCAGAAAAAGAGATTAAATGCAAAGCTGGAGTTAGCCAAGTTCTTGCAGGAGACCATTGCGGAGATGGCCAAAAGGAACAAAGCAGATACAGGAGAAGGAAAACAGTTCTCCTCCTATGTGCACCAGGTGAGGTGGGCTGGACTGGGGATGATGGCAGTAGTACTCGGACCAGTTTCACTGCTCGCTTTGGGCAGAAAGTGTGGGATTTGTACAAAGGTCTCAGAGAGCTTTGATGGCATAGAGGTGTCCTGTCAGGTGTTCGTGGTTCGCTGCACGCCCCCTTGCAGCACATGCCCTGCTCAAGCTAGCTTTTGACCCCATCTGTCAGAGCTAACTGCAGGCAAGCATTTTCATCGTGGAGCAGCAGTGTATTCTTGACCCTGTAAAATCTTTCGAGTGGCTGCTCAGAACCAGAGGTGCGCTTTGCCCTTGTGACGGCATCGTTCTGTTTCCAGTGAGAAACTGGAGGGCCAGCTGAAAAACAGGAAGGGACTCTTTAGAGGGACAGAAGCATCCAGAAGGTGGGGTTCTGTTGTAATTTTGGCCAGCTGTGGGCCGCTCTCCCTTCAGATTCGTCACACAGGCCGTAAGCCCAGCACCCAGGAGATCGTGCGCTTCTCCAAGCTCTTTGAGGACGAGCTGACCCTGGAGCACCTGGAGCGGCCGCAGCTGGTGGCCCTCTGCAAACTGCTGGAGCTGCAGCCCATTGGCACCAACAATCTGCTCCGCTTCCAGCTTCTGCTGAGACTCAGGACCATCAAGACAGATGACGAAGTGAGTTTCGGAGAGCACAGATGGGCAGCTTTGGGGGACCAGAGAAAGCCAAGCAGCATAAAGCGGCTTCGAGGCTCGCTCCGTTTCGAACGGGTTGGGCTGGGGGCCTGCAGGAGTCCCTTCCACCCTCCGTCCTTGGGATTGCATGGGAACTGTAACTTGAAATGGTGTCAGGAGTCCTACTAGGATTTAGAGGGAAGAGCAGAAAAGTTCCTGCGAGTAAGGAGTGCCCGGTTCAGAACCGCGCACGCAGCTGACTGGGTTTGGCTTCAGGGCGGGCAGTCTGAACAGTTCCCGGGTCACCGAGCAGGGGATGAATTTTCCAGACCTGTAGGATTGCACATCAAAGTGAAATTCTCAGTACCTGAAAAAACCAAAACAAAACAGGACCAACATTTGTCATGCTCTGTAGCTGAGTGCTGTCATTTCTCAAGGATGGAATGAATTAGTCAGAGCCGGCGCTGTCTGCGTTGCCATGACTTCACGCGCATTTGCCTGAAGAGACATTTCTTTGGCCCCACGCTTATCAAGTGCATCAGGGTTTTGGCTCACGGTGTGCCTAGATAGGGGCGCTTCTTTTCGTTTCAGATGATTGCCAAGGAAGGAGTCGATGGCTTAAGCGTGTCTGAGCTGCAGAGTGCCTGCAGGGCCAGGGGAATGCGCTCGCTGGGGCTCTCGGCGGAGCAGCTGAAGGAGCAGCTCCGACAGGCGAGTGCGCTCCGGTCGCTTGGCAGGGATGCTCCTGGGACAGAGCGGTGTGCGGTGCTGGGGTGGGATGGCCACAGGTCCCACGAAGAGTCCGTACAAGTGGTTTGGGGCCGATCCTGACCTGCACGGCTGAGACTTAAGGCACAAAATACCCAGATCACGTGTTAGAGTGGGGAGAAAACCAAAGGAGCGCCAGGGCTGCTTACAAGCAAGCCAAAGTCTGGGTTGGGGGAGAAATGTTTTAAGCTTCTGAAGCGGCCCAAACTTCCCGTAGGGCTGGCACTGCTCTGCCCTGGACGTTCAGGCAGATCGCAGATACTGCGGTCGGTGCTTCTGCAGGACAGAGCTCTTGGCTTTCCCGGTGGCTGTCTGTCAGCAGTGCTGTTTGTGTCTCACTGCTGGAGACCTGGGAGCTTCCTCTCTGGTGCCTGTTCTGTGGGCATTCTCAAGAACTCTCCCTTCTCCTTGTGGGAACTATTAGCCAAACTCAGGGCAGCTTGAAGACCTTGTAATGACAAAGACAGCTGTAGGAGTACTGACTTGGAGACAATATGAAAGAACTTTTCCTTTTCTTTTCCTCTAATAGTGGCTAGATCTGCATTTAAAGGAGAATGTTCCACCTTCTCTGCTCCTGCTTTCCCGTGCCTTGTATTTGATAGATGTAAAGCCACAACCCATTCCAGTTCCAGAAAATAAGGTGAGTTATTTGGATAAAGCTCTCTGGTTATTGCTGTGGCAGTTACACAGTACAAAAGTGAGGCACTGTGACATGAATCTTGGTTTTTGATCCTCCAAGAGGGCTGAAGTTTCGACTGTACTGAGCAGCGTGTTCTTCCTTAGACAGGTGACTCTAAGGAAGTGATGGCATCCGTTCCTGAGGGTCAGGAGACCCTGGTGGATCCTGCCCCCGTCGCACAGGGAAGAAAGGTCAGAAGATAGCAGGCTACAAGTAGGGAAGCAAACGTGCGTTGTTGTGATGTCCAGGAGGAGCATGGAAAAAAGAAACCCTTCCAAAGCAAGGGGAAGAAACAAAACCAGACAGAAATCTAGTTGGCACAGTTGGGCAGTGCGCATAAGCCGTGTGGATTCTTGCACTGTGCACACATTTGTGCCTGAGAACCTCACAGCTGCGTACTCTGTCTGGAGAGGTGATGAGCGCGTGAGGAGATGCCGGGGCACACCCTGTCCTGTTGCTGGAAGCAGCTGGGTGTTCAGTGCCATCCTGCTGGCTTCCAGCAAAAGAGCCCTCACAAGCTCCTTTACCAACAAACGCAGAGTGAACTTCAGCCCAGGTTTATCGTAGTGAGGGTGGTTAGAGACGGCTTGTTGTCAGCTTCCCTAGCGAATGGGGGCTAGTGAGTCCCAGTGAGCAAAAGCAACAACAGAAAATTAGGGGAGAACACTGCGTCAGCAGCTGGGCCTATTTCCAGATAGCTCTGTTCAATAGCGTAGGAGCAATGGTGGAAACACTGACACAGCCTCCACAAACATGCACGGCAGGGAGCGGCCTCGTTCAGACGAGGAGAGGGAGGGGACTCTATGGAGTCTAGCTGGAGCTTTGCTTTCCGAGGAGGTTCTGTGACTTAAAGCTGTTTTTGTCTTGAAGAATGAAGAATTTTTATCGCAGTCAACAGAGAAATTGCCAGTCTCAGAGGTGCGAGTTCAGCCTCCCCAACCAGAGGTAAGCTTTTCAAAATGTTTGGGCTTTCTGAAGGAGATGGTTCTTCACACAGCTCCTAGGCAGGCTGTGGAAACTTGTGCTACAAGGTGTTCTGAATGCCAAGTTCACGGAGTGACTGGAAAACTGTCACATGTTGCTCTCCAGAGCAGCCTTCTTATTAAATGGGAAGATACCTTCTTCAGGGAGGGTGTTGGATGTTAAGAAGGATTTGTATTGCTGCCACCTAAAATCTGCCGCTTTTACACGCAGGCTAAACTGGAGGCCCCTCAGAGCAGCAAGGCTGGCGCCAATGGAGTCTAGCCCAAGGCCAGCAAGGAGGGTCCCCCCCCGGAAGAGAAGAGCTTTCCTCTCTGCCTCCTTAGGAGGGAGGAGCGACCTTCCAGCAGGCTGCTCTGCAGGGAGAGGCGTTGGCAGTCCGACAGGGCCCCCTGCCCCGGTCCAGCCTTACTAGCCGTCGGGCAGTGCTGAGGCTGTCAGGGCAGCACCAGCTGCTCCTTGGTACCGCGTCCCCGACCCCACTGTACCTTACGTTGTAAATGTGTCAGTAGTGGTACTGCTGTCTGTGCTGTTACTTACCGAGCAGGCATTTGGGCTCTTAAACCTTAGCAGAGGCAGCTTTTCCTTTTCATAAAGGACCAGGCACAGAACGAGCCAGTCTGGAAGTCCAGTGCAGCCTGTTCTACAGCTTGAAATCCTGTGCGGGAACACAGCCACGTGCCCAGGGCTAGCAGCTGTCCTGCTGCTGCAGCCTGACGGGCTCAAGGCCCTGATCCTAGCTGGTGTGGTTTAACCCCAGCTGGTGCCCAGCACGGCCTGTGCGGCCGTTGCATTTAACCGTCTCATTTGCGCTGAAGAGAGCAACCACAGCAACGGGAAGGAGCAGCACCCTCATGGCTGCTGTTGGGTGTTGCAGAAAGACTTGGAAACTTGCTGGGCAAGGGCAGGGCGGAGAGGAGAACAGCGTTTGCAGTCATCAGTAAAAGCTGCAGCAGGGGGCACCTCCAGGTGCCAGGCAAGGTGACAGGAGACAGAAGCTTGCGTTTCTCAGGATCCCCCGGGCCCCGTGAGGCAGCAGCGTGGGGCCCACCCCTGTTTCCCAAGTCAGATGGGGTTAAACCTAACCCGGCTCAGAGCTGCACATCAGAACTGCTATTTTGTAAGTGAATCTCACACTCCAGCGTTTGGTACACTCTACAGGAAGATACTGAAAAGCTGTTTTTAGCTTTTTTTTTTTTGTCTATGTAAATATTCGGAAATTACTTTATGGAGAATAGATATTTATACTTACTGCAAAACTAAAGTTAGACTTGGTGCTAAGCAGAGCAAAATGTCTTTTCTAGAGGTCAGACAGCCTTTAGAACAGTCAGACTCAAAAAAAACCCAGTCAGCTCAAGGTCAGGTGTTATCAGTGCCTCAAACATGTGACTTTGGGCTCTTGCTAGCAATACAAAAACAGCTTGCAGGAGACAGCCAGCACTGTGCTGCATTCTTAGCTCTGTACCTGCACTTCTGCCTCGTTAATAAAACCAGTGTGCAATGCCGAATGGCTGTGTGTAATTCTGGTCAGTTCAGAAGCCAGAAGAACTCGTGCGTGTGCTTCCCGGGAGCTGTGCAGGTGCCATCACCGTCGCCAGGACCTGAGGCCTCTGCTCTGCTTGCAGGTGCTGCTGGGTGCCTGTGAGCCATCCCACAGGAGGGTGGTTCAGCTGGCACTGGTGCGATTTGAGGAACCCATCCCTGTCCCGCAGCAGTGGATACATGCGAGAATTCCATTACTATCGACGGCTTTTTCCAGCTCCGCTGCACTGCCCCAAGCTCCCGCTCTGTGCCAGCAGGCGATGGTTTGCACTGCTGTTGCCTCGGGACGTGTTCTTCTGTTACAAGGCCAAGGGGCTGCGCAGCGATCGCTGTGTGCGACAGACCTCGGCCCGTGCCCTCCTCGCGCTGGAAACCTCGGCTGGTGCCTGGCCGAGCGCAGGGCTGGCTCCCCGGGCCCGAGCCCAGCGCAGCCCTTGCTGCTTCCCACCGGCAGGCAGCAGCAGGCTGCAACGTTTGCACTCGAGGCCCCACCTTGGGCCGCTCGGAGCGGGGAGCATCAGCGGCTCTGAGCACTGCGCTTGCCCAGCTCCACCCCGGCGCTGGGTGTAGAGCTGCAGGAGCCTTTGAGAGCCAGCGGCAAAGACCTTGCGCGTCCTGCATCTGTGTGCTGCTATCTGCGCCGCTCCTTGATTTAAGCCAGGCTCCTGTCCGCCAGCGACAGGTGACATTCAGCAACCAGCACGCAGCGCTCAGACCCTACAAAGCCCAACCTCGCTGCTGGCTGCGCTGCTCCCACTGCCCCCCTCGCCCCGCCAGCAGCTCCCCAGCAGCACATAAAAGCCACATGTAGGAGACACGTTGCAAGCCCGTTCTCATTTTAAAGAGCTGGCTGCGACCCTACAACAACAGAGCAGCACACGGAGAGGCTGCTCCTCGCACGCAACCCCGCAGTAACAAGCCAGCGTCTGTCTCGGGAAAGGCAAAGATTGGTTGAGAAATTGTTTTTATTTCCAGGGGCAATTAAGAGCCACAGGAGGGAACGTTACCCAGCAATACCCTCTTGGCAGAGCAGTTCCAAAAGCACCCATCATGGCTGAAGGATTTCAGGCTCACAGAGCAAGCCATTCATTAGCGCGGCGTAATGAAGTGTTCTCAGCACCCAGCGGGCTTCAAAGGCCCCGCGTTCTCCACGCCCGCAGCGGCAGCTGAGCTTCAAAGCCCCAAGCAGCGCTGCACCCAGGCCAGCCCCAGCCCTCGGAGGGGATCAGAATTCCTCGACCCTGCAGACTGCAGCGCTGCATCGTCTGCAGCCGCACGCTGCAGCCCTGCCCACGTGGGGCAGAGTGGGGACCCACGGGCACAGGGCGGGCGGCAGATGATGGGGCAGAGCCGAGCAGCACCGGAGGAACCTTGCTGCTGGGGCAGAGCCGAGCACCAGCTGTAGGGAGGGGACACCTCACTGCCCTCTTAGCAGCCTCAGTTCCACTAAAATAAACCGAAGTGAATGACTCCCTGCAGAGCGGTGACACCAGCGCAGCCCTGCGGTCAGGGAGCACCCACCAGGCGGCACCCAGAGCTGCGGCAGGGCAGGAGCTGCCCTCCTGCTCCCGCTCAGGGTTTGTGGGACGCCGGCCCCACAGGTGCCTCTGCTCAGCGCAGGGCAGAGCGGGGCTTTGCTCTGCGTTTCCCAAGCTGCTCTGTCCCGCAGGCAGCAGGGTGGTGCCGCAGGCAGGACGCGAGGTGCTGGTTCGATGCCCTGACTTCGGGCCAGGGCTGGAAGGAGCTGGCATCCTCGAGCGCGGCCTGGGAGCAGCCTGGCTGCCGGAGGAGGCTGACAACACGATGGCTGTCCTCGGCCAGGGGGGAGTGTGACGTCGCCCCGGCAGCCTGCGAAGTTTTCAGGGTGCTTGAGGATTTTTGAGTTCACCTGCAAGTTGCTGGGGGCTTTTCTGCTTTCAGTGCAAGACGTGGGCAGAAATGGCTGAGATAATACCCTTAATTTCCTGCAAATGGGTCATGTTCCCTTGAAAGACTGCTGCTCTGGTAGTCTTTAAACACATCCTGGGAGAACATGTCATACCACCCAATAAAGGGTAATGAGAGCAGTTACGTTCTACGGCCTGGTGTCAAGCCCTGCGTCCGCTCCAGCCTCTGAACCCACCTGGTCCCTCCCTGGCCGGGCGCAGCGGCTGCCCGGAGGGGCTCAGGGTGCCGCCCTACAGAGCAGCTCCTCGGCTGCTGGCTCTGCCCGCCGGCATCGCTCAGCCCAGGCAGCAACAGGCCCAGCTGGGGAGCGCCCGGTGCTGCTGCGGGATGCGTCCTGGCCAGGGCTGCCGCTCACTTTACTCCTGGATTTTTAATTTAGAAAGATCTGGAACCTGGGGCTCGCTCTTCCCGGTTTTGCTGCAGTGCCTCCAGCCATGGGGCAGGATTGCCAGCACCCTGCCCACGCCGCTTCGTGCCGCAGAGCACAGCCAGGGCCCCGCAGCTTCCTCCAGCCCCGCTGCTCCACAGGCACAAAGCAGGGGAAAGGCAGCGCTTTGCTGCACGACCCACCGAGGGCGCGGAGGAAACGAACCCAGCCGAGCCCCATAAATTACCGCATTCTGTTCTGCAACATCGGGCAAATTAAATGTTGCAGAGCTCCAAGGCCGTGTGTGCTTTGGCGTGGGGAGAGCTTTTCCAGCCGTGCTGGTGCCAAACACCTTTCAGCCCCCCTTTGGCTCCCAGGAGCCGGCTCAACGGGCTTTGTCCTGCCCCGGGCACCCCCGTGCTGTTGCTGCTCCGGTGTGGGGCAGGGCAACGCCCCCAGTGGGCAGCCCCCGGTCCTGAGCCACCGCGAACCACCAGCACCCAGCCCTGCTCCCCGCACCCCGTGCTGGCAGGGGGCAGCAGCTTGGCTGGGCCTCAGGGATTTCTGCTGGTCTGCAATGTCTCCTGTGCCACGGGCCTTACATCAGCCTCTCCCCCAAAAGCTGTTTGGGAAAGATGCACCGGTCAGCACTTTCGTAGCAGATTAATATTCTGAGGGAAAAGCACTGATTTAGTGAGGCCCAAGCACAACAAAGGCTGAGATTTATAGCCTTCTGTATTAGAGCATTACATTCCTTGCAGGCTTTCTGTCTCTGTTATAAATTTGTAACAAAGACGACCGAGGCTTACACCAGCTTAAAATAATGTAGAACAAGGGCTCCATCGCCAAGCCCTGCGAGCAGAGGAACCGGGAGAGTTACGGGGTGCAGACGGCAGGGATCCCCCGGCTGTCAGCCAGGGCTGGACGCATCCCAGCGCCACGCATCCTCGCTGCACCCAGTGGAGCTTGAGATGCAGTGGGAGGACCAAGGGATGCTCACAGATGTTTTTCCCCGGTGGTGCCTGGTGGGTCAAGACTTCGGTGAGCCCCAGCACCGTGCCGTGCCACAGGACCAGGGTGCGGGGCTGTGGGATCCCTCCCGAGCCCTCCGCACAGTGGCAGGGCTTTGACAGGAGCGGGAATTATCTGCAGCTGCCCCGGTTCATAAGTGATGTTTTGTTTGGATGAAATCAAGCCGATCCGCGGTGTTTGACAGAGTCTGGTGCGCGAGCTGTCAGGGGCAGTGATGTACAGCGGGAGAGCCTCGCCGAGAGCTCTGCCAAGATCCTGCTTCGGGAGGGCTGGGGGGGTCGCTGCAACCACCCCTTGCGCACGGGGCAGGAGCGGGGCTGGGGGCTTTGCCCTGCCCGGGGCCTCCCCCCGCCCCCTCCCTCCCGTTAAACCGAGCATCAAGGTGGAATCGCAAACAAGGTTTCCTGACGCAGCTGGCAGCGAGACAAAGCACAGCTCAGAGCTGTGCAGAGCAGCCAGCTCCTGGGCCGGGGCCAGGAGATTGTCTAGGTCCTGCGCAGCCGGAGGGCTTTAAAAGGAGAGAAAGAGGAAGGCGAGGAGGAGACAAAGGGTGCTGCGGGAGCCAAACCTGCGGTGCTGGTGCCTGCGTGCTGCTGCAGGCAGCGATGCCGTTGGGGTGCCTCCGTCTCCCGGGGCTTGCAGAGGACACCTTCCTGGGGGGAGCAGCGAGCAGCCGAGCGTCCCCGCTCCACGGCCGGCTCCCGGGCTGCGCCCACCCCTGGGCGAGCAGCGGGCTCCCCCGGCCCTCCGAGGCTGCGGTGTGAGGGCAGGCACCAGCGGCTCTGCTGGAGCCTCTCTGCTTATTATCATATTTAATTGCCCTCCTGGTAACCCCAGGAAACGAGCAGAAGATTGTGATAGCAGCAGTTTCTGATGATGTAAACACGAGCTCCATCCCTCCCC
>VXAV01004202.1:19936-39579 GCA_013399715.1 Alectura lathami
TTTTTTTTCCAGTCCCACTGCAGTTTACTTCATGGCTTAAGATCCAACGTCATGCCTTTATAATCTTTGTGGTGAAAGGATTTCTTTGTGCATAAGTGATGTCCTGAACTGCGTGGACACCAGCAGTGGCTAAACCACTCACTCTACTGTTGCTTGTTCCTTTCTTTTGTGGTAGCTGGGGCTACTTTTCTCAGCTATTTTCTATTTTCTTTCAGATTTTGAAGGCTCCACGAAATCCTCTTGATGACCTGGGAAATGGGAACGAGCTCACTCAGGTAGATCTATTGAACCCTTTTTTGCTGACCTTAATATCTTCACTTTGCTCCTCAGCTTGCCCCTGATTAAACTTCCACAAAGCAGCTAAGTGCTTTTTGCTCTAGTATGCCAAACCTTATCCCAGACACAAAGCTTTCTAACTGGTGTTCTGCTTCTTGTGTCATGTTCTCTGTTGTCAGGATATCAACGCAGAAAAACGTAGGAGGACCTCGCGGCGTGTCAGCTTTGCCAACACCATAAAGTAAGTTTGATCTGAAGGATGCAGACCCACAGCCTTTATTTAAGCATAAGGCTGAAGGTAACAATTTGCTGTTGCCTGAAATTGCTGTTTGCGTGCATGTATGGGCATTCAGTGAATTAGGAAACTTTACTTTTCATTAACTTGTTTTTTTAAGTGATTTTCATCTGAAATATGATAATGGCGTCTTCCTGCTGGAAAGTATGGTTGGTTTCAGTCAGCTTCTCTTGATACAATTTCAGAATATACCATGTGAGAAAAGACTGAAATTAGGGCTGCCTTTTTTTTAATTTTTTTTTTTAATGGCTTTTTATTTCCTTCAAAACAAATGGTTTTGTGTTCTCAAAAACTGTTTTGTTTTGTCCTTAGCTGCAGAGTCTTCCAGCGAGATCTTAAGAACAATACAGCAGAGAAAGAAAATGAAGGTAAAACTCTTTTCTCTTCTGACAGATTTCACAGGCTTAGCTACAAGATTTCAGCCAGCATTTAGGAAGTCAGGCTTGTCAGTCGCAGATAGGGAACAATATGGTCAGCTGCTTACAGTGCAGTGTTTGAAAACCCATTGGTACCGTGGACTTGGTAGATGAGGGGAAGGAATTATTTTGCTTTTTTTAGACAACACACAGCTAGAACAAAATCTGCTTTAGGATCTAGATGAAAAGAAGACTGGGAAGAATGTCATATTCACTGTCAAAGCTGACCTAGGAAGAATCTGAAAAGCTAATGCATTTTCAAGTACTTTGCTTCTCTGGGTGTTTTACACAAGAAAAGGGAACACCCAGACTGAGAGCTTCACAACATCCTTTTCTGTGCAGTTTACTTTTGTTTCTGAATGCGTTGATCCTGTTCCTCACATTGTAACATCCAGTTTCCTTATTTTTAGAGTGTGCTGCAGATACAGAGAATCATATCCTGCTACATCAGTAAGTCTGGGGATTCTAGAGCTCTGTCCTGCCAATACATCTCTTCGTGTGGCATGCGGACATCGGAATGTTAGTCCTCAAAGAAACAGACAAATGCAGTCTTGGACATTTACTACCATAAGTTTTTCACTTGAAGGTGGATAAAGTGTTAGTCTGGTCTCCAAGTTCTTGTCTAGATGAAATGAAAGAAGGAGATTTCAAAAATTAAATGGAGTTAGTACCAGATTGAGACTGTGCATGATGGAAGATTTCTTCTGTTCAAAAAGTACAGCAAGGAAACAGCCTATGCCCCACTGTAGTTAGTGGTTTGTGTCCCGTTGTAGTTAGTGGTTGCTTTTAAAGCTCGCAAAGCAATATGGTGACGTGTATGTGTATAATAAAAATCAGTCATCTAGCTCAGGTTTCTTGGTCTTGAAAGAACACTCTAGAAAGCGCTGAAGAGCAGAAGGCATGAAGTGAGTGGAAGGTCTGAGTTAAAAATGAAGTATTGATCTTTTTTATTCTTTTTTTACTTGTCACTGAGGAATTAAAGTGCCAGCTGTGTGCTGAAGGGTGGCTTGTGGCATGCTAGGAAAAGAGAATCTCATGAAAAATAACATTGTAACTCCAATTAGAACACGTTGAAGCCCTGTTTGTAATGTCTGATACCGGCTGCCCAGCCACACCTGAGCTATGCAGTAGAATTCTCTGCCTGTCAGTATGTTGCTGAAGCGCTTGGTGTTGCAATCTTCTAACATGCTGCTTACCCACCTTTTGTAGGAATGAAGAGCCTGAAGCTTCCCCATGTGAGATCACGGGTGAGTCTGGAAATAGACTGAGTAGCACAATGACCATTTTTCTTCCAAATGATTGATTGAGATAGCTGATATAATAATTTTAGGATGCCTGGAACAGTCTCACTGTTGCTTCATGGGACTTTGCCACTTTTGCAGGCATGGTGTTGTGGCAGGCTGGGTAGCCCTGCTGTGCATGTTCAAAGGAGTACTGAAAATATTCCTCAGGTTATGTTTGGGTTTAGTTGTGCTCACTCAGAAAGTGATGCTTGGACAGTGAGTGCGTGGGTCTTCAGCTCAGTTGATGAAAACAGTAAAACAGCTCAGCAAATGCAGCATTTGCTTTTCTTTTAACAGGGATGAACACCTTGCTTCACGCCCCTATCCAGTCATTGGTGCAGCAGAATGAGGTATGAGAAGGCTTTTCTTTTTTCTCAGTGTTGGAAATATCAGTGGCAAAAAAAAAAACAGAACACAATGATTTGTGTAGTTAAGGTGAAAGATGTACCTCAGCTGCCTAAACAACAAATCCTTGTATCCGCAGAGAAGTCATCTGATCTGAAGCATGACCTTCTGTATTTTGAAGGATTTTCCTGATCTGATGGGCATTACACTGCACTATTGATAACTTCTGTTTCTAAAATCTCCTGCTATTTTCAATACCAGGGCTGATTCTTACACTCTTTTCAACTTTTGTCTAAGAATATGTGAAGGAGCATGTTTCCGACGGGCCTGGTTATGTATTTCTTCTCGCATATGTCTCCCTTCATAAGTCTTTTTTTTCTTCCATGGGTAGAATGGACATACGCAAACATGCTGTCTGTTCCTACTGTTAAACAGCTTTAGACAAATTGCACTGAGTGGCATGAAAAGGTAACTGGAATTCTTCAGCTGACTCAAGTCCATAAAATGGAAAATTTTTAGTTAAGATCTTCAGAGGCACAGAAATCCTCACCTGTGTCATGCATCGGGGCTGATGTCATGGCACTAGGAACAGTTTCCCTTACTGCAATGGTTTCTGACCTCCTTGCTGAATTTAAAGATATGGTTTAAAGAAATGTCTTAGCTCTTGCGAAAGGGTGCTTAAAAAAAAGTGGTTAAAATCTAGTGTGGGATAAAGGATGTGTACCATGAGCCTGGAAAGGTCATGCAGAAACCCTGGCTCTCCTTGGTTTAGGTAATAATGTTTATCATTGTGCTTGTCCTAGTACACTTTATTTCTTGGATTTACAAAATAGCATATGTAATTTTAAGTAGCTGTTCTTAATCAATCCGTTCACCATGCATGATAAAACACAATATTATAATCCTGGGCTGGCCAGTTTTTGCCCACAGCTTTAAAACTGAATCCTTTCTACAAAAGAGACTAAAATCTTCTTAGCCAGGGTGGAAGAGTCTTTAAAAAATTCCAGCCTGGCACTGCTGCTCTGGGGGCCATGCGTGATAAGCTGCGCAGGGATTTTGCTTGCAGTGAGCAGGGGGAAAAGACAGTGACCACACCACAGAGTGCTAGAAAACATTGATCCATAGGCTCAGCGGTTGTTCCATGCTTACAAGGATGAAGTTGGACTTAATTTTTTTTTTTCTAAACAAACAAACAAACAAACAAACAAAACAACTAGGTAAAGGTAGAGCTCTAACCTTAAAGTGCATTTTTGTTTTAAATAGAGTAAACCAGTGTGTCGCTTGTGCCAGTGACTGTCATCTCTTGCCTGTTTTCAGGGCCATGACGTGGACGACGCTCTCCAAATTGCAGATAGGCCTGACGCAACGCTCATCTTTTCAGATGAGAACGAGATGGATATGACAGCTAGCCACACTGCAGTGATTGCACATAACCTGAAAAACCAGGCTGACAAAATAGACATCGTGTCATTCCTGGCTGAGTTAAATTCTGACAGCGGAGGGGCAGAAACCAGCAAAGAATTCCATTTTCCCTTTGATCCCACAAACCGCTTGTGCCCGTTTTTTGAATGTAAAGAAGATGCTACTGTGGTGAAAAAAATAAATTCCAATGAATTTCTGGTGAACTTGAAATCAAATGGAAAAGCAGTCAATCCTATGGAAGGACCTGAGAAAGAGAACATTTTTTTTTCCCCGTTTCAAGTTCCGGGAGACGTGGCGCGATCGTCAGTGGAGTATGTGTATCCCCACGAGCCACTGGACACCTGCAATGTAACCAAAATCTTTAGAGAGCAGGATGATGAAATGGAAGTGACCAAATGCCAAGCATGTGATGTTCAAAACTTGCCTTCTGGTGGTTGCGAGGCTCTGCCAGGGCAGTGTGCAGATGTTACCCAGGCGTTTGCGGACGATGGGATGGATGTGACAGCCAACCACACTGCAGTGACACCTTTTCCCTTTGCCATCGTTGGGAGTCAAATCTTAGACTTCAAAAAGGATTTCCCATCCACGGAGCTAGACAATTGCTCTGTTGTGAAGAGAGCATCTCATCACCAGTTAATCACAAAGCAGGATCCTCAACTTTGTACAAACACGAGAGCAGTAAGTGTTGAAGACGTGGCAGATACCACAGTGCTGCGAGCTTGTAAGCAGGAGCCCAGAACATTGTCTGCTGTCCCAGGATCTGTTTCTTCCGAGACTGTCTTCCGAGATGATAGAACTGTTGTTTTTTCTAAGTGTGACGACATGGAAATGACTGGCAATTACACAGCTGTCATCTGTAGCGAAGGTACCAAAGGAATGAACAGCTCGTGTCACCAAGCTTTTGAAAAACCTCTCAACACAAACTCTTTGCTAGCAGAGAGCAGCCATCTGGCGGATGATGGCATTACAAAAAGAGTGACCCAAGACCAAGGGACTGCTTCAGTGAGTGCAAACTCAGTGCCTGCTGCTGCCTCTAAGGGCAGGCTTCAGCACAGGCTGACAAACTCCCTGCTTGTTTCCCTGCCAGGTGAGAAGACTGCAATATTTTCAGGAACAGACGTGGACTTGACTAAAACTTGTGCTGGCAAGGGTAATGGAAACAATCTTGAGAATGAATTTCCTCCTGGCACTTGCAAACCGCATTTTCTTGATAACAAGTCTGCACCTCCCAGTTCAAAGGAGCAGGAAAAAATGGAAATAACTAAATGCCAGACTGTTGTCAGTGATGATCAGAGCGCTGGGATAACTGCAGAAGCAAAACAAATGCACTGTAAAATAATTCCAAGTAAGAACCAGAACAAAAATGTCAGTGATGCAGCAAGTTCTTTAGACAGGGACAAGGAAAATCTTGAGGCAGCTGGTATTGATGTGAATGTTAGAAGAAGCCAGGCTATAGAAATGAATACTAAAGGTGTTGAGGTGATAATGGTCCATAAGAAGCTTGGAAAAATCAACTTTCAGGCAAGTGGCCTGAGTTCTTGTGCAAAGAGCATGTGTTCACTCCGAGAGCAAAAGAGGGAAGTATCTGAAGATATTGTCACTGGCAATGGTGCAATCATGTCTTTGCAAAGCCAAAAGGTTGAAGTAACTCAGCCTTTGGGAAAGAAACTGCTAAATGCTTCAGTTTCCTGCAGAAACGGTGAAACAGATGTGTTTTCAGATGATCAGACCATGGACATAACCGAAAGTCATCCAGCTGCCCTTGATGTTGCTCCTGTTAATACTCATGATCAAACTAATGTCATATCCAGACAGCTGCAAGCCCAGTTCTCCCAGTTTTCTGGTAGTACTGGTGTAGATCTTACAAGTCAGACTGCAGCAATAGAACGTGGAGATGTCAAGATGAGCTCGGATCAACAAGCTCCAAAAGGTTTGTTTGTTCCCAGTCATCAGCCTGCTCCCTCTGGAAATAAAAGAGATGCACAACCTGGAAAAATATTAGGAATAAAGGCAGATTGCCAAAACTCTGACAGGCAAGAGAAAACCCATCCTTCGAAGGTAACCAACAACGTATTAGCAGCTCGAGAAGATTCTGCGAGAGATTTTTTGCTGGGTAAAACAGTTTCTTCAGAAGAGGGTTTTAAAAATCCTCAGCCAGGTGATGGCCCGCACGTGAGGAGTGTTGAAGGGATGTTACTAGCCACTAATTCCAAACAACACAAGGGAAGTTCCCAGCTGCCTTCTCTGTTAGAAAAGTCAGTTGTGTTTCCCTCTGGTGAAAACATGGACTTGACTGAAACCTGTGCAGTAGTGGCTCCTGATCAAAACATCTATGCTGTTTTACCTGGAAAAAAAGCAGCACCAGCACAGATGGCTGAAGATAAAAATGAAACGTTATCCTTAAAAACAGAGTTGACTTGTATGAAGCATTTGCTTTTTGCAGATGAGAAAACTACAATCTTTTCAGAAGATGCTGATATGGACATCACGAGAAATGATACAGCTTCAGCAGAGAACAAACTAGTTTTACAGCCTAAAAGCTCAGTCAGCAAAATGTCCTTCATTTCTGGAGACAAAACTTGTGTTTTCACACACAATAATGACATGGAAATAAGTAGACTTGATCCTGTTGCAACTGGGAAACCTATGGAGAAGGCTGCCTCTGGAGGGATGCTTAGCAGAGCTGCCAGAACTAGAAGAAAAAGCTTGAAGGGAACAACAGGGGAAAAGACTATTTTATTTTCACTGAGCGATGAAGATAACGACATGAACATCACAGTGAACCATACAGCTGCAATAGAGCAAGAAATTCTCTTTCAGAATGAGGAGGGGCTTCATTATCCGTCTTCAGCTCACCCTGTTAAAGCTGTTGTGTTCCCAAGTAACCGGGCTGGTGGGGACATTGCTAAGTCTTGCTCTGCTGACAGAATTGCTGTGGAAGTTCCATGCGATGAGAGGCTGAGCCTGCGTCAAGATGGTGGACAGGAGGCTCCTTCAAACAGTGCAGCTCTGGATGATATGGGAATCACTCAAGCCCACAATGTAGCTTTAAAAGAAAATTCTCTGCAAGGCAGGCAGCTCCATCAGCCTGTCCCTTTCACTTCCACAGTTGTGTTTCCAAGTGACCAGGCTGACATGGAAATGACCCGGTGTCACCCAGATGATGGTGAAAGCACTGAAAGAGTCTGGCGTGAGGGCAGATTGAACCCGAAGCAGGCTGGACAGGAGGCCCCTTCAGGCAGCAAAACAGTCATTTTTCCTTTGGCTGAGGATATGGAGATCACTAAAACTGTGCTGGGAGGTGAGATTGATGTGTGGGATGGAGGGTCTGTCCCAGCCACTTGTGCGGTTCCTGCTGATAAGACCGTTGTGCTTCACCACGACCAAGATGATACGAAAACAGCTACATCTCGCACTGTTGCTGTTAATGACAACACTTCAGGGTCTGAGGACCGAGAAGTGTCACGAAAAAGCACTCAACAGCCAGACTTGCCTGGTGCATCATCTTCTTGCAGAGATGAAGCAGATTCTCTACAAGTAACAGACCTGCATGGTGAGGAGCACAAAAAATCTGACAATAAGCCCTCCATTCCTCCTCGTGCTTCATCAGCCTCAGCACTGCCTGCCGGGAAGGGAGCTATCCAAGTCCAGAATGGCACAATACCAAATCCCATTTGTTCTGTCTCACTTCCAGAAGATGCTTTGGGTGTCCAGGCACCGCAGGATCTTGACCTTGCCTCGGAAAACTTAGTTCTTGTAACCAGTCAGCTGGATCTTGTACATCCAGGACAAATGAAATCAAAGAGAGTGTCTTTCAGGCTGCCAGGTGATGGCCCCTTGGACTGCAGTGAAGAAAGTGGAGCCGTGGTATCCCATGTGGATTCTTTGAGGGATTCTCCAGATGCACTTGGCGCTCAGAGAAACCAAGCACTGGACAGTGATTCACCTAGATGGGAAGATCCAGCTACAGACTGTGGAGCAGGCGTGATTCCAGTTTCTAGCAAGGAACCAATGGAAAACGAGGTGCTGCCAGCTGAAGGAGAGGCACTTCCAACAGACTTGCAGGTAAAGTCTGAACAAACTGAGGAACTTCTGGTCAGTGACGGTCCAAGAGATCCACCAGATTCCACTCTTGCGCCTAAATTATCAGGTATTTTAAATGTTTGCTCGAAACTGGAAAATATTAGACGGAAATCTGTAGTTCTCTCTGTTTCTGAGCCTGCTCTTTCTGACCAGTTGCCAAAGTTACCAACTCAGCCAGAGGATACCTTGAGGTTAGGAAAAAATAGCATAAATGAAGAAAACAATGTGTTTGATGCCAAAGAGCAGGAGAATGCGTGTCTTGAACCTGGAGCTGCTCCCACAGATGCAAATTTCGGTATGGCACTGAAGGACAAATATCGAGGAATAAACATCCCTCTAGGTATCTTCCAGCCTAAACTACCAAACAGAAGAAATCCTTCTGTTTCCAGCGTGCAAGACGTAAATGCAAGATCTTCAGGCAAAGCAGCAGCGCTGGTTTCAGAAGTGAGCCTAAACGCTGTTAAAGCCCCAGGTTACAACAATTCCAGCAAGCAGAACTTCAGCCCTTCTCAGTTCATAGCAGAAGAATTTCTTCCTGTATGCCCAGAAGAAATGGATTCCAATGATTCTTTGAGCTCAGAATTTATGGAAGGTGTTTGCAATATGATAAACAAAGGAGATGTCTCCCACAGTGAAAAAATTCAATCTGAAGAGGCAAAAACTTGCAACAACACAAAAAGAGCTTTGGAACAAGCTGAGGAGGATCTTCAAAGTCTGAAGAAGCTGAAGATGGATGAAAGTTTGGTTGATGGGGCCTGCCAGGACTTGCAGGTAAGCTTGATCCCTCCTTATCAGGGTGCAGTGAACACTAACAGCACTTTTATTCACACGTTGAGGTGCAAGTAGATCTGTTGGTAGGTTTTTTTTTGTCTCTCAGATTGATGTGTGCAATTATTTAAAACCCAAACATACATGTTTAGTTTGAATTAGCTGTCTTCTGGGCAGCGCAAACTGCTTTGGATCAAGGAAATCTGAGCAAATATGGAACACTGATCTGAGCTTAAAAATTAGCTTATCATGATCAGAAACGTTTTAGCTCCAAAAGCTGCATGAGTGTGCTGTGGCTGCTTTGATGGAGGAATGAATGAAAGATTTGGGAACATCACTTCCCATATGCCACAGCAGGAAATGGCCTGAGTAGCCACATGCTGGTTTTTCATGCTGATTAGGTATAAAATGTGCAGACACCAAAAATAATTCAATTCTGAATGTCAGGAAGCAGCTACACGAACAACTAATTGAGTTGTTCTTGTATTATTTCATCTAGCTTTTCTAATTCTTTTTTTCTTTCTTTCTTTTAACATGCTAATACTAGGTTACTTACGGTGCTGAAACTCAAAGCCAAGTAGAAGCTCATGAAGATGAGGATCCTCCAAACCTATCAGCTAAAAACCCAGACTGTCCTCATGACAACAGCAGCAGCTCCCTAGATTCTGTTAAGGCTGACTCAGAATTAACAGGTGAGTCTTCCAGTGTAGTAATTGTCTCAAACTTGTGTATTCCTTTGGCTTAAAACCACCCCATGAAGCCATCTGCATGTCTCAGACCTGCACTCTTGGAACAAGCTTCCTCAGAGTGCGCTGCAGAGACATCCACCTGGCTCTTGGCAGGTCCAGCTTCCTGGTTTATTAGCTCTTGCTACTTAGCTGGTACCTAACCAGGGAAAAGCGAACCCTGTCACCTCACGACCACTCTGCCATGACTTTTATTTTACATCAGATTTTTAACCTACTTCTCAGTGTTTGCCTGAAGTAGGTTTTTCCTCACTAACTTCATCCAGCTCTTGAAGTTCAAACTCTACATTAAAATTGCTGATGAACTGGGATTCAGATTTCTTTAAGAATACTTTTAACCCCCAGCACTGTCCTTTATTTTTATTTTATTTGCCTAGTTTACCGGAGCAGTCAGATGGAGTCTCAGCTTCTCACAGACAGCATTTGTGAAGACAATTTATGGGAGGTATGTATGTAGCTGAGACACGCCAACTTCTTTTCCTAACAGGAAAAACCCTCACATGCATATGTACCAGTAAGCATTCTCTCTTGGAGAATGTGCTCACCTGTATGTTTTTCCTACCTCTGCAGAAATTTCAGAGTGGTGTTATCACAGTTGGGGAGTTTTTCACTCTTCTCCAGGTCCATGTTCCGATTCAGAAGCCCCGGCAGAGCCATATCCCAGCCAGTGTGAGTATCTGCCCTCTGACGGTCATTGGCTTTAAATTGTATTTGTCTCTATTTATTTGCTTTTAACTAAGTGGCCATTACTTACAGGCTTTTAAAAGGTTCAGGACAGAAGTCAGTCCCACCTTGGCATGCTTCCAATCCTCTCTTTGCTCGTTCATCTCTGATAACCGATGATTTTTTTTTTTCCTCAGTACTGAAAAATAGAGTAGATTTCAATCTCTTCACAAAATACCATCTATTCAGGATCATCTGTTCTTGTAAATAAGCTCATTCTTGTTTTTTGAGCTTGCCTAAAGAGTGACGTGCTTGGAAGTAAGGATTAGAAGCTCCACCGAACCTCTTCACTTCATCTTCTTCCTGTGTCCACTGGCCACTGAGGTCAGAATCCTGCAATGCTGCTCGGCACTTCTGCTCTCTCACAAGTGCTCCACCATGACATCACTGCCCTCCTTATTTCTTACCCTGTTGTGCCTGAACACTTTTTCAGTATCCCCATCTTGAATGGAAGAAAAATTTCTGTTGAATTCCTGCAGATATGGGAACAAATAATTGTTTTCTTGCATGCAGATGTGTACCATGCATTGGTATTAACCTGATGCTGAACAGGGAAGTAGTCTTCCTCATCTTGCGGTCTCCCTGAAAACACGGAAGGTGTGGCTTCTAAGAGAAGATTTGCAGTTTTCCGTGAGGCCCTTTTAGGACAGGGAATTCCCTTTATTAATCCACCTCTGGCAACACGTCTTACCCAGTCTAGTTTTTGCTTTCCCTGTACATAGCCACCTCCAGCAGTACAGCAGAGGAACCACAGGGGCAGTCACTCTTTGATGTGCAAATGGGTAAAGAGGCCACTGACGTGGAGTCCTTGTGTTCTCTCCTTAGTTTTGGATGATGCTGAGTTTTGCAAGATGTAGGTGTGTGCCGCAAAACTTAAAGCGTTCCAAGTACTTGCACTGATTTGACTTGTAACTCTTTGCTTTCAAAACTGACTGGAAGATGTTCCCTTATTGGTCCTCTGATTTGAAAGTGAACTAGGAGACTTGTCCCAGCACAATATTGTAATAGCTTACGCGTTTCCTGTCAGCTTGATTTTTATATTTTACCGGTATTTTGCCAATATTTTTTGCTTTGTAAGCTTCAACATCTGGGTAATCTGTTGGAATATCCCCATCTTACTTGTTGGTTGTGGCTTACTACTTGTAGTAAAAATTGGGAACTGAACCAAGGAGAGTTCTAGAGCACTCTTGTTATCTGGATAATGTGCACATCTTTCAAGTTTCCCTCTAAGAGAATTTAGCCTCTCCCAGTTGATTGTTTTGACCTCTAGTGATGAGGGATGTGTCCCAAAAGCAAGCTTGTGCTTGAAAGTCGGGAAACATTTGGGCTCTTTTACTGCTTTCTGCACAGAAATTGATAGGAAGCCACCGCATGCATCTTTTTCCCTTTGTCCTCAACATTTCTCCCTCTGTTTTTCCCCAGTGTGCTGTCAGTGCGCCACCTACGCCCGAAGACCTGCTGCTCAGCCAATACGTTTATCGTCCCAAGCTGCGCATTTATGAAGAAGATTGCCAGGTTCTTTCTCAGATGATAGATGAGTAAGTTTTTTCCTCAGTCACGCGTTAAATCCATAATTTTCTTTTTCAGCTCTGTCTGCATGCCTGAGGAAAGTTAATACATGACCTATGGGAAAAATAGAAAACTGAGGGCTAACCTTGTGAATGCTGGTAGCCAGTTTGTTACAGGTTTAGATGGTAGAGGACAAACTCTTTGGGAGGAGCCGTGGTAAGGGGGATGGTTAGAAGCTGGTTTTCCTCATACCGTTAGAGTGTTCCAGTTGCGTATCAGAAGAGTTAAAGGTTTGGGGTTGTACAGTAAGTGATCAAACGTAGGAAGCAGAGTCATAGCAGGTTAGGATCTGTTGTCCCAGTTTCCCAGTGTTTACTAGATTAAATGCAGTACCATGATTTATTTCCCTACCTGAAGGTCACTTTTTGGTCTGATGCAGCATGCCATTTACAATTAATGTGTTCAATCAAGTTTGATGCTAAAATTCAAAATCAGCAGTAGGATTTTTTTTCCCAGCCCCATTAGCACCACTCCCTACTCCTTTAGCTGCTTTATACGCTGGGTGCAGCTACAACAAGCCTCTCTTTCAATTCCTCCAATTATTTTTTTCTTTGTTTCAGATTAAAACAGTATGCAAGTGTCCAGGATCAGCCACTGGTGAACGTGAATAAGAGCTTGTGGGAAGTGATGAGAACCTGCTCTGATGAAGAGGTAACACTGCATGAAGAGACAAGGTTGTTCCTAACATAACGAAGAAGTAAGGTTAATTTGTGCATTCAGATAAAGTGATCACCAGAACGGTCACTGAATAACAGCAGGTAGGCAGAAGGTACAAGGGTCAATATTTTCTGCATGGAAAACTACTGTGAGAAAGGGAGTCAAGAGTTCCTCATGTCTGACGGGTTGAATGCAAAGATGATTTATAATGTGTCAGAGTGAAGAAGAATGAAGGACTAATAAATGAAAATATAAAGTAAAAAGACATAAAAGGCAGTATTTTTCATAGTTCATCATTAGATTTGTGTTACAGGATGTCTCTGAGGCTGGGAGATTAACTGGGCTCAGGAAGAACGTACTTAGAAGCAACAAAACCCCCCAGAACCTGTAGCTAAGAATTCCAAATTGGGAATTGGTTGCTGAGCAAATCTCTAGGTACTGGCGCTGGAATGATGCCACCTAGTGGAAATGGATGGAAAGCATTGTGCAAAAAGCTTTCTGTACCTTCCTCTGCACCTCTAGACTGACAGCCCTCAGAGAAAACATTGAATTCCATAACCTGTAGCTAGACTCTATTAAAACAGGTGGGATTTTTTTTTGTTGATTTTTTTTTTTTTTAGTTTATTTCTTGTGGTTTGGCCACTGCCTGGGCTGCTGTTAGCGTTTCAGTTAGCCCCCTTAACAGCAAGGGGACAAGTGTTCTAAAAAGTCTTGAGCAAGTGCGGTGAGATATCTGACGTGCTTAATGCGCTGCTCTGTTTTGTAGTGAAAGCAGATCTTTCTCAAGGTACTGAGCTGTGAAAATCGGATGTTTCTGCTTTCTGTGCTGCTCCCCGTTGGGATATAGATTGTGGTGGATCTCTGCTAAGAAAACCATTGCTTTAGCAGTAGACTGCACTTGAATTAGCAGGGATTGTCCAGCCTTGAATTCAATTTTGTTTGAAACTTATCTAGTACTGCTGCTAGAGAAATGGGATCTTGTGGGGAGGGGGAGCAGAGAACAGAGAGAGTCTACAGACTCAACAGTCTTCTGTTTCATGTTTTCATTCACTTTCCCTTTCTGTATTTTCTGTTCATTGCAGCTGAAGAGCTTTGGAGCAGAACTGAACAAAATGAAATCCTATTTCATCAAGGAAAGTAAAATCTTGGCTCACAATGGGAAAGAGGCGTTGTACAGCAAACTGCTGCAGAGTGCACAGGTAACGTGCCGCAGGGCACGCGGTTTGGGTTGAAAGGAGGAGCTTCTGGGACATCAGATGTAGGAGCCTAACTATTTTCCATAAGTGTCTATTAAGCATGTTTTCCTTTTATTTATAAGCAACTGTACAACACATTGGGGCAGTGACTTTTTCTTGCAGTTACCTTATAGGAACCTTCTGCTCGGTGTTTTGGCAGTTAAGGTACTGCGGTGATGCCAGCAACAAACAAGGAAATGCAGAAGCAAAGCATTGATAGATGTCAGAAATCTGTATGAGTTGAAAGCTCTAGAAATGCGTTTAGTTGCATGTCTCAACCCTTCGTTAAAAAAAAGTGATTAGGAAGATGCATTGTTAAGTATCTGAGACTTTCTTAAGTGTGGCAACTGCTGTAATGGCTGTTATTCTTCCCCTTCCTTCTAACGACAGACTGTGTCAGCTTCTTTAACTAGCCTGTTAGCAAGCAGGGATCCACGTGGTGGTCTCAGCAGGCATTCGGTTTCGTTAAAAGTGCCTTTGGCTTGTGCAGGAACACATCACAAAACAGTACCATTTTCCCACCCTAGGAACAATACGAAAAGCTGCAGGCAAGAACGGCAGACTTGGAGGAACTGCTCAAGGAGGCAGAGAGCTGCCTCGTGGATCTGGAAGCAGGTATGCGTTTCCAAACCAGCGGCTGGTTTGCTGATTTCTTGTCCAGTCCCTCTGTTTTTCTGCAGAGCTGCTGTTTGTGAAGTGACTGTTTGAAGTTTGCTGTTTGAAGTAACACACGGTCACTTCAAGACTCCGTGCGTAACTTGGGATGTTAAAGTTGCTGTGCTGCAAGTATCTGCGAGGCCTGAACACCTTCAGCTGTCTGCTGACGTGCCTTGTGGGAGCAACTTGCACATCCTCTGCTAGGACACGGACTGAAGTGCACAGAGAGACAGTGCACAGTGTTGGATCTGGGAGTTGTGCACAGGCCTTCTGATACTTCCTTCCCACAGATTCTGAATGGGAAGACTGTGAGACAGACTGCAGCGATGATGGAATGGAAGAAGGGGACTCTGAAACAAAACAGCTAGAGGAAGGTAACGGTGGAGTGAAACTCAGCTCCCACCCCTGCTGTATCGGTTGGTACAAACGCAAACATTCCTGCTTTCTTTTCCACATTGGATATAGCTAATCACACAGGTGTGAAAGTGTGAAAAGGGTTAGTTCTTCCCATGGAAGCGCTTCCATTTTTCAATATTATTAACTTTTGTTTGATATCTGTATCCAAGTAGGAGTAACAGCCACTGAGTGGAGATCTCTCGCAGATCCAACTCACTGTGCAGGTGCGTGAGGACTGTCTTTGCTGTTCTTTTCTCTCAGAACTTTTCTCCCTCTTTTCTCTTAGAATTGGAAAGACTAAAAGCTGAAGAAGAGGCACTTCAAAGGTAAGATGTCAAAGAGGATCTGAGGGGCTTAAAAAAAAAATCAGGTTCTAGAGGTTTTTCTTATTTTTCACCAGTGTGCTCCACCAGACGTTCTGCTTTATCTTTGCAGAGAACTGTCAGGTCTGGAGGCTGAGGACGAGCAAATGCTTGCTCAGATGAATTATCTGCAGGAAAAAGAGAAAAGCTGCCAGGAACTTGTGGAGAGATTCAAGTAAGGAAAGGACTTTCAGGGTCTTTTGTTTTGTTTTAAACCCACTAGTTCTGGGGCCTCACATTTCCACACAAATGTGTTTGAGTTTGTTGTTTTTTCCTTTTCTTTTGATTTTGCGTATCTTTTTGCCCATCTCCTCACAACATGCAACAAGCAAGAAAGCTTCCCTGAACCTCAGTGTGCGAGGCACTGTTCTGTTGATGACTTTACAGCGAGACTCTTTCTATATCCAGTTCTCCTCCAATCTCAAAATTAATGATCGTGTGAACTGAATAGTGTTAGGCCTTACATGTTATTGACAAGTGAAAATTTATTTTCACTTTCACGCAATTTATAAGTGCAAGCATTCTTAATGCTCTGATCTTTGTCCTTCAGATTGAAGGACTCAAATTCAGGGTGTGTGTTTGTTTTTATTCCTTGTAGCTTCACTGAGTGGAAGATCAGCGAATGGAGCAAGCAGCAGGCAGTCTTTAGTTTTCTTCATGATTCTATTGAACTCACAGTCCTGTTCGGAGCCCCAGTAGGTAAGCTGCAAAGCTGGCAGGTTGCTGTTTTGTTAATTTGAAAGTTACATAGTTGCACAATAGAAACCCAAAGGCTCTACCCTACTAAAGATCTGCTAAAAGAAATACGAAAATAAACTAGAGAAGATAGTATGTAAGCTGAGAGAGGTGATGACCAGTGGATTGGAATGCATTTGTCAGTGCTTCCTACAAAAATTTGTAAGCGTGTGTGGTGAGTGGCTGTTCCTGAAGAGGAAGAGCTGTAACTCCAGGACTAAGTATGGGAATGACTGCTGCCTGAGGGTTTTTTTTCTTTTTCTTCTCAGATGGTGATATTTTTGGTGAAGATTGTTCCAGAAACATAGTTAGCCTGAGCTTTGAGTCTCTCTTGGATGGTAAGATATTTTGAGAAGCTTGAAACCAGCTGCCCTTGTTATCTCTGATTGGGAGGACATCTATAAAGTTGTTTCAGCTGCTATGTGGCTTTGAGAAGACTGCTTGCAACACGCTTTTTCTTTTTCTGTTACAGAGGAAAAAGCTCCCCTCTCCTCGCGTTTAGTCCAAAGACTCATCTTCCAGTTCATTGAAAGCCAGGGATGCTGGCAGGGGAAGTGCCCCACGCTGCAGTACTTGCCCCAGGTGATGTGCCAGAAAAGCCTTTAGGACTCTACACAAATATCAAATCTGTTTTTTTGTCACAGAGAATAGGGCTGGGACTGAGAACAGAAGTATATTGATGAGTGCTTGATGAGTGCAAGTCAAAAGCAGCTTCCTAAATATCCTGGGGTGAGAGGGAGAAGTACCTCTCCCAGAAGTCAAGAGACCTAAAAGCTGCCGTTTCTTCCCTTTTTGCTGCCTTGATAGCTGGCTGGCCTAAAGGTTGCTCAAAATCCTTTTTCCTGCTAGGAGAAATCAGAGAACTGAGCTGCATGCCATTCTGTTTAAAGAAGAATCTGTGGTTTAAATTCCCAAGCCAAACTTGGTGTGCCCTGTATCTGTGCAGCCCTGCTGACAAAGCAAAAGGAAGAAACTCGTGGCAAGGGGTGCATGTTTGCTGATTTCGGTTTTGCACCCAGACGGAGGCGGCAAATGTGCTGCATGTTTTCAGTGCTTTCCAGCATAAGCTGCATTTCCAGGTGTCGGCCAGTTTACCAGGCTCGGCTCCAGCGTAACTCCTTCTCTGATCTCCTGTGCAGGTGCTTCAAGACGTCTCCTTGGTGGTGAGTCGCTGCAGGACCTTGGGAGAGGAGATTGAATTTCTGGAGAGGTGGGGTGGCATGTTTAATCTTCTGAAGACAGATATCAGTGACACAAAGTGAGTAACTCCAGACGGAGCTTATGCAAATCTGAAATTTAACCTGATAACCTGCACAGAATCAGGAATCAGGATAACTGTGGTTTGGTTTTCTGGAAGATGTTATTGTATGGAGCTATTCGTTAACAACAGTCAACTTTTTTTTTTTTTTTTTTTTTTTTAATACAATTGAACTGTGGTATCCAAAGCCTGGAAATGAATCTCCTCTTGGATTCAGCCAGCTCCCTCACTATCACATAATCTCTCCTGATGAGCTGCTTCCAGTTGGACTTGACTCTCTCACTTAAAACTTCAGACCAGAGCATGGCTTGTCCTGTTTCATGCTACCCCAAAGTCTCTGGCTCCTGGGCATCGTGTGCTCGGTCATGGTCTTGCCCTTACACACAAAAAGGTTCAGCTCTGTCCTTGCTGGACGTTGTCACAGATGAGCTAGCTGGAAATCCAGCTTTGTAGACGGAAATTTTCCCTGATTTAAATAGGGGTGGATTCATGGCAAAAAAAAAAAAAAAAAAAAAAATAAGAAAAAAATTATGGACCNNCAGAATTATGGACCTGCCTGAAAGCTCAGAGCACTTTGGCTAGCTAGGAATGCTTTATGCTAACTACACAACTTATTTTTCACTATGATTCTATACTCTCCTGTAATTTTGAAAGGTTCTGCAGCTAGTTTCCATCCTGGAACTGAATTCAAAGGAAACAGCAGTGCATTCCAACTTTTTGTGCTGAAGTTTGTGTGTGTTTTTACTTCTCACACAGTGTGAAGCTCCTGTTCTCCTCTTCCACTGCTTTTGCAAAGTTTGAGTTGACGCTGTCTTTGTCTTCCAACTACCCGTCTGCTCCGCTGCCCTTCACTGTCCGAAAGCAAATTGGGAATGTCGGGTGAGTTGCACAGAAACGACCGCTCCACGTGGCTGACCTCGCAAAGCGAGGGCTGGGGAATTAAATGCTGTGTGCCCTCTCTAACACGTCACTTCCTCTTTTCCAGCCACGAGGAAATTTCTGCTGTCGTGGCCAAGGTACCCGTTGGGCACCACTACCTCCGAAGAATGGTGAGCTTGATTCATCAGCACCTGCTCCAGGGTCCCACGCAGGACTGAAGAAGTCAGCCAGGATATTCTTGCCTTTAGTCCCTTAAGTCTTTCCTAGAATGGGCGTTCTCATGACACAGCTTGCTAATTTTGTCCCAGAGTGATATACAGAGCACTTCGATAAGACGGTGGTGACGATTTTCTGAATTAACGAGGCTGGGACTTACTTTCATGATCATCACCTCACTCCTGCATAACATGGCAACGTATCACGCCAATTTTGCTCCCCATCAGTTTCCCGGAACCTCTCCCAAAACGCAGGAATGAGTCTTACCTCTAATCAACCCCATGACCGGTACTAATTAGACAGCTGGCCCAAACTGGGCAGACTTCTGTCATGGAGACCACAGGTCGCTGCGCCTATCGTGGACTCATGGGTGCCACGGACTCAACGCCATCACTGCGGCCAGTGGGAGCCTCTTTCAGCACCAAGTCTGCTCTGAAATTCTGCGTACAGCTCTGGGACCGGCACAATCTCTTGGCTTTGGTGCGCTGTCTGAGGCTGTGACGAGGATTTTAGTGAGGAGCTGTTTACATGCAGGAGCCATCTTTTAATAGGTTGGTGCTGCCCGGCCTGACGCTGAGGACACTCTGTGTGTGGTGCAGGCTGACGTGCTGGAGCTGGTGTAACCCTGGCTGAGCTTATCGTGTCGGAGCGCCTGCTCGTCCTACGCTCTTTGCCTTGTAGGCAGGCACTGCTCTTGTAAAATACATTGTACTTGGAAGTGTTGTCATGTGTTTTATGTATTTGTGCCTTTTTATATTTTTTTCCTTCTGTTCAGAAGGTGGAAGTTCATTAAACATTTGAGTTCTTGTTCTTCCTTTTTCAGGTTGTGTCTATTGGCTCCTCTCTTTAAGCTGTTGACTGAAAGTTTGCCTGCTACTAGTGGAAAAGCTTTGTTAGCTCTTTGAGAGGACTTTGCACCATGTGATCTTGGCTTTTTTTTTCCTTGCATTTCCTACTGTTAGCTTTGCCGGAGAATGTATTTTTCTGTTTAATTTGGAAAAATCACTAACTTTTGTATAAGTTGCGACTGCCTTGGATCCTACCCCTGGAATTACCTTGTAGTTTCCTGAGCTCATTCTGTCAGCACGACAACCAGCAGAGGGTGCTGCAGTAGTACTTCAGGAACAGTATCCAGCTTGGTTTTTTTTACAGTTAAAAAACAAACAAAACAAAACACGGTTAGAAGCCTACCAGCCGTCCCCCAGATCCGTCAGATGGGAGCTGAAGGCCAGTTATTACGGCCCTTCCTTCGGCCCAACCCAAACAGTGCCGCGGCCCCTTTAAGGCGCCGCCGGCTCCCGCCAAATCCAGCCGCGGGGCGG
>VXAV01004202.1:39749-60761 GCA_013399715.1 Alectura lathami
GCCCGGCGGGCTGCGGCGGAGGCCTCGGGCGGCCTGCGGGCCCGGGGAGGGGCGTCGCCTGAGGCGGGCCTGTGAGGAGAAATTGAAAAATAACGGCAAGTGGGAGCCTGGGAGGGCGAGGGAGGTGTGGGCCGGGCTGGGGGAGGCTTCTGCGGCCGCCTCCTGGGGCGCTGGGCTCGGCTGCTGGAGCTCAGGGGGCGTTTGGACACCGGCCGCAGGTCCGGTTTGGGTTTGCGGCCCGGGGTTGGGCTCGGCGATCCCTGTGGGTCCCTCCCGCCTCGGGGTGTTCCGTCAGGTCACAGCATCTGAGCCTTGTGTTTTTAGCGTTTAATATTGCCCGTGGAGACGTTCCTCACAGCACACGCAGCTCAGAGGCGCAGGAGGGGCGAGAACTGTCACCTGCTGCTTTGGGTGACCCGTCAGCGTGTCCTGAAGCACTCTGCAGCGGGATCTGGTTGGAGTGGCACCTCAGAGCCTTCTGGGTTTCTCCTCGTGCAGCTGCAGCGAGTGGCGGTGCGATGGCCATGCAGATGCAGTTTGAGGGAAATGCAGACACGTCTGCAGAGGAGGAGAGCTTTGGCCCAGAGCCCATATCAAGGCTAGAGGTAGGTCAGGGGTTAGCACAGGTCTGTGCTTTGTTACTTTGCTGTGTATCCTTCCCTTGAATATTTGTTACCCCAGCACAAGAAAGACGTGGAGCTGTTGGAGTGGGTTCAGAGATGGCCACAGGGGTGCTCTGAGGCTGCAGCACCTCTGCTGTGGGGACAGGCTGGGGGAGCTGGGGGTGCTCAGCCTGGAGAAGAGCAGGCTTTGGGGAGACCTCACTGTGGCCCCCAGTACCTAAAAGGGAGCTTATAAACAGGAGGGAGAGGGACTTTGTACACGATCTGACAGTGATAGGACAAGGGAGGATGGTTTTAAACTACAGGAAGTTTAGGTTTGTTGTGAGGGGGAAATCCTTTACTCAGAGGCAGTGAGGCCCTGGCACAGAGCAGCTGTGGGTGCCCCGCCCCTGGGGGTGCCCAAGGCCAGGCTGGGTGGGCCCTGGGCAGCCTGATCTGGGGGGTGGCAGCCAGCCCCCAGCAGGGGGTGGGGCTGGGGGAGGTGCTTTAAGGTCCCTTCCAACCCAAATCATCCTATGATTCTATGATCTTCAGCTTTTCTATGCTATCTGTGTGGAGAGTAGCGCGTGCAAACATTACCCTCCTAAAAGAATTCTTCTGAAAGGTTCCTCGTGTGTGTGTCGAGGAGGTAACGTTCAAGGTGCTGACATGTAACTGCAGACTCTGATCTAAATCTGATGACAGTTGAAAGTGTTCAGTGACTCGATGGTGGCTGTGACTTAGTGTGTCTTTTTGTCCCCTCCCTTTCAGCAATGTGGTATAAATGCAAACGACGTGAAGAAGTTGGAAGAAGCTGGATATCATACTGTTGAGTCCGTTGCTCATGCACCCAAAAAGGAGCTGCTAAATATTAAAGGCATCAGTGAAGCCAAAGCTGACAAAATCTTGGTATGGATGTTAAGCCAAAGCTTCAAGCTGAAAGCTTCTGGGCCCCTCAGTTCAAGAAGGACAGGGAACTGCTGGAGAGGGTCCAGCGCAGAGCCACCAAGATGATTAAGGGAGTGGAGCATCTCCCTTATGAGGAAAGGCTGAGGGAGCTGGGTCTCTTCAGCTTGGAGGAGACTGAGGGGTGACCTAATTAATGTTTATAAATATGTACAGGGTGGGTGTCAGGAGGATGGAGCCAGGCTCTTCACTGTGACATCCAGTGACAGGACAAGGGGGCAGTGGGTGCAAGCTGGAACATAGGAGGTTCCACTTAAATATGAGGAGAAATTTCTTCACAGTGAGGGTGACAGAGCACTGGAACAGGCTGCCCAGAGAGGCTGTGGAGTCTCCTTCTCTGGAGACATTCAAAACCAGCCTGGACGCGTTCCTGTGCGATCTGCTCTAGGTGTTCCTGCTTCGGCAGGGGGATTGGACTGGATGATCTTTCGAGGTCCCTTCCAATCTCTAACATTCTGTGATTCTGTGAAAAATTCAGGAAGTTTTATTTCTGCTGGTTTAAAGCATTCCAGTGATTTTTGAATGTCTCCATTAATGGTAGACTGAGAAGAGCAATAAGGATGACTTTTTTTTTCCCACAGACACCAGCTAACCACGTGTGGTCCGTAAAATAAAGCGTCCCTATCAAACGATACAGCTGTTCGCATGTCCCAGAGCAGCAAATTATGGCACTAATTACTAGAGGGGTAAATGAGGGGGATGAACACTCCTTGCACTGCTTGGTTTGGTTTTCTTTAGGCTGAAGCAGCTAAACTGGTTCCCATGGGTTTTACCACGGCAACGGAATTCCATCAGCGGAGGTCGGAGATCATCCAGATCACCACTGGCTCCAAAGAGCTTGATAAACTCCTTCAAGGTAGTAGCTTCAGTTCTGCTTATTGGTTAGCTTTCACGACCTTCTCCCCAGTCCTACTTGTAACCAAAAAGCAAGATCGAGTCATTGCAGCTCTTCAGCACCTTCAACAATAAACTTAGCTACACTTCACAATCTTTTTTTTTTTTTTTTCCCTAGGGGGAATAGAAACAGGGTCCATAACAGAATTATTTGGGGAGTTTCGTACTGGAAAAACACAGCTGTGCCATACTTTGGCAGTCACCTGTCAAGTGAGTTGTGCTCTTCATTAAAATCAGGTGTTCAGACTAAGCGGCTCGTGGATGTTTGCTGATTTATGCCCTTGTTTCCCTTTCCTTTTGTAACGCCCTTCAGTCATCTCTTGCTCTCAAGCAGTAGATCAGTTTGCAGCAACCTCTTTTCTAATTTTAATTTAAACAAATAATATTCTTTGCTGCTTCTGTTTCGGAAAATGGAAGAGGCCTAGGGCTCAGTCTGGTCGCTTGGTTTGCACCCTTGTGCACCCGGCTTGATGCTGAGCACCTGCCCTCTTATGGAGGTGCCAGAGACTAAGAAGAAAGATTCCTGTTTTCCCTTTTCCAGACAAACGTGACTTTAACCACACCGCCCTGGTGTGTCATTTACTGCATGTGCATCCAGCGACTGGGTTACTTGTGACTTGATTTCATCTTCGTTCACCTGCTCTTCCTTCAGCTTCCCATCGACCGAGGCGGAGGGGAGGGGAAAGCCATGTACATCGACACCGAGGGCACCTTCCGGCCCGAGCGACTCCTTGCTGTGGCTGAGAGGTCTGTACTCGGGGCTGCAAGTAAGCTGAAGGAAGGGAAGTTTCTATTTTTACTTAGATATTACATCTTTGTCCCCTGGAGTCCACGGCTGTGCGTGGCTGCACACAGAGGCTGCTCCTTCTGCTCAGTCCCATCCCTTCAGTCCTCTGCCTTTTCTGTCAGACTCAGCTTGGGATGGACGCTAACAGCCTTCCAGCTCATTTTTTTTTGTAGTCCAAGGGCTTGGCCAGCACCTTTCAGATAAACCTTCAAGGCCCAAAATATTTCAGCAGGGTCTCGTTTTGGAGCCATCAGTGTTTTTAATATGGAATGTGAGCTTTTAATCCCGTGTTCAGGTAAACTTCGCTGATATTTCAGCTTATTTTTTTCCCCACTGATTTCCCCAGGTATGGCTTGTCTGGCAGCGACGTCCTCGACAACGTGGCGTACGCCCGGGGCTTCAACACGGACCACCAGACCCAGCTGCTGTACCAGGCGTCGGCTATGATGGCTGAGTCACGGTAATGAGGCCGAGCTGGGTGGGGGGCTTTTTAAAGCCAGCTTTCTAAAAGGATGGTTGCCACCTTCAGTGCTCAGCTCTGTTAAAGCAGGTTTGTTATCCTCAGACTAACTGTGCGTTCGCAGGTATGTGTCACGAGCTTTGTGTATCAGCTCAGGTGTGTGAGCAGCTCAGCTGCGAGCTGCTGCTGAGATGTTGGGTGGTGGCAGCTGGCTTGAGCTGCGACAACTGACGGGTTCGGTTCTTAAATCACGCAGCAGCTTCCTTTGAGTTCCCTGGGTGTTACTAGATGGTCCTTGGGACATAGCAGATTGAGCCTGTGGTGGTAAAAAATAATAATTCTGCTGAGTGGCAGGTGAGAGGGGCTTACACCCACGCTGGCGGGCAGCCGCATGCATTGCTGGGCGCTCCCAGCCTCGGGTGGACGCGTTCTCCATGCGGGGAGCGTTGGTGAGAAGGCTGTGTGCTCCCGCAGGTACGCCCTGCTCATAGTGGACAGTGCCACGGCCCTCTACCGCACCGATTACTCCGGAAGGGGCGAGCTGTCGGCGAGGCAGATGCACCTGGCCAGGTTCCTGCGGATGCTCCTTCGGCTTGCAGATGAGGTAGGTGCCGGGCTTTGCTCCCTTGAAGGACTGGGGGTTGGTTTCTCCGTGCAGCTTTCCCCCTGCCTGCTTCCATTTTGTTTTGAGATGCATTGTGGAGCGGTTATGAGCAGCAGAGAAGTACAGACACACGTAACTTTTCATTTGTTCAGGCAGTGGGAAATCCTTCTGATTTGTTGTTTTTCCTCGTAGTTTGGTGTGGCAGTTGTGATCACTAACCAGGTGGTAGCGCAGGTAGATGGAGCAGCCATGTTTGCGGCAGATCCCAAGAAACCTATTGGAGGCAATATCATAGCACACGCTTCCACCACGAGGTGAGAGAGTAGATTATCACCTTCCCCTAGCCTCATTTGGGAAGATTTTGGATAACTTGGTAAGTTCCTTTTAATTCTAGGTCTCTGGTTGGTCTGCCAGTGGCACGTCCAGTCCGCTTTGCAGCGAACGAGTGCCACTGGGGGGTGGACGTACCCAGCAGTAAAATAAACTCAGCTTTTTCAGAGGTTCTCACAGCCCAGCGTGCTGTGTGCGTGTGCATAATGTTTTGATGATGAAGGTGTCCTGCACGGAAAACCCTTACCTGTTGTCTTTCTTTCCCCTCGTTAGGCTGTACCTGCGAAAAGGCCGGGGGGAAACCAGAATATGTAAAATCTACGACTCCCCCTGCCTTCCTGAGGCTGAGGCAATGTTTGCTATTAACGCTGACGGAGTGGGAGATGCGAAGGACTGAAGGGCTCCGTTTCCTTCCCCCGGTGACATGAGACTGGATGGTCAGAAGAGGCTCCCCTCCTTGCTGCGCGCCACAGAGGCTTTCCCGGTGGGTGCGGCTGCTGGCCGGTTGCATTTTGAGATGCATCTGCAGGTGCTGCTTGGAAGAGTTCATCCCTGCTGGGCTTTCAGACACGTGTTAGGTCACTGTGGTTTCTTGGGACTTTTTTTTTTTGTATTTCGTAATTTTTCTTTGTAAATCTACTTTTAATAAAGGGAGCATGGAAACATGGCTGACATCACGGGTTTCTGGGGCTTAGCCAGGCGCCAGTTCAGACTGAGCCTCACTGAGAAGCTGCACACCTTTTTCCTACCTGCAGGTAAAGAATGCCTCAGTCTGGAGTTTTTTTTTTGACTAGCACTAACTAAACCCATCATCTCCTGAGATGTTGGTGGGAATATTTGTTGCAGGAAATGTTTTTTCTCTTCTGTAGGCTCTTACACAGCCTAGGGTCTGAACTTAGAGGGCTTTGGGGGCTTTGTTTGGTTTCTTTTAAGCACAAGAACCTTCTTAGAAAGATCTTCAGGCTCTCTGGTGCCATCGCTGTGGTGGCTGCACGGGCAGGTATTTCCACGGAGGGTTAGAGCTGATTGTGAGGAAGGAGGGAAGGAAGGAAGGAGGAAAACAGAAGGATAAAGATACATATGTGTGCCTACTGTGAAATGTGTTTCACTTTTCTTACGGTGCTATTCTTCTCCAGAAAATGTGGGCACTTTTTTCTCATTAATTTTTTCCAAAGTAGCACTTTGTTTTAAAAATGCTGTCATGAGTAATGGTTGGTGAGCCTCTTAATAGCCTAGAATGACTCACATGGCTTTATGGTTGACAACAATTGCATTTTAAAGGTCTTAATCTACAGAAGTCTAATAAAAAATACATTGTAGATGCCTCCAAATATTGAAATGGCTTTGAAATCAGTAAAATTTCCCTAAATATCACATACATTCTTCAAATAGGAGTTAATGCAACAATAAAAAGCAGATAAAATAAGCAAGCTCAACATAAATATACATAAAATAAGCAAATTTCATTTCTATAAGCCATAAATGTCATTTTCTGTCTGTAGACCGTACAGCGATATCTGACAGATAAATGCGAAGCTCTTCGAAGATATGGTTACAATTTCTGAAACCAAGATCAACTTCTCTGTCATGAGAGAACTAGCGGCAAAGAAAATGATCTGGCTATTTCTAACATCTGAGCTTCGGATCGGAAAAGGCAGAACCGCCACTTGAAAAGATGAGCTTTTCTCTTCGTGTTCCCCAGCTCCAGTAATTGCTGGCATTATGCACACAGGGCCTACAGGGTCTCTGCAGCAAAAAAAATGAGGCGATAAGTGGCGAGTCACTGCTGCCTATGCAGTCAGTAATGAATCTTCCAGCATTTTTTTTTGTTAGCTGGCTTCTTCGTACTTGGTTTGCCACTGAAAAAGGGGCCAGGAAAATGTGACATTTTTAACAGTCACAGTCTAACATCCGGAACAACGTCTGTGTTATTTATTTCGCAGATGCAATTCAGCGCTGTCTTAGGACAGCACAACATACGGTTTTTCAACTTCATGCTTCTGGCTTTTCTGTTAACAAGATTGTTTCCTTCAGGTCGAGGTCTGTTACAGCAACAAGATTTAGTCACCACCCCATTGTTCAGAATTATCTTTAAAAGCTATTATATATTGCAGCAGTGTCACTTTACTGGTGTGGCAAATGATTATGAGGGGGAAACAATGGTCGTTCCTAAAATCAAATCAAAGGCGTAGATGTCCGTTAACAGATGGGGCAGTTGTCATTCTTCAGCTCTGCTCGTCTTACTGAGGTGTCTGTATTTCCCAGCGGAACAGGGGAAAAATGGAATATGGAACGAACTTTACTTAGACTGATGTAATGTTAAAGAGTTGACAGAAAAGCGCCTCAGATAATCTTTGAATAAGCCACAGAAAGAACTCATCTTCTGGAGGTGAAAGCGAGTCAGAGCAGACAGCTGAAAGCTGACAGAGCCCCAAGGTCCTCCCCTTACAAAAAAACATTTTATTCTCATTTCCCGTAAAAGTGACTGGGTTCGGCATGTTGCAGGGTACGTTTTTGACCAGGTGGTAGTGCAAGCATATGCAAAGGCCTATGGACAACAGCGTGGTCTGAAAGGAAGAGAAAATGCTAGTAAGCCACTGGTTTACACATTAAAGAGAAAAAAAAAAAAGAAGTGATTGAAGCAGTGAATAGTGAACTTTACACACATCCAGAACAGAGACTTGCACAACCCCCGCCGTAAGACAGAAATACAGGTACTGACGTACCAACTCCTTGTTGCCCTTACCGGTACAGCTGAATGTGCGTCATCGTGTCCACTAGCTGCACTGAAGAGCGCTCAGCTCTGGTGGAGCTTACACAACGGACAGGCTCATATGCAGCTGCCTAAAAGTTGGTAAGCGAGGTAAATCCCGCCCCTCGCTATTTCCTCCTATTTTGACAAAGGCAATTTTTAATGGGGTTCTCCTTGGTCTGGAGAGAAGTCTAGCAGCAGAAAGACAACCTTTTTCCTCCTGACCTGCTGTGAAAGCACCTGTGCTCAGCCACCCATTGTTCCTGATGCAAAAAAAAAAAAACAGGTACAATCCTTAAAGTCCTGAATAATCTACAGCCTCCTGTTGGAAACATTCTCCTTCCCCTGGGAATCGTCTTGTAGCTGAGAAATCTGACAAAATGACGTTTTTTTTTTTTTAGTAAGATGTTCCTTGTGTTAGGACTTTGATTGTGAAACACTTCCCGTGACCTTCAGCTGACTAACTTCCAAGGAACAGAGTAAGCCATCTTAAAGACAGCTGAGAAAGCCAGGGCCCATTGTAAGGCCTTTGCAGAGAGCCTTACCCAACAGCGGAGGCAGTCCCGGCCACCCGCGGTATCCCGTTTATTTGTTGAATCACAAGAGGGCGATGCCAGGTTCTGCGGTTACTGGTATCAATTCTTCTCACAAAGATACACTAACGACACCCTGGACATATCACAAGAAATAAACTGGAAACAGAATAAACATAATTATCCCTATTTTTATCATGCTAGCACAATGTAACTTGGGCAAAGTGCTTACCACAGAAATGTTTAAAACTTTGCTTCTTTCCATCTCGAAGTGTTGGTGATAACATTTACCTTTTCAAGACAGTAGATGTCTAATGAAAACCAGATGTAAGTATTTTAATAGTCTATAATTTGTCTTGTTTTCCAGTACATGCAAAGCATATCTGATAAATATTCTTCAGTTACACAAGAAAACTAGTAGGCTAGCTGTCTGCCATGCATATTTCTGCTTTTTTTTTTTTTTCTGGTTCATTTAATTTTCTTTATTTGATTATTTAGGGGAAAAGGAGATTGTAAATTTTCAGTAATAAATGAACTGCTGCACTGAAATAAAAAGAGAGAAAGGAAAAAACAAAAAAAAAATGGGAGAGGAGAGGAGAATAACACACAGAGCCATTTCTAACCATTGCACTAATGGAAGCACCCACTTTTTCACCTCACCATTTGTAGTTTTAAGATACCACAATTCAGATGCGGAATGAATGTACTTTTATAGTCTATGTAAAAAGAAATGATGTACAATCTTTCTATGAAGTGATCCGATAGGGGTGACTAGGAAAGTAGAAAATTGTTTTTTTTTTCCCTGTTACATGCCTAAGCAAGATAAATTCAAAACACGAACACTGTCTCAGACTCTGCAAAAACCATGAATCCCAAAACCTTATGATGCCCTTCTTACAGTGTTAGTAAAGAGATGAAAGTTGACAGAACGTGTCCATAGAAAAGTGTCTGTAAACCCCTACAATTCAGCCAATTGTTCAACAAAGTAATTAGTTTTCTCTACTTGGCAAGTAGAACTCATTCCTCCTTGTAAAAAAACAAAAACCCCAAGTAACTCCCGGCAAGCTGAGGATGGGAGAGTGGTCAGGCACTGGCACAGGCTGCCGGGGGAGGTGGGGGAGTCTCCTTCCCTGGAGGTGTTCAAGACACGTGCAGATGTGGCACTTGGGGCCATGGTTAGTGGGCACAGAGATGTAGGGTTGACAGTTGGAGCAGATGATCCCAGAGCTCTTTTCCAACCTCGATGTTTCTATGATTCTATGGTTTTCCACCTCACTGCTGTACTGACCTTTATCCTATGTGTTGCACTTTCACAAAGACACTTGTAGTGTTGGAAGTTCTGCGCACCTCTGAAGAGCTGCTGTGAAAGTTTGGATCCCGATTGGGAACAGGTGAAAAGTTCTATGTCTACCTACACACACTCAGTGACCAAAAATAATAATAATAATAAAATTATTTCTTCAGGCTCATCCCTGCAAGCCACACCAACAGCGCTCGAACTATCTTTCCATCTGTGCATACGTAAGATGAAATCCTCTCTCCTTCCATTCCCTGCCCCTTTGAAAAAGCAGCAGGCAAAGTTACTTGCAGTTCTGGCGGATTATGCGTGTGAACGCAAGGCACCGCTGCCCCATCTCTCTCTCACACGCATGTGCAGCAGCTTGCAGACCCCCTGCTTGTAGGGAGAAGAAGCAAATTCAGTCTGGTTTGGACTGCCTTTGTTGTCCAGTCCTTCCTCATCCATTCAGGAAATGCTAACAGCCCACACAGAAATTCCAGCTGAAACTCAGAGTACTGCTATCACCTAGACACGTGTTAGCATCAAAAGCAACAGGAGGCACAGATGGGCAGTGAAAGGATTCTGCCTTATTGGCCTTGGTCACGAGACTGAGCTGTGTGATGCCTGTATGTAGTCTGGAATTTTTGTTTTTCTTCAGCGGAAAGAAGTGTGGATTGACAACGGGCAGAAATGCAGCCCCAAGGAGTCAGATCACTAAGAGGTAAAAGGGGTTCATAAATCAAAATTCCACATGAAACATCGCCTTCATCCGTCATGAACAGAAAATGATGTGATGGGATATGTCCTGACAAAATCTCTCCAGAAGGCATCTGTGGTTATGTTTAGAATCCAAATTATAACACCCTAATTTTTAGCACCTGTAGGTGCGAGCCGTGTAAGAACAGGAGCCGAGAGAATGGATTACCACATCTAGCACAATCAGTCTTTCCAGATCAGTAAATTTGTATGGTATCAAGAATTTTTTTTTTTTTTTTTTTTCCAAATTTTGCTTTACAAGGAGGTGCCCTTGAAATCATTACTTACTAAGCTCCCGGAAGCACTTCCCAGCTAAACCAGAAGAAAGTTGCTTACCAGATGATGATGACAACTTCTGTGCAGCAGGTCAGTGTTGAGACGGACAGCTAGCTTTTGCAGTTTGTATGCAGAGGGAGATTCATCTGACTCAGGAACCACTAACAGCTTAGTTGCTGCAATACAATTAATCTAGTAAGAAATAAATTACTCTGCCAAGAAGAGCATTGTCTTCAGTACAGCCATGTCCCCAGCACCCAAACTAGCTCAATCCCAAACCAGCTAGAGCTTCTTCTGTGCTACTCCACAGGCTGTATTACTCTAGAGGCATAACCACCGCGCTGTCTTTCCAGGAAACACTTTGAGCCGCACGCTGAAGAAGATGGCATGCTGCCCTGACCTAGAGACGGCAGGGGTTTCAAGAGATAAGGGATGACAGATTTCAAAGGCCTTATTCTCTCAAGGAAGCTTGTTATTGTTTTGAAAGTTCACAATTTCTGTCAAAGCATTTCAGCCATACTTTATGAAGAAAAAGAGGATACATCAATCTCACCTTTTGCATAGTGAACCGTAAAGTTTTTAAAATTACCTTCTACTCAACAAAAGAGATTTTGAAATATACAAAAAATCAATTTCAAAAGCAGAAATAAAGATTGAAAGTGATGTGAAGATATGAATAAGGAGACCAGGTTCAATTGTATGGAAGGTATTACATTATGGCAGTTCCATTAAAAACTGACAATACAAAAAGAGTGCATTGTACTCCTACAGCACTTTTTACCCTTTATATCTGGAAATTGAAATAGCCATAAGATCAGAAGACATTACACTGTGCTGGTTTGGGTAGCACAGGGGCTGCTGGGGGACCTCTGAGTCAGATCACAGCCAGCTCCAGCTGCCTCAACAGGAGCCCGCTGCTGGCCACCAGTGACAGTGCTATAGTGCGATAACGTGTTTAAGACAGGCAAAAAACGCTGTGTGGGAGCAGTTGGGAGAGGAGCGACAAAATGTGAGAAGCAGCCCGCAGTTCAGTGCGGGGGGGCGGGAGGTGTTCCAGGCGCGGAGCAGCAGCTCCCCGCAGCCCGGGAGAGGCCCAAGGCGGAGCGGGCTGGCTGTCCCCCTGCAGCCCGTGGGCACGCGCAGAGCAGATCTCCGCGCGCAGCCGTGGAGGTGCCCACGGGGGGAGGTGGCCTGAAGGAGGCCGCAGCCCGCGAAGGGCTCGACTACCCACCGGTGTGAAACCACGGCACCCTCGTATACGCGCAACAGTGTACTCAAACATCTGGACTAACAGACGTTCTTACTCATGAACTTCAGCTGTCTACAGAACAGTCACCTCTATAGCCCATCTGATCGAAGCAAGTGTAAGAAAAGTTAGTAAAGTGGAGGGAAAACCAGGAGTTTAGAGAAATAGGGGCTGTACGGCAAGAGGAGCACAACGCGTCAACCCACAGAGCCTCCGATCTTAAACAGAAGGAGCCCTGACATTCAGAAGACAAGAGGGCTCTGCGAGGTTTTCCGTAATATGTATGATAGCGGCACTTTTCTGTGGCCTTCAAGTCACAAAGACGCAACTTTACTTCCCTGCAACTTCAGTAGGAAAATGTAGGAAATGTGCTGCCACAGATCCATTACTGACATTAACTTTATGAAAGCTCTTGGGGTTTCCCTAAAACACAAAGCTTAACCAAACCCTGCAAATGTACCTGACCCACAGCAGTGCACAGGTAACTTCTGTATAACGGCTGCAAGGAGTATGAGCCCACGGGAGGCCTTTAATCCCAGAGACGTACAATACTCTCTCCAGCTTCTCTGATTATCAGTCTGGGTTGCTTCTTTGTCTATTTTCCCTTTGATGAAAGAAGACCCATCAAAGACCTACGACTAGACTGAAATCTCTCATCACTAGAGAGCAGAAAGACGCAGCCTCCATGGAACCCTCTCTTATTTGATACTAAAGCGTTGACACCCAGCACTCCAGTCTGAAGCAGCTAGAAGGCCTCTTCACTTCTATTACTTGGCATGATAAAAAGAAAGCAAACTCAACAAATCTGTGAGAATCAGCAGGCCAAAGGATAGAGAGGATGATTTTTCCTGGTCTCCGTAAGAGAAAATGGACCATCGCGGTCTGTCTGCCTGCGCTGCTAATAGAAAAACAGACCCGAGTTGCTGTGCAGCCCCGAACAGCGGCTGGGGACGAGCGTAAAGGTTCAGGCAGAATTCAGAAGAAAATAAGAGGACATGTTTATTCTCACAAGAACATGCAAAATTAGTTCAGGACTGACCTATGGGCTTAATGTAAGTACTACAGAACTCTCAGTATGTAGTCCTGAAAGTTAATAGTACTGAGAATTTTGGAAACAGGTAAGAAACAAGATCATTAGCAACTGTGCCGTGCATAATAGGAGTAGTTTTCAGCCATAGATGGGGGAATACGCATAGAGATTATGCATACTAGATGATAAAAATGTAGACCTTGCAAACACGTATGTGCACTTGCAACATGCATTTATTGAAAGTTTCACAGGAAGGACGCAATAAGGATTTAGTTCTGTTTCTTGTGTGCCACAGGGGCATGCTGTCAGTTGGTTTAATAACCTGGCTGATAACGTTCAGGGTTTACTGACTATTTGACTGGATATTTGACAGTATATTTGACTGGATCAGCAGGACTTTGCTCTTTGGCGGCGGCAGCAGGGACTACCCTTCTGAGAACAAAATGGGGCTGCCTTCATTGCAAAGCACCCCGTAAAATAACTACAGTCTGTTTCTGTTGCCTTCACTTTGTAAAAACTTCTCACGCTGAAGCAAAGATGGGTTGATTAAACAAATAATATTTCTCAGAAAAAAAATATACTGATAGCTAAGGACATATTTTTGGCTTGCACTGTTAGGCAGATTAGTGTTGTAAGTAAAATAAATTGTAAATATGCTGTACTGAATAGAAGGATTGATGGACTCCAGTGAGGAAAAGTTGTAGAAAAGAGATTAGGGAAGAACTACAAATGTAGTTATCTTCCTGTTTATTACATAATTATTAGACATTTAAGTTATCCTTCATGCAATTTTCTTCGTAATGATAAGCAAACTAAAAAGAATTACAGAACCTAAGAGGCTAATACAGACAAGTGAGCTGTGCGTGCAGCTGGTTACTGCATGTGAGACTTCTGGTAAAATCCAACCAGCTTCCGTAATGAAGCCTGGATACTGCCCTGATCTTTTTTCATTTTTACCTTTTACACCAGGAATAAACTCTTCAAAGATCTGTTCGGTTAAACACACAGATCCTGTGCTGCAGCTAAGAGGGTCTATTGCTCGATTTGCAGCGATTAGGTATAAGGCATAACGTGACCACGATAACGGAGAGGGCTGTGAAATTCTGAGTAATAGTTTGGAATAAAGAGCATCGCTATTCCAAAATACAGCTGCAGTTTTCACTAAAGGGCTGCTAATTCACAGTCACATGTAACAGTCACGGTTGTTAGAAAGTCAGGTTGTGGGATAATTACTGATATGCAAACGGCATAAGCCAAGGTGCTCAAGTGTTAAATCAAAGGACTCCTCCTCGTACCGTGCAGGTTCAGGTTCCAATTAAGACAAACATAAAGCTGACTGTCTGTGCAATGTCTTGATTGTTACGCAATTTTTTTATTTTTATTTTTTTAATTTCTTTGGGGAAAATAGGAGTTACTGGAGGCTACACATTCTGTTTCATACAAATTCTGTGTCATTACAAATACTAGCAGTAATTTAACTTGGTGCTGCAGCTGCACACAGTTTAAGACATGCACAATGACAGGATGAAAGGCAACAGCCGCAAGTTGCAACATAGGAAATTCCAATTAGATGAATGCAAATAAAAAAAAAAAAGTCATCTTGAGGGCTGTCAGACACTGGCACAGGGTCCCACAGAGGCAGGGGAATTTCCACCTTTGGAGGCACTCAGAACTCAGCTGGTGAAGGCTCCAAGGAATCTAGATCTGTTAAGGCATGCTACCTGCAAAGGCTGAACTAGCTGACTTCTAGAGTATCTTTGCCAATTTAATTACTCTGTCAACCTAAGAGAATGAAAATAAATCCAGTAATTCAGGAAGCACTAAGTTAGTTAAACCTGGTTTGCCACAGATTGTGCCTGGTGCATGCATGGTGGCATGATTCTTTTCTAGCGTTTTCCATAATGCTCCGTGGGAATAGCAAAAGCTCTATTTTTTTCCAGGACAACAGGCTAAAGAGAATAGAGATAAAATAAGACAAGGGCAGAGAGAATATGAAAGGGGTGGTGATCCTACAGCAAACCAGAAGACTGACAAAGGAGGTATAAAGGGGCATACGAAAATTTAAGGTGACAACAAATGAAGGAAACTAGGTAGTAAAGATAATGAGAGTACACCAGGATAACATTTGAAATCAATCACAACAGTAAAAACGCAGATTATGTTATAGCACGGGTAGGCCTGAAATAATTCCAAGAAACGCACCGTGCACAGGTCTTGTTGGCACAGATGGGCATGTGGGCAGACTGGAGAGATCACCTATCTGAAATGCTCCTCCTCTGGAGTATTGTGTGCCTGCATTATTCCTGACAGCTGCACAGATAAGCAGATAAAGTAAGTGTGGTGGGAAATACCTCCCCTGCAGGTATGTGCACGCCTGCCACAGAAAACTCAGTCCTCCCCCTACCCCGATTTACTTCGGTCTTGCTAGGGCTGTTTCAGCAATCGTCGGGCACCTTGTTCATGTGCCTGTTTCTACCGTGTTCGGTGGTTTTGGCTTGCCCCAAACTTTCAGCCATCTGCTAACCTCTCCAAACACAAATAACCAGGTAACTCCAATTGGCTGAACCCTGCTCTAAAATAAGAGCACGGGCTCCCTCTGTAGCCGCTGGAAAGAATAAGCACTATCCTACAAAGGGCAAGAAATGAAACAAAACAAAACAAAACAAAAAAACAAACAAAAAAAACCCAACCATGCCTAAACAGAAAGTACACAGCATTTTTTTTTTTTCCTTTATCAGCAATACAACACCACTGCGTGGGCATCTTATCTAACCTATCCTGTGCATGGTATCATTGGTATTTTCATCCTGCAAAGCAGTGAAGGAGGTCACACGCAACACGGACATACTGACATTCTTCCCCCTTACTCTACTGAAAAGTCTGAAACGTATGAACAAAAGATTTTCAAATTTAAAAAAAGGCCCATATGCCCACCCAATACGTCAAAAGCATTGGCAGACGCTAGGATCGGGGAAGCTGTTAAGCACTCGTGTTCCCACAGGTTGTGCAATGTCGTGAATGGTCAGCGCACATCAGGACCTCAGCGTATGTCCCACCCAACGTAACGGAAGTTTTGCCTCCACACGCATCACAGGTGTGAGCAAAGATCATTTTAAAGCAATTTTCAGTTCCGCGCGATCTCTTCCGAACCATATATCTCAACAGGTCACAAAACTCGTTATTTCCACCAGAGCTGAAATTCTACATTTGAAAGCTGGACCACTGAGAACTGCTTTAAGCCTGTGATGAAATGATTTTGGTTTGGGAGGTTTGGGGTTTGGTTTAGGGTTTTGAAGGTTTTCTGGCACGGTGGGGAGAACAACTTCTGGCTCGTATTTCCTACTAGTGTACTCTTACCACCAGGGCATCAGGCGAAAAGACTTCCAGGTGAGAGGATAAACTATTCTTTTTCCACTGAGAAGATGTGGGAGAACCGCTTCTTCATTTCAATTCCCTGTAGGAGGTCAAGTGTGCTCAGCCTTTCCGCTTCTGAAATACAGCAAAACCCACCAGCTGGCACCTTAGTTTTGAATTACGCAGTGATCCTGTAAGACAGAATAGGTTGTTTCTTATCAAAGAGGAAAAGGCTAGTCCAGTGCATCTACAGTAGGATAATGAAGACTATGTAGTATCATCCTGCTAGTTCCATTTTCTGTTTTAACAAAATGAAAAATAGTAACAAGAAAGACATTAAATGTATTTTGTCACTGAATATATCTGTTCTCTAATATTCTGCCCATTTACTTCAAATAACTTAATACAAAAACATTACCATAAAGTATTTGCTGTAAATATTCTGTAGCTCCTTTGTGCAGTACTTTGAACGTGCTCTATCTGAATTGCATTTATATTATTTATTTATATTATTTGTTAGACTTCATTCCTCCAGCAATGCTGAAATAGTCCCATGCAAAAAATGCAGTATCTGCAGAATATTGTTTTCATTCTCATATACATGTAGTTGTATTTGAGTAATGCAACTACTTCGCATCATGCCTCGAAAGTAAATTTTAAGAGCTTTTGAAGCCACTGCAGAAATTCTAATTCAGTTAAGATGATGTGGTTGTCAGATAAGGAACTAACGTTATTCGTAACACACACAAGATCTTTCTGTAAGCAGTGAATCTTCAGATCAATATTAAAATGCATGTAACACACACATAAATTATTTCACGTGCTGTAAAACAAAACAAAATCAGAGATACCATGTTTGCTTCTGAGAGAGGGAGTGTCTCTGAAGCCAGCCCCCTCTTGGATGGCCCGATAAAGGACACCAGTGGAGCAGAGGCTCTTCCAGAGTTTCAGTGAGGCTTCTGCTTGTGGCCGCTTTGCCCAGATGGCAGTGGTCTGGGGATGCATGAGGCTAGAGAATGCAGCAGGACGTGCAACCGGTATCGATCCGCTACTGTGAGAACCAGAAATCCTGGCAAACCATATTTCTCAGGACACTGAAGTTCTCAGTGCTTTCCTCAGGTTATTAGATAAACGCTCACCAAGAGAGCTGCTGTTGCAGCTTGCTGTCTTCAGGACAAGAAGCTTATGCGACTGCAAGGGCCGGCAACCTGTCCTTGGCAGGTTTGAACTTGTCGCCTAACTGTAACCAAACCTGACAAATGTTTTACTCCCCTGTACGTTTTGTGAAGCATTAATCAAGACAGTCTGTTATCGTTTGGCACAACGTTATTGGTTTGTGTAGCAATTAATTTTCAGAAAAACTCCAAACTTTTTATTCTATTGTTTCTTTTTAAAATACACAATTAGCCTCAAATCAACGTGCATCTTGAACCAAAAAAACATTTTAAAAGATACAATATGGTCACGATGTTGTTGTAATAATATATGTAGTGTGAGTAACAGCACTAGTAGCACACTGATTGATGTAATAACAGGAAATTATTCCTTGATATCAGTGTAATTCGGAAGGGAAAATAGCCCTTCATTCAGGAGGTATCTATAATATTTAGTTCTATTTGACACTGAGCTGCAGGTGGTAAAATGGGCAAAAGATTCACTTAGTGAAAATTGCCTACATTTTGCAGGAATTACAAAATGGGAAAATGGAAGGAAACCAATAGTAAAAGCTTTGGAAGGATGAAGAAAATGACCCTTCACTTATTACTACATTTTCCTTAAAAAAAAAAAAAAAAAAAACACAAAAAAACAACCCATAAACCAAAAAATGACCATGTTCTTGGTTCCACACTCATTAAAGAAAAAACAAGTGCTGCACATATAAAGGAGGAAAATAATCGAAAGATCTCTTGAAGACTTAAAGAATAAACTACACTAAAAATGGTAGAGCTGCGTATGGAAATTCCGCGTGCCTGTCAGATCAATGCAGGGTCATCTTCAGCTTCCCCCTTGTTAGGTTAACAACGAGCAGCTAGGCACAGATGTCATGGAGCGAGGTAGTAGTGCAGCTCTGTGACGCTGCCTTCATTTACCACCCAACGATCATTAAATCTTTAGATCATCGGAACACTTCACAGCCTCGTTGGCATCTGGAACTCCTCATTGCTCCTAGATACTCAGAGCTGTCAGTGTCCATACTCTACTGGAGAGAAACGTGTGCCTTTCCACTCAGAATTAGATTTAGCCGCAGAAAGCCTTGCGCTTGTGATCTCCATGCTCAGATATGGCAAACTTCTCTATGCAGGGTTAAAGCACCAATCTCAAAAATCGGTAATTGTTTGGAACGCAGAAAAAACACCACCACAAGTTGCCGGTGGCAATGCATGTTAGTGATCCCCTGGTAAACACTGAACCCGATTCAAACCCGATGCTGGCCATCCTCAAAGCTCTACAAAGAATTGATCCTAGTTAGCTGGATGATGGCCTCCCCTTAACAAAGCATTTTCTTTCTGTAACATCAGTGTTTCACTGGAACTACGCCAGCATATGGGAGAAAAAAATTATCTTGTAACTTACCTCCCAAGTCTAGAATTCATTTCCATTGCTCATATAAAGTTAGAGAATTTGCGCACATACACGAGCAGGGTCTTCAACAGCATGGTCGCGCTTGATGCTACCTGAGAAGTAGAAGGAAACTCCACTCATTTTTCATGACACTGGGCATCACTCTGTGAACACTCCTGCTATTTTATTTACTCTGTGCAAATCTGGCTGTAGAACTTCAATGTGGAAATCGCAGAGACACTTCTTCCTGTTTCATTTATTATCTCTCAGCAAGCTCTACAGTGCAAGGAGCAGCTGCACCTCCAGCCCCTTCCAAAATAAACCATGACTCCACTTTCATTCAGTGTTCTCCCAGAATATGATATCAAAAAGCCATTCTTAGTTGCTTATGGCTTTTGTCAACTAAAAATAAAATAGGTCATACTACCTCATCAACTGCATCTAAGAGAAAACTTTGCCTTTAAAACTTAAGTAGAGACCTTAGGACTTCTCTCAGGATTTACCACTTGTTGTCTAAATGAAATCAACAAATAAATCAATGGAGGAATTAGCATGCTGACGGGCCACCTCAGCAGGAAAACAAACCATGCAGCAGTTCAGCAGATGGCCATTTTTCACGCTAGAAAAGGCAAGCTGCAGTCTAAATTCTGATTCTTCTCTCTGAGCAGTGACGTTTAGAATTCCTGAGAAAGAAGAAAAAAAGAAAAAAAAAAGTAATAGTATTCTTGACAAGGAAAACTGAGGGAAAGAGAACATCATTTGTAGGAATGACTGATAAAACTATTTAATTGACACTAACCTAAAGATATATTTACACAAAAAGTATGATGGGCAAATGATGGATTAACCATCTGAGTGTACAAAGAGGCTTTCCTTTTTGTCTGACTCTAGCGAAGATGAAGAGGTCATTTTCCCCTGTAATTTGACAAGAAGATGCAAGAATTGTGGTACGAAATTGGAATAAAAAATACGGGTTACAGTACATTGCTTCAAGTGCTTTTTACAGGACCTTGAGGAACAAACTGTAGTCAAGGATAACAGAATTCATACATTTTTATAATACCGCTGCCATGCCAATTCTGACTTTAATAATTTCTGTAATTATACTCAAACAATGAAAAGAAAACACTTTGTGTCACAGGGATGCTTCAAGTTTCAAAGAAGATTTTTGGGGAGTTAACAGCTGAAAGCTAGGAAATTTCAGCCGGAAGTGCATCTTCCATAAGGTAAAGGAAAACACCACTTTGAAAAAATTACATGGCTATTTTCCGGATCCATCTAACCTGAGTTGTAAGGATAATGTGACAGCTGACAGAACATCCACAACAAATGATATACAATATCAAAGCAAGTTGCTTGCTTGCCATGTATGTGCGTTAGCATTTAAGGATTTGTATAAATTAAACTTTATTCAAGCAGTACCAGGTCAGAAATTCAATGACATCACTGGATAATTACAGCCCTATTGTTCCTGACGAAGGAAGGTGGGAAACAATCATAAGACGCAGCTTCTGCTGCTAGCCTGGATTATGAACATGATGCTACTGGAAGTGAGAACGCTATTTGCTTCTACACTGCAGAAAGAGAGAAACATTGCATTGCCTGCTAGCTGCCTTCACTACACATCCAGGTTCACAAGCACACTGAAAGAGGAGTTTGGGGGGCTTGTGCTGAACAGCTCATCTGCAGCAGAAAAAGTACCGCTTGGCAGGGAACGTAGGGAACTGACGTTGGGGTCTCTGCCTTGTAATTCAGTGTTTACATCCCTGCGCTGTCTGTAAGCACAGCTATTCTAAGCAAACTGATGAAACATCACTGGCTGTAATTAGGATGCTGGGGCTAGCCTCATCGCTGGGGAGAGCTTCATTTCTACCCTTTCATACAAGAATGTAAGGGACAAAAAAAAAAAAAAAAACAACAACAACAACAACAACAAAAAAGTGATATCTCAGATACAAAACACTGCTGGTTCGCAGCCTAGGCAATGAGCAAACAAACAGAGCAGGTTTCTGACGCACTCCGTGTCTCCTCGTGCTTCGAAGCAGCAAGGCGGCACAGTAACCAAGTTTGTCTTTAGCTCCATTTGCTGTGATGCTGGAGCAAAGGGCATATGAGGCAAAGGGATTTTAAGGGAACACGAGTACCTGGACCACGGGGAGCTCGAGGGCGAGCAAGTGGAAGGGTGCGTGGCAAAGTCTTCTGCATTCCCAACGCAATGCCCAAACGCTGCGGATCTCGCTGGTGGGCATCACCCGCACACGTTTGCATTTAGCTCTGCTTCCGTAGCTGATTCACTGAAAAGCGAGCTGAACTCGGCCGCGGCTGCTGGCCCCGACGGCAAGCAACCCGCAGCCCGTGCCAGGCTGCCCAGAGCAGAGCAGAGCAGAGCAGAGCTGCTTCCTCTCGCTGCCAGCCTGCCCGAGGCCGCCCTAATCACGGCTAATTGCCTGCGCCGTTATCTCTCTGCAGCCTGCGTCGTGCTTCCAAATGCCTCTAATTGAATTGCCGTAATTTCTGCCCTTCCTCATGCGGTGGGTTGGCGAGGGAAAATGACCCAGGGGGAGGCGGAGGGGAGGGGAGG
>VXAV01004202.1:60821-75218 GCA_013399715.1 Alectura lathami
ACCCGCCAGCGCCCCGTCAGACGCCGTCGCGCCCCGGCTCAAGGTACTCGGGTCCCTCCCCACCTCTCGGCCTTGCCCCGCGGCTCCCCAGAGGGATGCGGGGTGCCGGGCCCCCGCGGGAGGAAGGCTCGCCCCCGCGCCTCGCTCACCTGCTGCGGGGACGCGAAGCTGGACGCCCGGCGCTGCCTGGGAGCGCTCACCCGGGGCGGTTTCTTTCCAGATGCAGAGGTGCGCTGCAGCCCTGTTCCTGTCGCTCATCCTCTGTGCCGCCCTGTCAGAAACGTTCGGGCTGGTTTTGTCCGTAAGTACTCGCCTCCGTGGGGGTCCCTCGCCGCTGGGCAGCATCCGTGTCGCAGCTGACGAGTGGCATGACAGCGAGCCCTGCCGGGGTATATCCTGTGTTTAGGCAGAGCGGTTAGGCAAGACGCAGCGCTCGCATACCCTGGGCTTTTCATTAGGAACGCCAGGCTTCTGAGCGCTAGCTCCCGTGTAACAGCGAGTATGACTAAAAGAAAAAAAGGTCTAGCTTACAGAGCAAAATTCAGTGGATGTTCCTCTCTGACTCAGAAGAGGTGCTGTGCAGACGGACCCTGTAAAGAAGCTGTCATGTAAATCCAAACAGTTAAAAGAAAATATTGCTGTTTGCTAAGACCACTATCAGGAAGTAGCACAAACTTGGAGTATAAAGTCAAAATTGCTACCTCCAGACCGTGATTTGCAGTTTCATTTCAGTGATGTGAAATCTGTACAACACATGAATGTCAGCAACAGAACCACTGACTCTGTGGGGAGGAGGCAGGAGTTAACAATAGTAAATGCTTTGATATTATTATATTATTTTTCACCAAATTTCTCTTATTTCAAACCTTCAGAAGACATTTCTGTTAACAGAGTGGGTGCTGACTGCTTTCTTGTCTTCAGAAAGTACTGTGTAGTTCATGCATTAACCTACTTGCTTTTTTTTTTTTTCTTCCCTTCAAGACAAAAGAAAAAAGGGGCTGGACTCTGAACAGTGCTGGTTACCTACTTGGGCCACGTAAGTCAAGCACTCTTTCTTGTATCATTTCAAAACTTAGACTTCTTTTTTGGTGAGACTTTTTGTTGTAGTGTGCTACTCACTTATCTGGCGAGTACACTAAACCTGCACAGACTGAACACTTGTTTAGGTGTTTCCTATGTGCCTAGTACAGAACTGAGTTGCCTTTGACAATAACAGTTCTTTTCTAAAGAAGAGTCATGCTGTGAGACTATATGCACACAATGCATGTCTGGTCACTCTTTGTGCTACTGACCTGTAATTTTCATATGGCAAATACGCCCTTTTTCCTGGAAGTGTAACAAAATATTATAGCATCTTAAATGTCAAAGGAAAAGTGACTAAAGGTGAAATTCTGACACTGCTCAACTTATTTCAGGTTATGTTTAAAATCTGTTTGAAGATGACTTTCCTACCTGGTTTTATTATACTGATATTTAAAAAAATTCCAAACAAATTAAAACAATAATGAAATGTAAAGTCATGACTATAAATGTAACAGTTCACCACGTGAAAAAATACTTCAAGAATGTGCTGTTTAAAATGCACATACTGGTTTACAAAGATGAAGAATTGCTAGATTATAAGAAAAATGGTAGATCTTACATGTGTATTTGTGAGAACAGACGTGTACATTATAAGGAAGATGGAAGTACAGTGCTAAGCTGCCTCATATGTCTGTTATCATTTTTTGTTAACGTAATTACACTCATTACCAATGTTTGTACATTGTCAGTCTCAATGATACGTGACAAATACTACAGTACCTACTGTGACTCTCCATAGATGAACCACTAACCTTAAGGATACACAAAAGCGATTAATGCACCTTAAATGAATTAGCTGGCTTTGTAAATTCATACCCTAAAGCAGATCTAACCAAACTGGCAAATATGGAAATGTGCTGTTCAAATGCCGCTTATCTAAGACTGGGTAAGAGGAATCGTCCTTTGTTGCAGGTCGTGTTGATCACCTTTTAATGATAAAGGAAATGCCCATTGCAAGGGGGAGAGAAGAGGCACCAGGGGCATGTAAGATAGTTTACCTGAATAATCTTCCAAAACTATCTGAAGCTTACTCTTAAATAAACACCTTGGCAACACTCTCTAGCAACAGGTGAAAAGGTAGAAAAAAACCACCTCCCAGATTACACATGAATGTACAAACCGACATTTTATTTAGAACTCCCACTGAATTCAGTAATGGCTTTGACAAGTGCATGGATGTAGCACAGAACTGGGTCTGTAAACGATATAAATCACAGCCACAAATTTGGAAGAACGGTGATTTTGGTGTCACCTTCATTGTTTCTTTGTCATTTTGTACTTAAGCATCCATCAACAGTGCGCATCATGATCTTTTTATTGAATTCCATGAAAGGCAAAGGTTGTTGTCAAGTTAATTAACTCCTCTGATTTCTAATTTATTTGCCAGATGCAGTAGATAACCACAGATCTTTTAACGACAAACATGGTTTCTCTGGTAAACGTGAAATACAGCCTGATGAGGATGTAAAAGCAGGTAATGAAATCCTGAAAGCTTGTTTTAAAAAAAAAAGTATCAGTTTACTTACTGTCATTGAGTTAATTGACTGCCTAGGTACAAGGCTACTCCTGCACCTTTCCAAAAATCTCCCTAAACATGTGTAAAGAAGAAAGTTGGCACTTTGCCCATTCAGACTAGAAGTGTGCTTAAACACTTTGTTGCCTTGGGAAAAGTACCATAATTATATTACTCTAAAAGTAATATGATTTATTGTACTTTAAATAAATCTACTTGTCTTTCTGTATGTTCAGTTCAGTATTTCAGGGCTCACCCCAGACACTCAAGAGCTCCTTCTCTTCAAAGAAGTGAGATCATAAGGGACTTTTTCAGCAGAGAAACCAACAGGAGCTGGCAAATACTTTGATTCTGATATTACAGAGTTGAAACCAGTTGAATTGAAATAGTATGGCACTGCTTATATGTTAGATCCTTCACCTTCTAAAATGAACTCGCTCCCCAAGTTAAGTCTCACAGTGTTTTCTACACTTAAGCAATTTGGATTGCTTTCATTACATCTGGGGAGTCAAGTTAACGTTTACCTTAGTTTTTGCATTTTCAGAATGAAGGCAGACCAGTTTAACTCTGGTCTGTAGCTGTAAATTAAAATGACAACAAAACTATTTCGTCAACCATTGGCATAAAAATAATATTTTGCCAGTCAGAAAGGAAGACAGCATTTGCCATCTGACAGCACAGCTCACAAGGCAACGTTGCCATTTGCAGATGTACTGCCAGCTCCTTTGAAGAAATCTGATCTTCAAGAATTATGGAACTCCTCTGCTGGAGCAGCTGCATGCCCACGCTTACAGCTGAATGTAACCAAACTTGTCTGGATAGGACCTAAAAATATAAAACTGCCTCGATTGTTAGCCGTATCTTAGATGCTCTTCTCTTAACTACAGCTTCCTTTGAAGCTGAAAATTTCCTATGGGGTTCCTATCCAAAGGGTATTTGGATATAAAATTGGATAAGGTACTGAGAATTCTTACTTCAATTAAAACTGAAATTATCTTTGAAATAAGGTCTTAAAACAGCAATCTACCTCTTACACAGTTTTACTGTAGAAGAATTCATTGCAAAGGGCTGCTGTCTCTCCTTGAAGGAACACTGAAAGCTCTCCAGATAACCTAGAACTTGTAAGCTGTGTTAGCCACATAATATTAGGCCCGAACCCCCTCCCCTGTCACCTCAAAAACCCCACCAAAATCTATAAGCACAACTAGGAAAATATTTAAATTCCAGTAAAATAACTCCTTCATTACTAGAGCTGCAAGTGTACATAATATTCTCAAGTCTCTTGAAATTTTATTTATACAATAAATATCATAAATAAAATATGGGCCAACTACTAGAATAATCATATTAATCATAATAAAAACCCATAACACATGAGATCAGAATAAAAATGAAATTAAGGAAAAACTTCAAATGAATCTTATTAACGTAAGAGTTAACGAGCTTGTGTCCATCCACAGACTGGAAGACAAGACATCTAGACACAAACTTCCACACAAATTCTTAAATGCTGACTCTCCGTGTCCCAGAAGCCTCCCTACGCTTTCCATTTCCCATCAATGTTTTTCACTTGGGCTGCACAGCTCAGTATGGTCTGTGCGTCACTGCAGACATAAATAATCTCTTTGGTCACAGAAGAACTCCACCTGCTGCAAAACCAGGCTTTCAGGCTGTTTTCTGAGATGAAACATGCGCCTGTGATAACATCAAGGGACAGTGTTTTTTTTACTGGTGTGATAATGGACTGAGTCAGATCCTGGTACCCATCTTGTCTATGGACAGTGAACTAAAATCCTCAGCAAAATTACCTACCATTTGTTCTCTAGTACAGAACAAGCTTCCAACTTGTTGATTTTAAAAAAAAAAAAAAAAGTCACCACTTCATAAAATTTTTTTTATAGATGCAACGTTAATGTTACTCATTTTCCTAAGTACAATAACAAGCTGTGAGGGAGCTGGATAATTTGAGGACTCAAGAAGTATCAAAAAGCCTAGCTGCGCAGGACTGAAGGGAAGTATATTGTACTTGTTGTATATGCAAAAGCACATCTTTCCAAGCCTGTAGCCAAGCCCCAGGCCTAGCTGTTGGGAACTACAAATTACTTCTGCATCTTGTGAGCAGCTTATTGGGAACAAAGCTTTCTGTTTTGTAAAGCTGATGAATTTGCTGCACTGACCTTTCCCTTCCATCCCAGGCTCGCAGACACATGAGAGGGAGCTGCAGATGAAGGACAACTCTCTTCTGCAATTGGGCTCACTGGTCTGAAGGACCACGGCTCTTAAGGTGTCAGTGGTGTCCTACGCAGCAAAGGCAAAGCTGGGCAATTTTGATTCTGGGAACTGCAGCGGCGTACCTGGAAGTCGCTTTGCTCTTCCATGAAATCAGATTTTCCATTTTAAGGATTTTCCCCAGACAGCCTTTTCAGGGTACTTAGAAACTCAGCCACAATGCTGCACACAATGAACAGACCTTCACACCACACTGAGTAACAACCAACTTGTTTTCTAGGAAATCTTGGAAGACCGCTGGCTGATGAAAACATTGTTCGTGCAGTAATTGAATTTTTGACTTACTTGCATCTTAAAGGTTAGTGAGTACCTTTCTAATCCAGCTCGATTTAGCAGAATCCCTGTTTCTGTTGGTTGTTCTCCCATGAAATTCACCCAGAAGACAGGACTAGTCCTGAATGTACAGGTCTGCTGCAGATTTGCCTTTGAACAGCATTTCTGGGAGAAGGGGTGGGAGGAAGGGCGGGGAACTCAGTTGTACTGCAGCGTATCTAGGAGTACGCCAGACTTTCAGAGCGCAGGTAGTCCTGTCAGACCGCGGGTCCGTCAATACCCGGCACAGCAGGGCTCGTACTATCTGATCGCTCTGGGAACTGTGAAAATGATAACAGTTACTGCTAAAATCTTATGGACATAGCATGTAGAATAGTTGAAAACAAACTAAATATGTCTGATTATATAGGAGTTATTAAAAACAATTTAATAACTAATTAAGTAAAACCTCAGTTTACTACCAAAAGCAGTCAGTTGAAATTTAGAAGAAAAACCTTTTAGCAAAAAAAGAAATACATCTCCCTTTCCCCATGTATTCTATGATAAAGTCGCATGATAAAATTGCAAAACCATTCAGCTGCGTGTTAGCAAACAGCTCAAAACGCTGCTAGCAAAACTACGTGGAGCCACAGAATTGTGACAAGAACCGTAAAACTGAGCTCACAGCTGATCTTGTAAGAACAGTAGCTTTACTACAGCCTTGGGTAAAGAAGAAATCTATCTGCTTCAGAGGTCTTTTGTTTTCAATCACAATTCCGAGCTTCGTAATTTTCTCCAAAACCTGTAATGCAAAGAAAGCTAACTAAATTCTTAAAACTGTCTTCAGTCCTCCTAAAACTGTCTACAAAATATTCAAAAACTGAATACGTATTTGCGAAGAATAACAGGGAGAAAAAAGATATTTCCATTGCAAATGTTTGAGGAATTCCCGGGCTCGGGAAGCAGGCAGTGTGTAACTTCTATATTCTTATCTTTGAATGCAACTATTTCTGAGCAATTCTGTGGTAGGCATGTGTGTCGAACAGTAACAAAGAACCAGGTTTTATATTTCAGTTTTGTTATTTAAAAAGACATTCACGAGTTCTGTTCGTTTTCTGTGTATCTAGGAAACATAATTCTAGATGACTTTGGCATAATTTTCTAAATTACTTGCACCCAAGCAAAACAATTCTCACTACTCAAAATATCAGCTCAATGCTTGCTTAATCAAATTGTCATTTGCTACAAAAAAAAAAAATCTTTATGGCTAGCGCTAGGGGCCTGAGAGAACTCAAACAGATACAGAAGATTAGCATGCGTGTTTACTGTGGTCAAAGCAGCAGCTTGCTCAGCGTGCCGCTGTGAAGAAGGAGCAGCCCTAAACACTCCTGCTATCCGAGCCCAGGAAGCAAAAGCAATAACTGGGCAAAAAAAAAAAAAAAAAAGATGTGAAACATGTTGAGTGTGCACTCTGAGTAGGCTAAGAGCTACTGACTTGAGCAAGAAAATAATTTGTATTTCTGTGAGATGCATTTTATTTCTTCCCTGGGACAAATGACCAAAAAACGATGTAATGATTCCTTGTTTAGGATATTAATGCCAAACAGCTCTTTTCATTCAGAAAGGGTGGCACTGTTATCTGTCCTCAGAAGACAGCAAAATGGAATCTCTAGAGTATATAAAATTGATTTTCCTGAGATAGCTCTTGTATTCTCAGGTTATAAAAGACTGAATATTATCACATCATCCCCTAACGATATATATTGCCAAGACCTGGTACAAACTCTTACATCAAAGCAAAACTGTGGATTTTGGAGGCAAAAAACATGCTTTGGTGGAGATGCTTTAACATTTTTGCTCAAATGTCACTTTAGAACACTAAATATATTCATTTGGATGTGTTTGTTTGGATGTGGGGTGGAATCTCCCTTATGTGATTCAGAATCAGGGAATAATTACTCAGATTAGACATGAATTTCCATCCGCAAGATAAAGCGAATATTTTAAGCAGTACTATCATAAGAAATACCTTGGAGATCACAAAAAGTGGCCTTCAGCTATTCCTCTTGAAAATGACTTCCTCCAGTTTTAAAGTCTTGCCCATGTAAAGCTGGATGTAGCATGGCAGCCATAACCATTAGTATTAGAACCTGTGAGTTTTGATACCAGCACTGTTACTCTGTCACTGTTGTTTCTTAAAAACAAAACAAAAGAACACCTTACTGTAGCAGGAAGAGATTATTAACATTTAAAAAGAAAAATAAGCTTGTAAATCTATCAAAAGAGCGAGGACTTGCCTCTGACAGTTGAGGGAAAATATAAAAATGTATACTACTGAAATTGGATTTTGATTTATTTGCCAAGATTATTATGTATACTTACGTATTTGCTCATGTATTTATTTCTTCTTTTTTGAAGAGGTGGGAGCACTTGACAACATTCCTTCAACAGAGGAAGCGAACCAGTCTTGAAGAATATGTTCTTACTATGTTGTACTGTAAATTCAGATTGAATTCTAAACAAAAGATCCAGAAGAACAGAAGATGAGAAGCGTTGTTTGCATTAATGGTAAAAATGGTGTTCTGCCTCTTGGATTTTTTTTTTTTTTTTTCTCTCCTGTAACGTCATGGTGTAAAACTTTGCCTTGGTAAAATTTTTGTGTAGGTAAATGATAAAATAAAAATAAACTGCAACTACATTGTTTCATTTGCCTTTGAAGAGCATTTTTAAATTAAATACATAACAGCATGTAATAAATCATACATAAAACCCAGGTTAAACTCTAAGGTTATGCTAAATCTATACTCACAAGAATTGCATTAAAATAAATACTACACACTGAGACACAGGAGAAGTTTGGTTTCAGACCATTGCCATTACACAGACTTTAGGTCATGGATCTGTTCGTACTTCTGCGCTTCAAGGAAACCTTTCCTCCTGTTCATTTGTTCATAGACATGAAATAAGCTCATGTCTGTGCTGCATTTCATATTATTTGTCCATAATACATCAGCCCACAGACTGAAGCCTACTTTGACACAGTACAAATGGAACTGTTCTGTACCGGCAGCACTTTTACACAAATTACGTGTGTAGCCTGCCTGTTCCTATGCCATCAAGAACACGGGATCTGTACTGTCTACTCCAAGATTAAAAAAACATTTTATGAGGTGCTTTAGTGTAAGACCAAAGTAAGTCCAGCAAAGCACTTGAAGACATGCTTAATTCCTCTGAACAGTTCTGATGTAGCAGGACCAGGATGTCAGGCCCATACAGGATAAATGTCACAGCGGAAATGAGGAAAATTCTTGGAGTACACAGAATCTTATAAAGGTTCCTCACGCTGGACTTTGTCATTCTGCTTAGCGCAATGAAACATCGGCCTTTCAGAGTGCTGTGTTCTGCAGTGCACGGACTGACAGGAACGCTCCAGAACACTCTTACATAATCCGTTTTCTATATAGCAGAGCACATTCTAGATGCCAAGCCATTAGAGGCTAATTTGAAACCACAAGGCTGTTTCTCCCTGTCAGTCCATCTCTGATAATCACTCAGACCATGATCTAGCGGCTGGTGTGCGCTTTCCAACGTGTACAAAGTATTTTCCACCAGATTCAACAGGCTTCTGGGCAAGCCTTTCAGAGTCTGTGTTTTTGTTTTTTTGAGGGGGAAAAGAGTCACAAAAATGTACACTGAAAATAGTTCTACCCTAGTTGGCAAATTTATGGGATTCCAAAACATTAAAACAATGTAGTGAACTGTAACTTGTGTACATTAGCATCATTCAGTCATTTCAAATTCACTTTTACTAGTATGTCCCCATTTCAAGTTACGAGTTTGAACCATAGCTCACTAAAATCCAGAGACATTTGCAGCACTCAATAACAATCCATCTTTCTATGGAAAAGCAGCTGAACCTATGACAATTAAAATGAACATAACCTAAGCATTATATTTCTCTTCTTTTGAAACAGGACAAGAAACTGAGTTTAAAATTATAAAAGAGATATTACTTAAATTATCATACTGCCAAGCTCATTACATTTGGAATTGTCTTGTTGAAATGTCTGCTTGAAATTCTGAAATTAGAGATTACCTGAAATACTAAAAAATCTCACAGGATCAAGCTCCATAGAAGATTTCCAGAACTATCCAGGCAGGGAGGGTCTACACGTTCTTACTCATTACACTGAGCTGTGAAACATACCTACTTACTTAAAAAAAAAAAAACACACACACACAAAAGATCATTTTCATTTAGTTACCAAAAGCAATCCGCATACTTTCACCTACATATTACCACCTTCAAACATGCATTGTAAATAATATTCCAAAATACAGAGAGAGGTGAAATTTTAAAAGTATTTCTTTTTTCTCCATAACTCTTACCTTTGCAAACACAAAGGGGCAAAAAAAGGAAACAAGCATTCTTTTGGGGTCATTTTCTGTAAGTCTTATTTTATTAACATTCTTGTTTTATTTAAAGTATGTCTTACCTCCCCACATCTCAGACTTAAATTCTGCAGATAGCTGGAACAACATCTCTGTAATCGGCCTCTCAAACAAACACCTGATAAGGAATGGCCTTTGAATTCCACTTTGAAAGCTACTCATTTCATCACAGCAAGGAGGAGACAAAAAGATTCTACAGGCTTCAGCAGAAATTTAAAAAAAAATCCTAACTATTTTGCCTACATTTCATTTACTTGCTGATTTCTATATATTATATCCCATTTCTGCTTAGGATTAGATCAACCTTTAGTCTGCACTGAAGACAAAAGCTGAAGTCCAACAAATAAGTGAAACTTTGTTGTAATGTTTGCAAATGCTATGAAATTATTTGGCATACAAATTTAATAGTCAAAATGAACAGGAGGCTAACAACTCTAATTTTGCATGCACATAATCACAGTCTAAATTATCTCCAGAAAAATAGCTCACAACCATTGTACGTGGTCCTCTAAAAATGTCATTTGAAACCTCAGCAGCAGTTACAAAGGCAAATGGAATGTTAGGAACTATAATGAAAGTAGAGAAAAACAACCCATAAAACATCATTAGAGCACCATTCCCAGCTTCTGGTCACCTCACTGCAAAAAGGGTACTGTAGAAATAGCAGGGCTGTAGAGAGGTGCGGTGAACAGGGAACAACTTCTACAGGCAGCGAGACTGAACAGGCTGTGACTCCAGCCGAAGAGACCAGTGCGGTGAGAGAGGACAGGGTTTTACGTGTCGTGGCAAAAGCGCCTAGCAAATTCATTCCATCTCCTAATCCAGGAATTAACGATTACCTAAGCAAATGACCAAGGAACACTTGGGAACCCCGCTCCAGAAAGAGCAGTCCTTCTCTGCACAGCCCACAGTGAAACTGCGGTCCTGGCAGGCAATGGGGAGGCCACAGGTTCTCAGAGGAAACAGCCACGTTCAAGAGAGTCCCTCAAAAATGACTGGTCCCAAGGAAGCTACCAGGTCAGAACGCCTAACCGACTGAACTGCTCCTTAGAACACTGTACTGCCTTGGGTGTGCTCAGAGCTGCAACACAACCCATACGAGCACAACACAGGCCTTAATTAAGCAGGGATTCTTCACCTGCAGAGCAGCTGACTCCAGTTTACAAAAGAAACCCAGAAATCCCACATTTTTTGGCTAACAATTACAAAGAAATTATGACTATGATTAACTCCACCTGGCAGACAGTCTTGCTGATTCTTGTTTAAAGAGCAGTTTGGTGTGGAAGAAGGTGTTTCTGGGTGGCAGGGCTGACACAGAACAGCCTGTTCATTAGGAAGTCATTAAGCAGCTGACAGGATGCATGTATTTTCCCACCTGCCTACTCACCTAAAGGTCAGACTGCAAAATTAGCATACGAGAATCAGAGCAGCACTCAGAATACTGAGAAAGCTGGATACAGGAATTGACAGTACTCCGCTCTCAAGTTTAACGTTGCAACGGCTGGAAACAAACTACAGCCCTTTTTGCTCTGACCAGCACACTAACTTCCCAAGCTGATGGAGAACCTCGTGAGAGTTAGCTCACAGAAGATTCTGACAGTTTCTTCACTGTTCTTTTGCCTTTCAAACAAGACAAGGAGATGATGATTTGAGACAGCACATGAAGTAACACATCAATAACGCACAGAAAAAGCTATGGAATTATTTTTATATGATTTCAGAGTATACGAGACAAAAAAAAAAAAAAAAAAAAAGGAACAAGTTAGAAATGGACATCAGACAATAGTTTGTAATTTAGCTAGGATATAAATCACCTCCAAGGTGATTTCTAAGGCAGACATGATGTTCAAAAAAGTGTAGAGCGAAGTATTAGCAGAAAAACAAAAAAAAAAGAATTTTCACCAATTAATGAATTTCATCAATAAATTGCAGCTCTGTCACTACATGGTGTCCTATCATTTTTCTTTACATAAATGCAAACAGTAATAACTCTGATACTTAATTTTGTGAGGACCGAGCATGGACTGGGAACAACGCATAACCGGACAACCCACAGAAAGCTGCAACTCGCAGACGGATCTGCCCCTCAGGCTTGGTAACGGGTCCACGACTGGCAGATGCTGAGATATTTAGGGCCTAATATTTAACATCTCAGAACACAGGTTACCTGTCACTTTGCGGGCAGGACTCAGCGCTTCAAAGAACTGAGCTTTAGAAAGCCAGGACTGGGATACAGATGAGAATTATTTCACCTCCTGTCTTGCAAAGCACTGCATTATTCCAAATACTTAATCTTCAGAGCCCTTGAGATTCAACTCACGTATTTTCCATCATCTGTGGTATTGCTAATTGAATTACTCTCTACAGATTTTCCACTGATTAAGTAGATATAAATCATACAGCCTTCTGAGAGCTAGGAGATGTGAGTCTGTCCAAGGGGGAAAATATGTTTTGAAGAAATGGTTTGAGTTTTATAAGATGTAGAACATATTAGGGTCGTTTGCTCAAAATGCTGTAGTTCCATAATTTGCGTGTGTTCGGGGGAAAGCCTGGGACAATTACAAAGCAGAGAAGGCTGCCAGTTCAGGAGACTGCAGTGTACGAGGTCTTGTACTTGCGAATGTAAAAGCACACCTAGACGGCCACAAGGTGGAAGTGTTGCTCTGCTTGAGAAAACTCATGTGTTTAACAGATTTTAATCAATACAAATGTCTGATTTACACAGAACTGCAATTACAAACAACGGGAAGTGAAAACAACCAATAAAACACTGTGTGCTTGCCAACAGAGTGAAATGCAGTGGCTGTGTCATATATCCACTGCAAACTGGTATTAAAATATCTTTGCATTAGGATGGCAAAAATGAAGACACCATTGACTCAAAGTCAGGTAATAAAAACCCCAAGAATCTTGTGCAGTGCTCGGCCAGATGCTTTACCTATGTTTCAGAGAGAAGTAACAGGGGGGAAATATGTTTTACAGCATAAATGGGGAAGATCAAGCAATATTCAGAAGTATAGTGTATGTAAAAACAGTCAAAAAGTCATAGGGCAGCTTCCAAAGCTTCTTAGTGCAATTGCACATTGTAAATAAGATTTCTTTTACATTTGTCATCAAGTGCCTGCATGTGAGTATTTTTCTTTTTTCATTATTTGAGGGAGCTACAATATCCTGCTGGTTGGACAACCAGTTTATATACAGCAAAAGAAATCACACAGAAAATCAAAAAGATTTCTTTTCAGGATTTGAGAAATGTCAGCCGAAGAGTCGGTGTCATTACTCATGTTGAGATGGCAGCAACAGCCCACAGCTGTGACCGTCAGCACCACTTTGGAGGCAGCTGCCCATTTAGGGGTGTAACATATTCTGTGTCCAGCTCTGGGGTAACTGTCACAGATGCTAGGAGGGAGGATGTAACTATGCTGAAACACAACTCCCAGGACTGTGCTGAACCAAGATTCATACATTTAAAGAAAAAAAATAAGCGATATTGAAAATGTATTTTGTATTCATTCCAAAAACTAAAGCATAGTGCATGGAGAGAGCAGGAACAACCCTGAAAACAGAGCACTGGGCAAGTGACAACCTGCAGCTGCTTTCGTCTTCTGTGCTTCTCATGACTCGGTCAGCTGAACGCAATCCACAGCTTGTTTAGAGCCAAACAGCACCTTACAGTCTGCTGGGTAAACTCACCTTCACAGTGCCAAGTGCCTTCTCTTTCCAAAACCATCCAGAGCACAGCCAAGTCATGGGCTGCACTTCAGCAGGACAACATATCAGCAGCAGAATGTGGGGTTGCTGATAAGGATGGGGCAGAGAATCTCCAGATGTAGGCACAGCTCCTTGCAACAGTTACACCTTTGGCACACATTCTCTGGATTCCATAATTTGCCGTTCAGTAAATTACAGCACAGATTTCTAGACTTACTTTTGAGGACTAGTCTCACAGACACTGGTAATGGCTCAAAGCTGAGAGTTTGCTTAAGAGGCCTTCAGTTCCAAGGAACCAGTTTGCTCTACCACTATCTGGTAACCGTTGGTCTGGAAGAAGATTTGGAGATGACGACAGATTACAACTGGGAATTGTTATAGCAGTGTTCAAGGCATACTGAACTCAATAAAACTAACAGGTGGCATATTTCAAAAGTATGAAAAACATACATGTCTGCAAGAAGAGAGGATATCCCAGTAAGGAGAGTACCAGCAGTGTGGGAGCAGGACTGACATAAATGAAATATGGAGACAGTACAGATGCAGACTGCAGTCCCTGCAGACTTCCAAACTAATGTTCTGCTGCAACTGAACCTATCTGGTGTGGGTGGTTTTGACTCCTTGCCTATGAAAAAAAGGAAGAAAGGAAGAATTTGCTCTCTAAAAGCGCCTTTAAATTCTTTCTCAAAAATGAGTTACAGATATAAGTAACATGACACCTGTAAAGGTACAAATACTAAATTTGTGTAATCATTGTCACCAAAGAAAAAAATATCAATATATTCTCAGTGTTCAAAATCACCAGAAAAAAAAACTAACGTGTACATACATATATACACACACACACATTCAGCTTAGGACAAATTTGTTAATTTTGAGAGTTCCAAATGATAAATTTGGACACTTCTGAGGCAGTGTATTAGTTCTGGGAATATGCCAAGTGTCTGATTGTTCAGAAAAACCAGCAGCTCCAAATTCTATAGTGAGCATTTCAGAAGTCTTTTTCTAAACACTGTAAAGTCCACAGACTCCAAAGAACACACTGGTGTTAAAGCTACAAGGAAAAACTGAATTTCTAGGAGATGGAGGTATGCTAT
>VXAV01004202.1:75353-86901 GCA_013399715.1 Alectura lathami
CAGCAATTATTATGTGGGGAAGCAATTTTATTGCTAGGTTTTAGGGACTATAAAGGCCAGCTTTGCAGATCCTTCCCTCTGAAGTCAAGGCATCATTTGCACTATTAGAGATCATCTCCGCTGTAAGTATCAGAACCAGGCCTTGCAACCTTGACCAGATGAAGCTGAATGATTGCATCAATTATGCGTGATAATTAGGTGACAGAATCATGTGATTAATAGTTCCCTAGTTCCCCCACCTTCTAGCTATCTAATTCATGGTTAATGAGTGCTCTTCTCACACTCTTTACCATTGGGACTCACCTAATAAATCATTCTCTATTCACGTGGGAGTTCACTGTCTGAAGAAAAAGACTATGTAATGATGTGGTTTTGATGTAGTTTTGATGCTTGTCATCTCTTCAGAAAGTAGGAAAAAAAAAACAAAAACAAAAACAACAACAACAAAAAATTACACTGCCTTGCCCCACTGCACTTTTTTTCTTGGTACAAAGAAATTCTCACTTAAGTATATAACAGGAAAGCAGACAGTCGCCTTTTTCACAAGGCTTTGTGTGTTTCTTTCCTCTTTTTAAAGAGTTCAGATATATTGTTTCTCTCCAATCATATTTTTTCATTGTTAAAATGTAATTATAATTATTTTTTTTCCCTTCTCCTGACCTCACTGACTCATGTAAAGATCTTTACTTTAATAAGTCTAAGTATTAAAATAAATCCCTACCTCTTCCTGTAAAAGAGGTAAGAATGCAGTGGCTTCTAAGCATGTGAACAGAGGGAAAATTAGTTTACAGATGAGCTGTCCAGCACGTCAGTTTGAACACCAGACTGATTTTGGTTAGTTCTCATCAGAGCCAGCTATAGCAAGAAAAAACTGCTTTTAGACACAGGTCAAGACAGAGTCAGACACTAGCACTGGGCAATGAGCATGCAAAATAGTACAGTAAGGTTCAAGGATTTCCTTTCAAGGACTGTAAAAAGCACAAACCTCTTGGCCCATCATGTTCAGTCCTTTGCTATTGCTGGCGTCCAGTTACATAAGCACTTCCCTACAGAGCAAACTATCAGGGAAAAGTGGGGATAACATTTTCAATCCTGTCACGCTGCAAAAGCATTTGCTTTCCGGCAGCCCTGCAATGGGGCTAAGGCTCATACGAGACCAGCTGGGAGCTAAGGATGACAAGAAGGCTGAGAGAAGCAGTTTCCACCCAAAAAAGGGGCACAGTTCCATAGTACCTGAGCAAGAAGGGCAGGGCACGTACAGTGATGATAACCAGGTTCAGCCGACAGTCCAGACTTCCAGCGTGGTCTAAGACTTCCAGCAGTGTGTTAAGAAGGAATAAGCAGACCTAGCTACGCCTGCAGAAATCAGCGTTCTACGCAGATGAGTGCAGAAACCAAACAGGCAGAGCTGCCTGCTTACTACTCCCCATCACGGCCATGCGTGCTCAACGCAGGCTGTCTGGAAAAGATCACTTCAAACAACAGCTCCGCAGGGTTCATTCAAGATGTGACATTTCTGACAGAGATTAAAGGGGCTGTGGGTGCCCTCAGCTCCTTCTTCCTTATATATGCATCATAGGCAAATGCCATGTCTTTCTTCTGCGCAGTGAATACATTTTGTATTGTGTTACGTTATTAGTGCCATTAGAGTGCTTACTGCCCTGAACGGTCACCACAATACAGATGTTCTGACAGAGCTAGTTCACAGAAACCAATCTAGAAAGTTGCATCTTTCTTTGTCGTAACTCATCTGATGTTCCTTTCGTATTTACCATAGGGATAATCAAAATCCAGTCAATCGGCATTGAGAGTATAGAAAGAGGACTAAACTGAATAAGGCAGAAAATGATTTGTGAGTGGGTACTGGGGAAAAGCCTGCCAATTCTCTTTAACAATTAGGCTAGCATTAGTGTGTGGATGTGAATAGGACTGAATTATTAATAAAAGATCAAAGCTATGACTGAAATGACATTATGGAAGCTTTCCTGGTCACATTGTTACAGATTGCTTTTGTTTACTTAGGAAAAGATGGGAAAGAAAATACAGGAGGAGTTTTTGGACTGTTTGTAACAACAGCACATCTATCCCCTCCCGAAACTCAGGAGGGGGCGAGTGGAAAACTTGTTTAGAGCTTGCACAGGAAGAAAGAGAGAGCTGTGATATAGTAGGACACCTACTAAAAACTCTTGGTCAAGGAGAGGAGACTTTCTGCAGCACCTCACTGAAGCATCTATAGGATTGAACACTATAGCAGTGAGGCCTCTGCCTGGGAAAACAGCACGACAATCCATCAAACAGGGGACATCTTTAATCTCAAAAGGGGGAAAAATACTATGGGAGCAGGTGGTTTAGATTTACACAGCTGGAGAGGGATAGCTAGAAGGCAGTAAGGGCAAAAGCAATCACCGAGATCGCTTCCAACAAAAGGAAGGGAAAGACCAAGCGGAATAATGGTACTGGCCTTCCCTGGGATCAGGTAAGGGGGCTCACTGCTGGATGCTTTCCATGGCACAAAGGGCATTCGGGTGCAAGTAAGCAGTAACAGACATTGTATTAAATCCTCAGGAGCAAATCAGCCCAAGACAAGGGAAAGGTATTTGTACAGCTTAAGTGCCTCAAATCTTGGGCAGGGTGTGTGTGTGTGTGTGTGGAAACACCAGCATGTAGATAATGATTATCCGTGAAAAAGAGTTCACAACTAGCGAAGAACACAAGAGACAAACAAAGGAGGTATTTCTGTGTTTTCAGAGAAGAAAAAGGAAAAGTATAGTCCATTGCTAAATGGAAAGGAAGAGACGGTTAATGCCGAGGGATTCATGGACTATTCTACTCTCCAGGATTTAGCAGCCTAGAGACCAAATAAACTGATTTATTCCCAACTCTGATCAAAGGTTGTTGCTCTAGCCACTGCAAATATGAATTATGCTAAAAAGAAAGCAAATTCAAAAGAAACAATCTTGGTGTGGTATTCTAGATCCTTCATTTAGAGAAAACACACTAAAGCACAGTTTTTATCATCTTCTCCACAGCCATGAACGTCAAAAGCTTACTTAAAAATCAAGTATCAAAGATTTTACCCAGTCTGGTGTTTCCAGCAGACAAGACTTCAGGGAAAATCATGACAGCTGGCAGTGTGCAAATCAGAGACCTTTATCAAAATCGATGCCAGTGCAAATCTTGCTGATTTCAGTGGGGTCTGAGTCTGGCCAGAAAGAATAGGAAAGCCAATTTTGCCTAGTTTTGATTCAACAAATAGCAAAGCAGAATGTGGACAGTGTAAGTGTCTTACAGGTTTGAGAAAGCTACTTGAGTTAATAGAGAGTTAATCTCCACAGCTGTAAACTGTCTGTAGCTTTAATGAGTCAACCCACAGCACATTTATGCAAAACATTCTCCAGTGTTTCTGGCTACCACGTCACCTTACAACGCAAGTAACAGCTGCTTCCGAACTGACTTTATCTCTCCCACAAGAAACAGCAGAGTACTGAAAAGCCACCTGCAACTCTTTTTATCACCCATAATATAGGAAAGTCAGAGGTCAGACGTCACCTCTTCAAGGACTGGTTTATGAAATATCATCCTGGGTTTGTTCCGCTAAAAAATAAAAAAAGAACTGCTCAGAAGCCACAATGATCTGCACAACACAGCTGGAGAAGGCTGTTTATGTTTCTTGTCTATAACCCACCTCTTAGAACTCTAGACCATTCTAGTTAGATAAAATGAACCAAACTTTCCCCTTGAGGACACAGTTTTTCTCTTTTAAATTTCCTGAATTCATATTGCCACTAAGCAGGAGTAGACCAGCTTTGGAAAATTAAGTTCTTTCTTTCACTTTTATAACTTCATAAACCTTTTGGGGGTGTTTTTGGAAGGAGAAGTTATTTCTGTATTCCCACAATCTTTGTTACTGTTTCTGTCAGCAGGCAGGTCTGCTAGCAGGGAAGTCAAAACATAAGCTACACTGAATTTCATGTGCCCTTCAGGCACAGAAAGTGATTTTATTTTCACTCTTTACAAGATGCGCATCACTGCACACAGTGATACTTTGTACGTTAGAGTACAGGATTTCTTAAAAACGTGCAGGAGAACAGTTAATTGCACGGCACTGTCAATGCAACTCGCATTAGAGCAGTGCAAGTAACTCCAGGGAGAAGTCACCTTACCCCTCTACTCTCTTTAGCAAACATGCTGTATAGTAGCCCATGAAGCAGCATGCTCACGTGTGGGACCTCAATATTTTTTGCAATGACTTATCTCAGCTATGACCTTTAAACACCTAAAAACGAACCTTTTCACTTCTGTCCTCAAACAAAGAATAAACTTTTGAATACCGCATTAAACACAATGTGCATGATCTGATCCTCAGTAAAATGGAACATCTTCCAACAAGGAATTTGTCCAAAAAAACCAACAAACATTAAAACCACTGTGATTGTTTTTGGTCTAAAAACATGTCACATAAACCAGTGGAATGAGACAGACAAGTCATTAAAAGGAGTGCCTCTCAAAGTCTGTTATAACCAAAGAAAACATTAGTTAATGCATACAGTTCAAACACGAAACAGAAGAGATTTCACAGCTTGAACAGCCTGGCTGATGAAAGATAAAATAAAAAGCTTGATATCCAAACGGATTACACTTCTCATTACAATCTACGGACAAAACAAAGGGTGCAAAATGTTAACAATCAGACCTGAAATGTTCTGCACTGATGGACTGCACATTTCAATACTTCATTCTGCTTGAAATCTGAAAATAAAGAATAATGAAGCAATTCTTTTTTTTCTATTGTTACATATAAAATGAAAAATAAAAAAGGTGAGAGGTTACACAGGACAGATAATGGCTGAGATACTGACTGCCTTCTGTGCCTCAATCTTTACTAGCAAGACTGACGTTGAGGAATCCCATGTCCTGGACAGCAGGAGGAAAGCCTGGAGCATGGAAGATGTACCCTTGGTGGAAGAGGACTGGGTCAGAAAATACCTGAGCAAAGTGGACATACGTAAGTGCACGGGCCCTGATGGGATGCACTCATGGGTGCTGAGGGGGCTGGCAGATGTCACTGCAACGCCACTCTCAATAACCCTTGATCGATTGTGGGCACTGGGAGAAGTGCCTGGGGACTGGAGGAAAGCAAATGTCAATCCTATCGTCAAGAAGGGCAAGAAGGAGGACCTGGAAAACTACAGGCAAGTCAGCCTCACCTCGACCCCTGGGAGGAACGGCTCATCCTGGAAACCATTTCCAGGCACCGGAGGGAGAAGGAAATCAGCAGGAGCAGTCGGCGTGGATTCACCAAGGGGAAGTCATGCCTGACCAACCTGATAAGCTTCCGTAATGAAATAATGAGCCTGATGGACGAGGGGGCAGTGATAAATACTGTCTACCCGGACTTCAAGGAGGCCTCTGATACTGTGCCCCCTAGGATCCTCACAGAGAAGGTGCTGAAGCACGGGCTGGGTGAGCAGACTGCGGTGGATTGAAAACCGGCTGGATGGCAGGGCCCAGACGGCAGTGGTCGGTGGCATAGAAGTGTATGCGTTCATGAAGTCATATTCCAATCCCATTCTTTCAGGCTGTGCTTCTAACTATATCAAACAGCAAAGCAGGAATCTTTTAGATTCTTTATCTTCTCATACTTTAGTTTTCTTTCACTTAGGACAAAATGTTTTGCTACAATCCTTAACTTCATTTTCATATATGGATGTATAAAAAACCTGTGGTAGTAACATGTTTTTATTTTGGAGAGTTCTGTAAGAGTAATAAGTTAATTAACCTTCTGCTTCTTGTCATCTCATCATTATTAAATCTAGAAATCATAACAATAACAGTACAGTTACTATTTTTGATCCTATGTGATCAATGGGACCACTTTTAACAAAAACAAGCTACTTTCTTTATGAATCCTACTGTTACAATTATCACTTAAATGTATGCAGTCATTTCTTTTGCAATCGAATTATTAAAGGCCTCAAACAGGAATATCAAAAAAATGAATTAAGAATGTACTTTTATGTAATGAGCTAGGGAGCAATAAAAACAAATAATGTCTGCAACTAATACATTGAAAAGTTCATGTAAGTAAAATAAAATCTTTACGGATACACGAATTCTATGACATCACAACTTATAAAAACATGAAAACAAGAAGAATGTCACAGAAAAATACACAGTAAAGTCAGTAAAGAGAGGAAACTTTTTAAACCACCTTTTGGCAGTTGTTTACTGTAGTAGAAAACAAGACTGAAGATGGTGATTACATGTGTGCACCACCTACTAAGAATGCTTGACATTTAGTCAACTTGGGTTGTGTTTTTTTTTTTTTTTCCCTTTCAGGTACAGGTTGTTTCCAGATCTCCTGGGGCCAACTGTCATTAACTACCCTGGTATAAAAGAGCCTGAGTCATAATTCTCTAGCTTTTAGCACAAAAGAAGGCAATACTTTATACCCGATTCTCACAACTCATCTGCATGCATACATTGTCCTGTAAGACAGACATCTGTAAAGGACCACCACCAACTGAACTGAGATTCGTACACCTTATCATCTTCAGCTACTTGACCTCTTTATAAGTGAAAAAGTAGAAAAGCAAATCTTTGACAGGACTTGGATGACAGAAGTGACTGGGAGAAGTCGTGACAGAATGGTAAGAAGTTTAGAGTGCATGCATGCAGCTGTTTGTAATATTCACTGTTCCATTTTGCTAACTGCAGCAGGACAGAAATAAAGCAGCTAAAACTGTTGTTTTCTTTCAGGAAACTAAAGCTGCTGTGCTTTGTGCTTGTGCTATCTTCATGGTTTTTCTTATAGTTGAAAGCAGGTGTGCTCCAAAGGTAAACACTCTGTTAAGAATGTCTTTCTTGCAGAAGAGAGTTCATTTCTGGTGAAATAACTGCCAACTTCTTTCTGTAACTTACAGGGCAAAATCATAGCAAGAAACTGGGGCCCACAATCAATTCTATATCTCAAAGGACGCTGTAAGTTATGTTCAAAACCTGCCCTGTGAACAGTGAAGATGTATGCTGATTTCAACTAAGAAATAAAAACACATTAACAGATTTTCAAACTGTCACTGAAAATCAAAGCATGTCAATCCAACTGTGATAGAACTGTTATAAGGAATTTCTTAATACAAATATGCTTACAAGTTGTTTTTAGCAGGTTTTTATGTTTATGGCATAATATTTTCCCCAGACACATATTTCACATGTGCCTCTCATGGAGAAACCACACAGTACTATTTGTGGAATTACAATACACTGTATTTTTGTGGCGGTTTGATGGCATATGGCTGAAACACACCTTTAAACTTTCTGCTTATATTCAGCCTCTCAAAAACAAACAAACAATGATCTGACTTTCTCCAGGCAAACCAAACTATGCGGTTTATTGCAGGGTTTTAAACACCAGTTCTGATGGTTTGGAAGGTTAGACAGTAAACAGGTGTTTTGCTTTGCTGATGCTTAGGGGAATCTTCATGGTAATTACTCACCTATACCAAATAATTAGAAAAAGACAAGTGGTCGTGAGTAATAAGCAAGAGGAATGAAGTTTGCTTCTGTTTGCCAACAGAATGTCACTGAGTAGGCAGCCCTTCTAAAAATATCTTTAGAAACAAGACATTTGAATAAACGAGGTACTTGAAGAAGACACGCTCAACAGTACACCTGCTCAGTGTCTTCAGATATTACCCAGGTGACATTTGCTCTAGAGACTGAGAACTACATCTGACCTACTCCTTTGACTTTGAGGATTTATGTACAGTATTTGATGAGCATCTCGGAGTGATTGATGGCCCAGGAGTTTTTGCTGTAATGCTACATGCCCTCTGGTTTCTAATTTCCGAAGTTTGCCTTGCTTAAGAAGATTTATTCTAGGCTAAGACATTATTAGAAGGATCTTGAAATCAAGATATTTCTGAGATGCATACACAGGTGGCATGAGGTAAATTTATCCAGTCACAGGATTATTCCTCAAGGGAGCATAATCTTTGGCTAGCATTGAGATGTCATAACGCCACACTGCAGTTGCCTTTCTCTTGGTGGGACAGTGAAAGGCAAGATGAGTAGCAACTGCTTCTTCCACAGTTGTTCCAGGTGTCAGAATAGTTTTAAGGAATTGCAGAAAATTACATCTCCTCCATGCTTTTGAATCTGTGCTGGCAGAAAACTGGTGCAGAAAAACAGCAGGGAATGTTGTTGTTGTTATTAAAAAAATATTAAAAAACAAACAAACAAACTGAATTTAGGTTGATACTTCAAAAATCGCAAACAATTAAAGACTTCAGAGGCAAGCCAACAATCTTTCTTGCACCTCTTCCTGCCACCTAAGAACATAGGTTTACATGTTTCTGAAGAACAATTTTTTCAGCAATCAAGTAGCCCCACTAAATCGGCTGTATTTACAGCTTAACACACAGCGATTATACAGGAGCAAACAGCTGGCTACAAGCTTTGTTTCTCTTTACAAGCCTGATGATGAACTCTCTCTATATTGTCATAAAAGAGCCACATGGCAAAAGAACTGATATGCTCATTGTCTTCCTCCAAAGACCTCACTGCTTAGGTTTCAACTTTCTAGCTTGTGTAAGATCATATTAACCACAGACTTTCCTCTCACATATGCTTCCTAGCCAAAAAAAATCATGTTTTAATGCCTCTAGCTGTGCTTCCCTACATTCCCACAAGAAACTACATCACAAATTCACAAAATTAAGTCAGTTCAGAGGAGTATATAACAAAAGCTAAAGCATCTGACCCCTCAGAGCTAAGTATCATACTCATGTCACTCCTTTCACAACCTGCGTTAGTCAGAAGATGCACTCATACAAATAGATACCCTGACCTCATCTCCAACCGAAACACAGCCCGCAAACCAAGACTCTTCTCCTGACTACATCAAAGTACTGATCAAACACTACTGCGCATCAAAGATGAAAAGAAGTTGTCAGCTAGCAGTTGTGGTGGGTGTTGTAATTGTTGATCATTTTATGATTTTGAGAGATATATTCTGGGTTTCTCATCTCTGTTGTACAGTGACAGTGGCACCTGAAGGGCAAGAAACTCTGAAACATTAGACAGACATCTTCTAGTTCTAACCACACCAAACCATGGAGCTGACTTCAAGCTCCCAGAACGGATTTTTCTGAAATCAGTAATTTGACTTCTCTCATTCTTTCCCTTTGAATTCTCCCATTCCTTCCTCTCCTTACCTATACTTCTTATAGCCACCGTACAAGAATGCTCAGATGTTTGAAAAGTGCAGCAGCATATAATGGTCTGGCAGACTATATTACAGAGGAACTAGGATGTGAGGTTTTATATGAAATATGCTATGACCTGTACAAAGCCTGATAAAGTTGTTATTTAACTGCATTACTGAGATGGTAGAGTTGAGGCAGGGACAGAATTCATCTTGCCTAAGCTCAGCTAAACAGAAGTCAGTTATCTGTTGTTCAGTTTTCCTCTCCAGGAAGTGGAAAAGAAGCACCTGCAGAGGGTGATACATCCCATCCTAAGATGAGATAAATCAGTGAGGAAAGAGAGAAATACTCAAGAAACCACTTAATTGTCTTTGAGGTTTCCCTCTCACTTTCTCTTGCTTTCATTCTTCACTGATGATCGAAAGAGCCTCTGCAACTACTCAGCGTGAGCACAGAAAGCTGCACAGCACAGTATCTTCTGTCTCATACTGACGAGCAGAGCCCAGGTGCCATGTCATTTCTTTATTGAAAACCCTACACAAGAAGAATTTGGACTGTTTAATTACTTGCCTAGGCAATGCAAATCTTAAATCATGGTTACTGCAATAACCTGCAGTTTATCTGAGTGAGGGCCACTGCCTTGCCTTTTAAAGTCAACACCAGTGTTCCGCAGGAGCTGCACAACTATTCCTCTGTCTAGACCCAGTCTCCCTCACACACATAGTAAACTTGTACCTGCTGTTTAGAATCGCATGCTGTGTTGATGGAACAGTTTTCCTGATTTGTTTCTCTTTCTCATTTATCACTAGATGGCAGGAGATACGCCTCTGATGATGATGAACAGTATTACAAGCTTAACCTGGAGGACTTCAGTGCATTTTTAAAAAGTAATTTTTGAAGAAAAACATTTATAATTATTTACCAGTGTATTAGCTATCACTATTTTTCTGTTGATTCTATCACAGTAAAAGCAAAATCCTTGAGGAGCAAGGTACAGGTAGTTCTAATTCCATGGATTTACTCTACAGAGGATCTATTCCCTGGTTTGGTACACCAACTTTATCTATTTTTTCCTAAATTTGAGGACAGGATTTTTCAATGTGCTAAGAATTACTCTGTTTCTGCTGCCTTTTACAATCTGAGCTCTCTAAGAGCAGAACTAACCAAGCACACAGCACTGCCCTCTCTCCAAAAGCAGCGGTACTCCAAGAATTTATCTATTTCTTGGGGAAAACAAAACAAGAACAACACGGAGGTTTGGTGGTCCTTCGGTATATCTAGAGTTGAGAAAAGGCCAGCAGCAGTTTGGTGCACCTCCCACAGCCAAAAAAAAAAAAAAAGACTACAGCAGGAAGACATCAGAGAATAGGAGCGGCCCTGGCAAGGGAAGGATGAAGAGTTTCACTCCAAGATCTCCCTAGAACAGTGACTTGTAGAAATAATCACTTCCAGAGGATGAATGGCAGAAATAAAGCTTTAAAGGGAAATGGGTGTTCCCAACAACAGTTCAGCCAGCCCTAGAAAATGAACAGAACTTCAGTGGTTTAGGTTACAGTGATAGTGTGGAAAGGTCAAAAGAAAATAGAGAATAGACCAAAAGTAACAACAGAAAAGCAATTCTCATACATGGGTAACCCCTTTCTCACCCTTGGGTTGCTGTTGTGGAGGAAAAATGCCAGTTCTGTTGGGCCTATGCAGAACATTCCAGGTTAAGCTTTCAACCTCTTATCACAGGGCTAGCTATGTGCATACTTCCTGTATGTGCAAGAACAGCGTTCCGGGCTTTTAGGACAGACAGATAGACATCTACAACAGCTGTCGCACAGCTGTAGGACCCAAACCCAACACCTGGTGATGTCAGAGAGAAGATTTCATTCTTAGTGCAGCCAGAATGGGTTATGAAAATTAATCATATATACCAAACTGTACTTCCTGCAGAACGTTCACAGAATCTATGTATGTTTGTGTTTTTCTTTCTTCAACTTTAGGCTGTGTTCAAAACCAATGAAATTTCTGAATATCAGAAGAAGACTTACAGCCCAGAACATGGACATTAGATGCTTGGAATAAAACAAAGCTTTCCTTTGCTTGCTGCAGACATCTCATTCTGAGAAATAATAATAAAANCTGAAAGTTATGAAAGTTAAAGGCTTACTAATATGGCTTGTGTCATTACTGTTTTTGTTACATTATATGGAAGACACAATGTAGATAACTTCAAAGTACCTCTGAAGTACCCTTTGGGCTTTCTTAGTTGTTTATGGAAAACAGCAGCATTCAAACCATAAGATACGCATTTCTTCACTCTCCTCAGAGATGCTCTTTCTAAAACCTGTCACACA
>VXAV01004202.1:119036-137230 GCA_013399715.1 Alectura lathami
CAGCTTTTTAATTGACTTGAGGACAACCCGGCTCCCTACCTCTTCCACTGTGTTCACTTCTTTAGACTAGGCAAGAATAATTTAGTTCAAATTCTCCTCACAGATCCTGTTTGGAGACTTCTAGCCATTCTTGCTGCCTTCCCTTGGACTCTCTCCAATCCATCCATACCTCACAATGGAGACAGAGGACTATTAAAAATAAGAGGGCAAGATAAACTATACTTTTGGGCTGGCTTTTTCCACAATGCCATAGCACTGAACGCGCTTTGTCAGCGTTGAGTTACTGATTAATGCAGTCCCAGATCTTTTTCATTAAAACACCTACCCATGTATTTGGAAATCCCCATTAGCTTAGCAAAACCTACGAACTAATGAGTTATTTCATTAACTCTGTCAGTAAAAACCGTAACTTGCAGTAGACAAGATGACTGCCCTCCACCAGACAGACTTTCCTGTATCCTTCATTTTGACAGCAAATATTTTCACCAGTGTTGTACAAGTTTTCAAAACCAAGAAGCATTCCCCTAGGTGTTCTTCTTTGTTTGCTAATCAGAGCATCACAAGAAAGATTAAGAAGCCCACTGAAATCAACATACGACAGCAACTATTTATTTCCTATGAATAATATTTGTTTCCCCACCAGAGATGAAAGGCCCAATTGGCAAGACATTACTTGTTTCACAACTGACAGAAAAAAAAAACAACACTAATACCAGCTTTCATAAATATCAGTGTGGAGTTTAGGATCTGTAAGAACTGGCATGTTTGGCTGTTGGTGACATTCTCTTTCGGTGTAGCCTTCAATTCCTGCCAGACGGACATTGGCTGCAGACAGTTATCTGATGCTAAGCGAACAAGTGGCGAGAGCCACATGCTGTATGGATTGCGTTAGCAACCACCACAGTAAACTTACACTTTCGCTTGGGTCTTCCATGGCTTGAACAAAATCACACGATTCGGTGGTGCACGAGCGGACGGTTTCAGTCCTGCCTTCTCTGAACAACCGTGTCATAGAGGCCTCGTACGTCAGACAAAATTTTCCCATGTCCTTGAAAGTTGAGAAAGAAGGACTTAATAATGGTTTAGCCAGACTTAGCTCCTCTTTCTTAACCAACACAACACTAATGCTCAAGGTAAGCACACAGGATATGAATCACCCCACAAATTAAACAACATTAAATTTTTAGTAGCCCACCATTAGCAGTCTGACTTGCAGATTGAAAAAAAAAAAGAAATAACATGGATTTGATAAATGCTACTAGAACCAAACCAGCAAGGACTAACAAGGACTACAGTATGCATTTTATACCCAGTCTTTCATCTGTTATAAACAGAATTCAGTTAAAAAACCTATTAGAAAGTTCAGTGCTTTCTAACACAGCTGTGGTAAGAAACCCAGAAAACTGAAACATCCTTAGGAATATTTTAAATTCTAAGTTCAACAGCATGGAGATGTATGGCAGTATGGGGATGGAAAGAAAGTGAAAACTGAAAATGATCTGCAAAATCCAGAAGGGCTGGCTGCCATATTCCCTGTCAATCTGCTATTCTGTAGGTTGGGAATTGTTGTATTGCAAAAGCTGATCTAGCACATGTTAGCAACTCCTCCTGATCAAAATATATGTCAGGACAGATCATGAAAGTCTGTTCAGCTCCAGATTAAGAGGCTGGGTGTTTGTTTAAAAAAAAAAAAAGTTTGGGGTGTGTGAAAATCGAATTATTTGCTATGTAGCCACCCTAAGGAGTGGCAGTAAAGACCATAAGTGTTGATTGCAGCAAAGGAATCTGGATGCTTTGACATTCCATCTGGAATTACATTTAAAAAACAAATAAATTAAGAGAGCTAATAAAATAAATATTAAACAATGACAGCTAGAACACTAAACCCGTACACTTTGCTACACTGGTGTTTTCTGAAAGCACATAGTAGAAAAAGGTGAGCCAACAGAGAAAGAAAACAAAAACAGGCAGCCCCTTCTATTAGCCCTGTCAGGGAGCGTTCAAGACTACTGAATCAGAGGGGACTGCAATCTAAAAGTAAGTTTAATACCATTTCGATTATAACAGTAATAACAAACACACCTATGAGAATTTTCGTATTAAAAATACCTAGGGATAAGAAAACTAAGCAGAAAAGTCTGCAACAGCATCAGTAAGTCAACCTTTGGATAACGAATTTCCAGCTGGTAATGTTTAGCATTTGTACTGGCTTCCACTGAACACCTTTAATAACAAGTAGCGCAGAGTTGCTTGGAAGTACAGCGTGCTTTACACAGCCACGCGTTCCAGTCACACAAAGATACCATAACCAATCCAGAGAGAAGCTGTAAGCCGGAAGTCTGCTCTCCTTACCCGGTAGTGAGCAAGCTGCAGGGCAAGCTGAATGAAGGCATCAGGGCTGGTTTTTGCTTTCTTTATCAGCCCCTTCCCAAAAACATCAAAGTGAAATGAACAGAAGTCCACATCATCTGCCAGAGCTCTGGCAGTGCTCAGAGACCTCTCAATCACATCTTGGCACTGAAATAAATAAGTAAATTACTTATCTAGATGCAAATATGTACATATGCATTCAATGGCATCTAAAAGAAACGCAGGCAAAGTGCACACAGTAACTGACACCTTTTAACTGACACAATAAATGCTCCCTTTCTGCAAAGCATGAACATCACTCTTGAAATACTCTTCCTTTAGAGAAAAGGAAGTTATCTTTGCCTGAAGGTTAAGATTCAAATAGCTTTAAAAAAAAAGTGTTATGCCAATAGATATTTGGAAGCCAAAATTGCTCTTAAACAACAACAAAAAAAAACATTCAGATTGTTCAGATCACTAGAACAAGAAAGACTGACTAATACAGATGGAATAGCAACGGTTGTGTGGCCTCCAATCTGCCACAGATGCTTAAATGTATCACCACCCATCACGTTTTAATTTAAATCAAATAAGACTATGGTAGTTTGTCTTAAACTCTGGGAAAAAAGAAATCAAAAACTTTATTAGACATACTGCCAGAATTTGGAATACATAACAGACAGCTAATCTCAAGGAAATCTCAGCAACTTAAAACTTCATTGTAGTACAGTCACTGCTCACAGTGGATGGGCACTTATTTTTGACAAGTTGCCAAGCTAGAAAATTTCTAGTAAGAAGCTGCTATATCCTCACCAGAATTTTTAAATAGCAGTGTTAAAAACCCTGCCATCCTTTTAGAGTAAACAGAGTGATGCCCGCAAGTGAAGTACATATTTTACAGGGCCCAAGGAAATTAAAGCTATTTATAATGTTATCAGTAACTCCTGATGTGATTTGACTGCGCAGGAAAAGAGGAGCTCCTTCCACAAATTGCTCTGTTCTATACTTACTTCTTCTGGAATTTCCCACTGTAGTTTGGTAGGAACAGGAATATTTTGATTGGTTTCCCCCTTGCAGTGTCCATCCTCCGTATAGCCCAGTTCAAGGTAGTCAATTGTCATTGCATGCTGTGAAGGAGGAGGATCCGCGTTCAGAATTGCGAACACATTACATATTGCCGTGGAATTAGGAATTAATTTTGAGATGAGTATAAACACATGGTGAAATACAACATGCCATCTATTTTCCAATATCGAAGAGAGCTGCTTCATTAGTACTTTAAGGCAATTCTCTTCTTAGCAGGAAAACACCAGATACGCATAAAATACTCAGCTACAGGGGTTCAAACTGTTTTCATGAAAACCCACCTCAAACTTAGCACTAAAAACCAAAGGCTTAGAATCTTATATTTCACATACATTGTTGAATTTTGATTCTAGAATTTCTGCGAGTTTGTTACCTGTCAAAACTGGTTCAGAGAACCATTTGTTGCAGATTAAATTTTTTCGCAAGAATTTGCACTTGTCATAAATTTAATTCTAATATTTGCATCCTACCCAACGTTTCAGTATATTTTATACACACAGGAGACCCCTTGGGTGGGGAAGCAGAATGTTTTCAAGATGCACAATATAAGGCAAATGACAAAACACTGCCTTACAAGGTTTCAGATGAGAAACTCAATGTAAAAAACAAAACAAAATATTTACATCTGCTCAACATGGAATAAGTCTGTTGCATGTACATATATATTTCTTATCTCTTCATTTAACTTTCTCACTCAGCAGACAGAACATGCCAACTATGAAAGTTCATTATGTTCTGCAAAATATACAGTTTATGAACTCCTAACAACAGAATTTCCTAGGAGAATAGTCTCCTTGGTTTATTCCCCTTGGTTTATTTTGGGCTTCCTGATTCTTAGCAGGAAAGGGACCATCTAACAGTAACCACAAAGATATGGACTAAGCCTATCAAGGGATTCTCTGAAACAGAACAAAGCAACCCTTTTCAATCGCCCACTCTGAACCAGACTGCCCAGTCAACCTCCACTGAGTTTTGACTTTCCTCTCGGGTTAGAGAACACAGTTAGCACTTTTTCTTCATATATAAAAAGATGCTCTGAGATAATAAAATCACAACATGACTTGGGGCATCAGTCAGACCTGAGTCCCTCTAGCACAAATACATAATGAAATCAGAATTAGCTGGCGTTTATTAAATAGCTTTGAGTGATGGAGTCACAACTGTTCATAGGTTTAAGCTTTAAAACAAAAAAATATTCAGATGGGATTTCAAGCAATGAACTCTGTTCACGATGAATAAATCCAACAAAAACTGCATTTATCCCATTCATCGCAGTGAAACACAACAGCTAATTTGAATAACAAATCTAGAACTCATGGAAGATTAGCTTAGAGGAACTAAGTGCTACAGAGTATAACCTAAGTTTTAAAAATAAGCATGGGATTTTAGCCCAAGGAAGCCTTAGTGGTTCAGCAGCACATATATACATGAAATGCTGAGTCAAACAGGCAACAATTTATTGGTTTTGAATATCACAAACAAGTTAGATGGGGTGCTCTCTTTTCCATCAACACATCTGTTGTCACCATTTTAATTAAGACCTGTAATTTAAGGCAAAGCAACTTTAAGTGAGTTTAGTTTGTTTTTAATTTTGCTGACAACATAGACATGGAGCTGAAAAAGACCCTGCTGATCTTCAGAGCTGCTGCACAGACATGTCACATTAGCTTCTCCATTAACTTTTTGTATGAAACACTCACCTCCCACAGGTGTCCAACAACAGGAGCATCTGCCCACGAGTGCTCAGCATTCAGGCCTATTTTGGCATTTTTAAATACTATAAAATTAAATGTTTTATCAAACCACCTACAAAAGAAATAGAGATTTCCTTATGGATCTTGATATTTCAAAATCATTTTCATTCTGTAACTTCATCTCTCTCAAAAAGAGATTCAAACACACAAGGGTTTTTTTTGTTTGATTTTTTGTTGCTGTTGTTTGACATGAACAAATTTATCAGCTTGTAAGTCACTAACTTTTATGTATTACCCACATGAATTAGCAAAATTCTGGAAAGGAGAAGGGTTTTTTCACAGTCAATACTGTACCTGTCATAGCATCTGCCATGTATTAAGGATTTTGCATATGCATCCAATGACCTTACTGGATCATCTCCCCTGTACCCTTGCTCAGCATCATCCAATGTCACAAAAAGCGCTGCTTTCTCAATAGCATCCAAGGACTGTTTGTTCTTTCCACGGCTGAAGTAAGCCTGTCGAGCCTTAGCCCATGGTATCCTGCAGAAAGAATTTGTTTTACTGCCAGGTTACATAAATTAGTCCATATTTTACCATGCTTAATGTCACTATGTGACATTCCTCCTACCTTTATCAAATTTAAAGCTACTACTTTCACTGCATTTAAACTATATCAGCAGGGGAAAGTTCCAAAAATACAGGTGTAATACAATCCTAGGAAACGATCCAGGGGCTTAACCTTCCAGCACCTAAAGGAGGCCTACGGGAAAGCTGGGGAGGGACTCTGTCAGGGAGCATAGTACAGGACCGGGGTAATGGCTGTACACTAGAACAGGGGAGATTTACATTAGACATCAGGAAGAAGTTCTTCACTCAGAGGGCAGTGAGGTGCTGGCACAGGCTGCCCAGAGAAGCTGTGGATGCCCTGTCCCTGGGGGTGCTCAAGGCCAGGTTGGATGGGGGGGCTTTGAGCAGCCAGGTCTGGTGGAAGATATCCCTGCCCATGGCTGGGGGGGTGGAACTAAGGTCCCCTCCAACCCAAAGCATTCTATAATGCTACCACATCAGAACAGCTATGCAAAGCTTACTCTCCAGCCGTTCAAGATTATGCTGCACACAGTATGTCTAACATTGATCATCTATATTTAATAACCAGACAAAGGAAAACATCTATTATGTGGAAGAAAACAGTAATAAAATGAAAACAATTCACATATTTATATCCATTGCTGTTAAATCTAAGTGCCTGGACAATTCTCTGTGAAAACTTCCACAGCAAATGCCTGAAACTGATCTGAAGTTAATGAACAAAGGAATTTCTGCATGGCTGTGCCACATTTATGTTTTTCCAATGAAGTCTGAAATGAATGTCTCCTAGTTAGAAAGGATATTAAAACTCACAGCTCTCTCTCTCTCTCTCTCTCCAGTGTCCAGAAAGCAGCAGACAAAATTGAACTAAATTTGTCAAAACAAGATTGAATTCAGTGACCTTGCACCTAGAGCCAAATGAATACATCCTGCTTTATCCTGTAGGTGCAAGTCATGAATACAGAGTAGCAATTACTGAATTTATGTTCTCAATCCTAAATTTGAGTATATTCTCTATGATGCCAGTGAATCCCACACCAGATTTAAAGGTTAAGTAGTTTAACATGCTCAACACTGTAAAGCTTCAAATTACTCTTCTTACAGTAACCACAAATGGAGCAAACTTCCCTGGCTCTCCAGCTAATAACAAGCAGTCTGTACACAGAGCTGCCACTGCAAAACTGCTTTCAACTCCTCATCATTACAAAGGACTGCACAGCTGGAACATGTCAGCAATATACTTCCCAATAATAAAATCAATTTAAAAAATGATAATAGCCATACCTATCTCCTGCAGTTAGAGCTGCTAGTTTCTCTTCACCAGCCTGAGGCTCTGAATCATCATCAAGAATTCTTTGCATCTGCTGCTCAATTTCTCGAGGTTTCAACAGCCTACCGTCATGGTACACCCAGACTTTGAAGTAACGCCCCTTATGATACACAGCTATGTGTTTGCTGTCTTCCACATGCTGGATGGTATCTAGAATTTTAAATCACTTATGTGAAAACAAAGCTGACATCTCAAGATATTAATAACATGCTATATAACATCAAATGCCTACTGCACGTACTACCAGTTAGCCACAGCTCATTTAAACAAGTTTGCCCTCTCTTTATTTATAAATAGAAGGTCAGCTGGGATAAGTCCGAACTTGTGTCATGAAGGCTTTGTGTCAAAGGCCAAGTGAAGCTTGCTAAGAAGCTGAGTAAAGTCCTCTTTGACGGAAGTCATTCGTTCAGTTCTTTCATTACTCTAAAGAACTGCTTACTTTCTTTTAAGTCTAAGGAGACCAGCTGACGAGATGGTGAAGAAAGATGATGTCAAAGGCAAAGCCTAAATTCATGATTCTGAGAAATGCTGTACCAGGAAAGAGTTCTGTACTTCACGTGCTCTGAGCTACCCGTGAAGTTCTGGCAGGTATGCTCCATCCACTGATCAGAAGCAGTTTTATATTTACGGCACCTTTGGCTAGCCTACATAAAGCTTGAACTTTTGCAGAAAGCATCACAGCAGCAGAGAGCTCAGTGAAAATCTCCTGTCAGATTAGTACAGAGTTTGCTTCTCAAAGAATGAGAAAATTGGATAGCAACATCTTCTTTCACCTGTTGACTACCAATGTCAGTATTTCTAGACTGTCTGCCTTCTATTCTGAATTTTATCACTGTAAAAAAACAACAACTAAAAAAACCCACCCCCACACAGAACAAAAAAAAAAGCCACTTAATATTAGAACACAAAAACAAGCTTGGGCCTGGAAAATGTAGAACAGGCTGATAGCCTACAAAGATTCTCCCCTATCTCATGAAGAAACCCCTACTAAGCTGTTAGGGATTTAATACTTAGAAATTATTCTAAGTATTGAATAATGGGGAAGAATTTGCCTCCATTGTTTGGATTTTCCTCACCCTCAAAGCTGATGCTTTGACCACCACATTGAAGTACAACAAATGAGTTATCAAATGTTTGTCATAGACACCCAAGAACCAAACTGAAACCCTGAAAGGAAATAAGGCCCTTTAAATTTTGCAAAAGCTTGAAGTTCTTTAGGACCTTCAGGATGCAGGAACAGTAAAGCTCCAATCCACCGAGCAGTATGAGCCAGAAGTACCTTGAGCACGAACACCGTACTCGTTTAGCCTCACAGGCAGCTCTTCAGTGTGGCAGGTACCAAGACTCACACCAGGGTAAAAGAACTACAGGAGAAGCGGTTGGAAAACTTGGAATATCTATCCAGGCAGGAAACAAAGAAAGTATCTTACAGCAACCTGACCTAGAGGAAGGTGTCCCTGTCCATGGCAGGAGCTTGGAACTAGATGGTCTTTAATATCCCTCTGAACCCAAACCACTCTGATTTCACAACACTATTGAAGAGCATCAGTGTCACCTGGAAAGATCAAACTAACACAGATAAGTAACAGGATTCTTGCCATGCAGTTGAAGGCACAAAATCAAACAAGATGACTGAGGAGATGAAATTACCCCATAGTTACATGACGAACTTCAATGGGTAACCGAGAGAACCGAAAGTGAAATGTGACACACCCTGCTTTTCAGTCCACAGGCAGTGTTAATGAATGCATGCACCTGCCTTCCCTCAGGGTGCACTAAGCTTCTGCTGGCCGAATTGAGAGCACACATGCACCTACAAGGAGGATGTATATACGAACTTATAGATACAATTATTTTTGGGGACTGAGCTTGTGATCATGTAAACACACAGTGTCCCACAGTAAACAGAAGTTGCAGGAACAGACTTGGGTGAAAATGATTCTGATGTAATTCAGCAGGTACCTCCCTCTCTTCAACATTAAGATGTGAAAATGTAGTTACTCATAACTTAGAATAATCAATCCACTGCCGCGAATTAGGGCAGGGCAGGAGCCAATCAAAAAAAAAAGTACACATTTTCTTGATACATTACAGAAAAAGATTTGGACACTGTCCCTATTACAGGTGATTTCATCTAGCTGGTATCTTACAGTGCACTCAAAACATCAAGGTAACCCTGGCACTGAAAAGCCTGACAGGGCTAAGATTGTACCTGCCCCTAAACCAGGTAAGCAACAGTGCTGGATATATGTTCATATTGGGAAGAACATACTAGGATGCTGTTGTGAATAAAAATAGACTGAATAAGCTGAAAGAAAAAAGTCAAGCAAGCCATGGCTGACTTTAAAATGACTGATATAAGAGAACACAACCTTCACAAAGGAATACATGGGTATCAAAAGGAGCCTGAAAGACCACAACAGAACAGTATAAAGTTATGTTTAAATCAAAAGCATGGGGCGGACAATCACCTGAAGTCAGCTTTTAAGTAAAGGAAGAGAAACACTGCACTACAGTTTCAAAGCCATTCTGAACAGAAAAACATCTATGCATGCTCTGGCAATTCATTACTTTGCGAGAGGGAACAGTATTGGTGTCCTTGTGTCTTTCAAATCTGAATATGGGAAAATGGGATTTTAGCAGAGAATACCCCCAAAACTGTGAATTCCACTACAATGTTTTTTTTCCCCTCAGGTAGCCCTACTTACCTGATTCCTCTCCTGGGATACGGGAGGAATTAAACATCCGCTCCCACTGAGCTGAGCAAAGTGGAACAGTAGATCCCAGCAGAAGAATCTATACCAAAAATGTAGATTAAGTTGTAATTTTGCATATACAACTAGCAAATTAAAAAGGAAAAAAAAAACACAGGCTGGTTAAATAGAGGCTGTAGATCAATAATATTTCTAATGCATCCATTTTTTCTGATCCTTGTCTCCGCTTGAGCTACACGTGGAAGATTTCACTGACATCCCAGTAGCTGTTTTTTTTTTTCCTTCTTATCAAAGCTCACCCTTCAGGAGTGATGACTGGAGCTAGCTAGCATCAAAAATCCAGCAAGCTCAAACATACTGTATATGAGTATGCAAAACATACTCGTGCAGCATGTGTTACCCTTTCATCTCTTCTTTTGTTCCTATACAGCCACAAATAGGCTTAGAAGACCAAAGTTGCACACAACAAACCACACCCCTGCCATGAGCTTCAACAGAGCTCCTTAATTGTTTCAGCAATACTTGTTCACTGCAACACAGCCACAGAATGGAACAGAAATCCAGGATAAGGTCCACCTTGCCCACCTCTGCTGCTCAGAAGGCAGCGTGGCCCTCCGCAGGATTTTCATGTCATCTCTGCCCAGGCTGCCACTGGCCCACTCTTGGCCTCAAGGTTCAACCCTTGCACGATGGTACGACACAGCAAGCAGAGTCAGAAGGTTGACCTGGCTGACCACAAGCTCAGAAAAAGCAATGACTTTGGTTTCAGCCAAGTGAGCTCCCTAATCCTGCTTAGCAGAGTTATGCAAATGCTGGGACTGCCACAAGGGAAGGAAATGACACAGCCAACATCCTGGCTTTTGGTAAGCTTCAACTGCTGTGCAGCAATTCCTTCACCCAGGCTCCTGCACTGCTAAAGAAAGGAGCCTTCTCCTGGGGCAGGTCTCTAATAGAGAGCCATAAACTGCCCTGTGGAAGTGCCCACTCTGACTCTGGAATTAAGATTAAGATGGTTAATTTAACCTACCTATGAAACTACAGAGCAAACCCAGCAGAACACACAACAGCACTACCGCTGAATGTACAGTCCTCCTAGTTTCTTACTGCCCCCTCTCCCTTGCATCAAAGCCCAAGTATTCAAAGAACTACACAGAGAAGCCAGTGTGCAGGAGAAATCATAACACCTAGTGCAAGGACAACCTTTGCTTAAAAAACCTTCCGCAGCAACATTAACAGCTACTCAAGGGCACTCTTCCAATGCTGCTTTGTTTCCAAACAGACTTTCTTAAAACCACAACATCCAAATCAGTGTCTATATTTGTCTGGTCTGGAGCTTTTTGAATGCAGCATTCCGCCTGATTTCTTAGGCACACTGCGTATTTGCTTCAGTTATCTTGGTAACATCCATACAGACAAAACAGTAGAAAGATTTCACTAGGACACCTGCTTTGAAGAAAACAAACTATAATTTAGAAACCAATTTGTGTTTCTTTGTCTGTATGACACTAGGATCAACATACACCCATCCTTGAGGCCAGTTTTACCAGGAAATATGCAGACATGTTTTCCTACTGGGATTTTAAGACTTCAGAGGCCCATAAGTACCATCACATGCTTGGGACATACCACTGCCTTGTCAGATGGTACATTAACATATGCAAGTACAAGACTACTTCTCTCTGGGGCAAACAGGCATGTTAGCATCAAACACTGCAATTAGCTGGTGTGACAGCAGCCTGTATTTGATAGTTGGTAGTTTCTGCCTGTGTGCAATTCAGGTGATAAACAAGATGTTTGAGACCACAAATTTAGTTGCATCTCACACATGGTTCTGGCATAACACATTGCTCTTCTCTCCTCTTCCAAAAACTGATCAACTTCTTACAGACCGTGCTGAAGAGACCAAAAGCCATTTAAACTGATATACATACTGGCTGGAGTTCTTGCCTGTCCAGTTTTCTCCGGTAGAGGAGAGCGGCGTGGACAATATTACCAGCTCTAGCTGCCTGTATGCTTGTAGGAGTTAAATAAAGGAAGTCCTGTAAAAGTACAGAAGAATCTTAAGTTAATTATTACCATATCACATTTTGGGGGTGAACAAAAAAAAACAAAAAACAACTCAGTACTACTTATTCATTTTTTTCTTCAAGTTTGTTCTGGGCGATAAAGAAAAGGCTTTAAAACACACTAAGTACACCAGTGCAGTGAGTTGATGACTTAATTAAATTTCTCTAACAGTCAAAATTTTCTGAAACAGCAGTCTGAAAACCTACAGGATAGCTGTCAGTCATCCTACATAACTCTACTTAACATTTGAATTCAAGACTGCACTGTTTCCTTCTTTTGCTTCTAATCTCAGGCTCCTTCACAATTTTACTTCCTGTACAGACACTTACAAATACAAGAACACACCACTGTGCTATGCGCAAGGTTTTACATCAATGTTTTTAAATTGCATGCTGCAGTAAGTACAGAACTGTAAGAGAAGCCATTACTGCATGAGCCTACCTAAGTGACAGATGTGCCAAGTTTATTATGAAGAAAGAAAAATAAGCCACACAGTCAATGGCAAAGGAGATCTAAAAAGGCAGAAAAATACAATAAAATCCCTGGCAGAAATTTTACAGTGCTTGTTTGACACACAAGGAATTCCCAGTATTTACTTACCATTGCAAAATAGTTACTGTTAACCATAATTGGTCCACGTCCTCTAAGGTAGATATATTCTTCCCACCAATCACTAACCTGCAACATGAAGGAAAAGAAAATGAGTACATTGCTATAGTTTGTGTCTGCCATGTTAGTAATTCCACTCTATACAGAAATAGCAAGGAAACAATGTGCCCCTCTGCTTAAAAACATACAAACAAAAATCCTTCACTAATTTCTGTTATTATTTAGGGAAAATTTAAAAAGAGAGAGAGACTTGAATTCAGCTCCAGCCCTCTGATGAGATTCTGAGGAAGTTATCATCTTCACATGGCGTTTAAAAGGCATTAGAAATCCTGACTGCCAGGGTATACACACAACACTGTTGTTTGTCTTAGGTTAATGCTCAGAGCTGGATTTTAGATCATGCATCAGGAAGCTCAAGGGCAGCCTTGGGGTTGTTCAGCCTGGAGAAGAGAAAGCTCTGGGGAAACCTTACTGCAGCCTCCCAGTACCTCATGGGGGGGCAACAGGAAAGCTGGGGAGGGACTTTTTACAGGGTCATGTAACAACAGGACAAGGGGTAATGGCTTTAAACCAGAAGCGGAGATTTAAGTTAAATGCCAGGAGGAAATTCTGGAGAAGCTGTGGATGCCCCATCCCTGGAGGCATTCAAGGCCAGGCTGGATGGGGCTTCAAGCAAGCTGGTCTCTTCCAACCCAAGCTATTCCACGATTCTCAGAATGATGCTGGAGTCTGGATTTTCTTTTTGATGAAAAGTTTTCATTACAATTGTTTACTTCTCTTATGCTTTCATGTGCTATAGAAAACAAAAGTTGTCCTAAATCACTCTTTTAACTAAACCACCTGGACAGATACATCCAGGGTTTAGTTGTAAAGACTTACAATGAAATGAACAGCTTAAAAGTAACCATAACAGCTGAATCACCAGCTCCAGAATAGCGAGCACAGAACTGAACAAAGATTCGCTCTTTTCTGAACTACACAAATCATTTCTGTGCAAATCAAATGGTCTCCAATACACTTTGCACAAGTATTAGGCAGTTTCAATTGCCACCTTCTATATTTAAGAAAGAATGAATGTTAAGCCAAAAAACGCAACAGGAACAAACTAATTATGCCAGTTGAACAGTTAAGTCTCCTGCTTATCTACTTACATAGTTTGTGGCCCACCAGGATTTTAGCTTCAAGTACCACTGAAGCCTTGGTCCCAAATTAAATGCAAAATCTTTTGCAAGGCCCTCCATCCTTTTGAACTCTTCATCATTCATAAGGGGCCGGACTGACTCCAGATACTACAACACAGGAAAAGAACCAGCATCAGCACAGTCACCGACACGTGGCTTCTCATCACTTCAACACACAGCAGCATCGAACAGTGGGCAGAGTATTTAGACGCAACTCATAAGGCTGCAAAATGCTGTGCTGTTAAAATGAGTATACGTTCTTCTGAACACCTGCCTGCAAACTTCAAAACCAAGATTTCTTCCAGACATTTTCTAACAAATCACAAGTGAAAAGTCACTTCTCTTTAAAACACTTCTCCTCTCAAGGGGAAAATGTATTTTTAGAAAATATTTATTGTATTGAAGGACCCGACATTCCAGCTTTAACCCATTTCTTTTTTCCTTCACTTTCCTTCAAATCTTCACTTTGTGACATAGTGCCCTACTTACACACTTTGCTGCAAAATTTTGTGTCACAAAACTCATTTACATGTGTGCTAAGGAATGTAACAAAAACAAGATACATTGAAAGCCCTGGAAATCATACTTCCTTGGACAGTGTTACATCAAGAGACACCATGCCATACAACGTGAAGCAAGCCAACTTCCAACTGCCATCAGTTTCAGTGGCTTGTTTTAGCCCTTAATTTCTACGCATAAGTTTTAACCCACTAGACAGTATTAATACCACCATGTAATGACTTTTAAGACGTGGCGGGAAAAAAAATTCACAAAAACATAAAGGCATCTAAATATGGATTCAGTGTTACTAAAGAAAATGAATTAAATTGCACACACCCTATTGACTGTATCTTTAACAGCTGGAACCGGCAATCGTGGTAAAGACGTCTGGAAACTGTACAACATGGGCTTACGTCCTGAGAAGAGTTTTACAAGTGTCTGCAAAAGAACAAATCCAAGCACACACTTGGAATTATTATGTCTACAAAGCAGAACAACAGAGTAATAAGGAGCAACGTAGCTGTGAGTTCCTTTCACCAGTAAGCAATACCATCCTAAATTTAGCAAACTATCTTTATCATTGTTTAACAAAGGAAAAAAAGCACCAACAAAGTAACTTCCTAAAGACTAGACAACACGTCATTTGAAGAAAGTGTCATGGAGACTTTCTGACTTCCCAGACAGTCTTCTGTTCACTAGGCAGCATCATTGTTCGCGTAGGGCACACCTCGATCTCGGTGACCACAGTTACTTAGTGCTCCGTTTGTTCATTCGCTTATCTATGAAGACTAAAGAAGCAAGTGTACCTGTTGGTATTGTACCTATTAAGTAGGCAATAAAAGAGCACCTAAACTGCGCTCCAGAAGAGGAATCGTTATCAAACCTCTGATTCAGTTAAGGACCCAAGATAACAATAGCCATCATTAATGATTATGCTTTGGAATCATCACTTGTTATTTTCTGAAGTAATAGCTCTACGTCAATAACAGTATAGATTTACAGGGAGTTTCTTTAAGCACAAGTCTGTCCCAGGAAATCAACTGCAGGATTTGAACACATCAAGTTGGGCAAACATGCCAATGTTACACACAGTCCTTGTGTTATAAACAAACAAACAAAACAATCAAAAAAGTCAGAAGACAACAGTTCCCATATGAGATTTTATAGCATCCCATGCTTCTCATGAGACTGAGGACAGAAGCAGCATTTCTATCTATGACAGCATCTCAGCTGTGACATGCACCAAGCTGAAAGTCAGAGCATGCAACTGGTAGTCTACACGTGGAAGGATACTGGCACTCATCACCCCATTTCAGCATGGAAGTAAAGCCACGAATTAAACCAACAGCTCACCTACTGTGAAGTCCAATCTTGGCCCAACTACTGTACAGTGTATTGTCTGTGGTTCAGTGTAAGACATGGTCCAACAGATGGATGGCAGAAGGCGGCTATGTTCTTTCACTACTGAATTGCTACAACTTGCCTACCTCACCCACATCACGAAAAACCAACACAGCTGCTTACTGAAATCCTCTCTTCCCTCTCAACTTTCTTCATCAGTACAGCTACAGGAGGCTGTTTCAGGCAGCAAAGCCATTAAGAACTGTGGAGAGTTACCAGCAAAAAAAGAGATCTCCCTGCAACCTGCTAGGTGCACCACAGCGATGGACCCAATGAAATCTGACTGTGTTTCACGATGAGACACGTTCAAAGCCAGGTGAGAAAAACACCTCAGATTCTCATATGAAAATCTACAGTCCATGGTTGGAGACTATTTTATTCCAGAACTCCTAAGCCAGGCAAGGCTGAAGTTTTCTTCAGACAATGAGTACCTTTTCAAATGACAAAAAACAGCAAACATGTTCCACAGTATTTCCCTCTTCAGTAAACTTGTAGCTGAGAACGTAACAGTTGACAGACACATACCCTTAATTACTTCTCGGATTTCACATCCTAATACCAATCAGAAAATTTGACTTATTTAAAAGCTGGAATATTTTCTTTAGATGGGCCACCAGACATCTAACCAGCCTGTGAAACAATTTATACTGCAACTTAAATCACAGCACAGCTTTCCTATCTGCATGACTGTTTGAACAGAGAAAAACATTGTTGTGAGTATGTTGTTATGCTGTTAATCAGCATAAAAAACAAACAAACAAAAACAACACATGCACAAAAAACCCCTCCTGGGTAACAAAGGTCTGGAAAGCTAAGGTAGTTGGTACTGTTTTACTAGTGAAACAAGCCTTCTCTGTTGTTGGAACTATTGAAAAAAAGAGTAAGAAATTCAAATAAAGTAGTACTGCAGCTCATACTGTTTAAGGCTGGTGTTATAAGCCAAGATTAACAGCTTTAACATATCTGCTTGGTAGGACATGCTGAAAACCCAGACAGTGAGAGCTTCAAGCCATCAGCAGAGCCTTACCATTCAGAGCCTGCACTGTGCAAAGTCAGGTCTTGAGCCTCCTGGCACAGCTTCCAGGAGAAACGACCAATTAGAAATTTCATTTGTAACAGACTAATATTGAACTCTATTTTAATGTACATTCTGGATACCTGCTGTTGAACATTTTCCATAATAAATCATTACATGCTGTGAAACATTAATTTTTAAGGCTGCAGAGACTAATTTGATCTTAGCAGTGCACCTAAATTATTTCTACATCAACACTTGAATGGAAAGAGTTTAAAGACCTGAGTCTGATTAATAAAAATCCACCCACCTTTTGGAGTACCCATACATACATGCCCTACACCTATCGCAGCCTGTAAGGAAGACGACAGCCTCTTTAATCCCCTTCCAAAGCACCTCCGTTATCAAGGGGAGCCAGATCACTCCAACCTTGTCCTGACATGTAAGTTGCAACAAGCTACCTACCTCATGCTTTCCTCCCAATTATTTTTGGGATCATACCACTAAAACTGATTGAAGAGACATTCACGATTATCTTCTTCAAATGTGAGATTAAGTTTAGAATGGATGATCGGAAATAGCAACATTTCAACTTCACAAAAGAATTAGGGTAGCGCTTCCTGGGAAGAACAAGAATTTTTGTTGCCAGAGCCCCGGCAGAAGCTGTGCTTCAGAGAAAAAGCAGACAGTGGAGTCATACGGTCCCAAGATGCTGGGAAATTTAGAAGTTATTCTCAAAGCATTTACTCTTCCTCCTACATGGCCATACTGAATAGTTTCATTACAGCATCAAAAGGATGATAGTAATTAGTAAAAATCTCTAACAGCCTCCTGTCCCATGACACAGGAAACACNAATCTCACATTTTCTACATACTCACATCTAATAGCTGGCTGAAAAAAAAAAAAAAAAAAAACCTACAACTTCTCTATTTCAGGACTCTGAAAACAGATCACATACACAGTGAGATAAAACAGACAGTACGTCCTTACCAGCCACAGCCTGTTGCTTGCAGAAAATTTGCCATATTCAGCAAACATCCAGCCGTGATAGGAAAGCAGCATTTTGAGAGAGTACCGCATTGTGACAATGAGGGCAACCCACAGCCCTGTGCCAAAAAGGATTCCACTCACGATGTTCTGTGTTTGGTTTGACATGTAGCCACTGTTCAAAACAAAAGGCCGCATTCACCAGTTAGCACCAGGGTACGTTTTAAAGACATCTCGCTGTTGCAAACCTCAGTCCCGGGGTACCAAAGGCAGGCGTTACACAAGCTTTATGCCTGCTGCCCCTTTCCGTTGAACTCCTTTCCAAACACCCCCTCCTGCAGCCCAAACAAACGCAACACAAGTTGCCAACTGCTCACATGACAATGTAGTAATACTGATATAACAACCTACAGGTTTAACACTCTTAATACCCTTATGCTCTAAGACTACCACAAACATACTGTTCCAAAACCGGTACTCTTTAGCAGGATCTAGTTGAAGAGCAGTTACACACAAATGGGATTTGGTTTAGAGAACAGCAAATTTTCAGAGTACTTACGTTGTATCGAGGGTTCGGTTGATTTTAGCTATGATTCCTAAAGAAGGATCAATTTTGGCATACATTGTTGACATCGCCCCCACAACTACAATAAGCCAGCTAGACGGG
>VXAV01004202.1:137310-147996 GCA_013399715.1 Alectura lathami
GAGGGTTCGGTTGATTTTAGCTATGATTCCTAAAGAAGGATCAATTTTGGCATACATTGTTGACATCACCCCCACAACTACAATAAGCCAGCTAGACGGGCTAGCAGGATAAACACCAGTGATAATTCCATTCTGGAAAGAAAAGCCTTCACATAATTTTTTCATAGCAAAGCGGTTGACTTCACATTACCATGGAAAGAAACAAAAATCAACACATTTAAGTCATTTAGTTTTAAACAGGACGTTAAGACTATCCAACATTTTCTTCCTTAACTCACAACCTTTGAGTGCTTAACTCATGAGTAAGGGATGGATTTTAGTTAAGTTCGACGGCTAGAAGAAGTTGCCAGAACAATACCAATAATTGAAGTGTTTATTCATAGACTATAGAGATAGTGCTGCATATTTTACTAAAAATACTGGAATCAGCAAAGCTCTTGGAATAAATGACCGAAAATCGTCATTCAAACAGTCCTTCTCAACGCTTTAAGAGGTTTAAGACTACTTTTTAAGAAGCGTTTTTGAAAGAGATGCTGAAATTAAGCCGTAGCTTACCTAGCTTGCTGCTAATAAAACAGATACCATTTATGATCCAATGAGCATAATAATTAAAAAAACCACAAATCTGTATGAAATACCTATTTAATTCATATACATAATAAGCATCAGAAACATTACTACTTATCACAATTTATTCAAGCCAGATGTTCAGGTACCCTTTGAAAATACCAAGTATTTTCACTAATTTGAAAGTTTAGTTTTGGTAAAGAACACATAAACCAAGAGTGCAGTTTTGTTCCTCTTCAGGCCACATGACTTTAAAGTCACAATTATGTTTTTGACCTATGCTAGAAGATTACATAAATACACGATTATGAAGAAAATGAAGTAAATTAAAGCTATTATTAATTTCTATACCTGCTTCATCTTGCTTCCATAGACCAGATCAAAAAGTTGCACCCTACAGCAATTTCAGCACACCAACAGCCAGCGCTACCTTCCCTACTGTCCTTTGTTAACTAAAATCCACAGAAGTCATTCACAGTAAGGAAATTCATTTGCCACAGAGGCCTAAAAATTAAGTTTTGCTTAAACAAAACTTAAATCTATGAGACATTAAATAACCCTAAATTTTGGTAGACTTGACTAATTTTATGTACCTTGAATCTGATGAACTTCTTCTTCCATGAATGGACACCAGACAGGTAAATTTGTCTGAGTGCCTCATGGCTCATTCGCATGTCGATCCCATCTGGAGTTACTGTAAATTGAAATGCTACTGCTTGATGTGCTTCTGCCATTTTTGGAGAGACTTCTGTCAAAAAAAAAAAAAAAAGTTGAAAAAATTAAACTCTTTATTCAAAGGCACTAGGATCTAGCCTGGTACAAAGCATAACCTAATTGACACCAACTGAACTAGGGTGCCACTGGCACTTGTCTGTGAGCAAAACAGAACAACTGCTTTGTGCTGTTTGAATCCTAAAGGCTGAAATTTACATTTCATTTGCAAATCTGAGGTTTAGACATCTTTAAAACTTCCATTCCAGCAGACCTTCCACCCTCGTTAAACAGCATGTTACAGCTAACCGGTGCTGTTCAGTGGGGTGCTCCAGAAGCAGTCTGTTACGACTTCAGTCCTGCTCCTCTTTGCTGTAAGTATTCTACGATGCCAAAAATCATCTGGAGCACAGGAGAAGGGGTGCAGAGGTGTATGTATGAATATACAGCCAAGGAACGGAAACAGTGGGAATGCTGCATTAACAGCAGGACTCTAAATACACACTGTAGGAAGAGGCAGAGCATTAGGAAGAGATGAAGAAGGTAAGTGCTGTTGCACAAGGTCTAGTAAGGTAGCTGACCAGCAGGCACTGGCTGTCTGCAGTATTTACAGAAGCACCTATCCCTCAAACAGCCTCTGCAGGTACAACTGCTCTCACAACAGCTGATGGTAATCCAAAGGTCTCCCAAATCCATCAGTCACTGCTCAGAGAGGCTGAGGCTCAAATCCTGGTGAACCAGCCTTCCGGGCTTCCAGAAGAGTAGCTAAAGCTCAGTGTCGTGACAGACCGCAATTCAATCTATGCAGGTGCAGTGTTTCATTAGGACAGCAAAGAAACCAAATCAGTTTTGAACATAAGTCTTGCAACCTTTGAGACAAGCTCTGTATGCCCCAGTACCTGCTCTGTGACTCAGTCACGGACAACTGCTTATTTGTGAGGGCCTTGCTGAAGGCAAGTATCAGAAAGTCTAAGTCAGCTGCCTGCTCATTCATGGGAGCTGTACATTGTCTGCACTACTGCGAGATCAAACCTGTGTGAGCCTTAAGACAGAGACAGGCAACAGCAATGGTGCTCCCCAGACTCAACAGGGTTTGCAAATGAAGGGAGCAACCAATTAAGAAATTCATCACCAGTGTAGTGCTATTGAGACAGGTTAGAAAATTCAAAACAAAACAAAAAAAAAAAACACATATCCCTGTAAGGAGAAACAGGCTCCCACACTTGTCTCAAAAAATGGCCAACCCATTCTCCAGGTGATTCATGGAGTTTTACATTCTGGGATGCCAGTGTCTAAGTGCCAGACCAACTAGTTTCTGCTACCCTGCAAGTCCTCCGTGGCTTCTCAGGCTGGGAATTTATGGCCATCCTCCTCCCTACTTCTGGGGTGAAAGAATTTCAGGAAACCCTCCCACCCTCTTAGGTACATGCATTTCTATTGTTCAAGGTAAAAAGAAAAAAATTATAAATAGCATTAATCATAAACATCTGCCTGATATTTTAATGATTTCAGTTTAATGATTATGGTAAATTTAAACCAGCTTCAGGAAGGAAAATATCTCTTATTACCAGACAAAGCACAAATGAAGGAATACTAAATCAGCAAAAACTAATCCTGAACCAAGTAAACAAGCCCTGAAAACAAAGAAGATCAGTTACAGGACTGTGCTCCTTGATCCTGAAAGCTATGAAACCATCAAACGGCTTGCTTCTTCTCACATCCTTTTCCTTTACTCAAGGAAAACAAGCCTCAGACTGCTGTTTGTTCTGAACTACGACGGCTGAGAGGCAAAAAGGCTTCCTGCAGCGCCTTTGTTCGAGCGCTTCGAGCCTCCGCAGGCTGATGCAGACCCCGGCTGCCGAACACTTCCCCTCCCTCGCATTCCTCCGCTGTCACGTGCTCGCCAGCAAAGTAGGGAAAAGGGCACGGGCCGGCGGAGCATGCGCTGGGTTCCCTGCTTGACTGAGCAGCGGCAGGGAGGGTGCGCCCACATCTACGGCAACGGGCCGGCAACCGCCGGGCACTCGGCTCGGCACAAGGCTGCTGCGCAGCGCAGGCTGACTGCGCTCATCCCAGCGGCGAGCCACCAAGAGCGCAGCAGCCTGGCCACGCCTTAAAGGAAAAAAAGACAAAACACAGTAATGTCTAGAATTAATCTTAAATGGTTATCTTCATTCTGTGGAATGTTCTTACATTACATTCACGTACCTTAAAAACACGGTTGCTCTGTAATAAAATCAGTAACATCACACAACATTGAAGGAGAAAGCTGCCTGTTCCGTGCCCTTCTCTGGTTTTAGTTCAATTAATACATGCTGCATCAGCTGCAAATGCTTCTCCTCCACCCTTTTCATGCCTCAGCTTGAGCCAAAAAAGAAAACTTACCACAATGTTTTCCCATTGTTACCAACAAAATATTGCTGGGTTGGAAGTGAACTCTTAAGCCAAGAAAACACATAGCAAGCTGTAAGGCTCAAGCCCCGATAGACCTAGTGGTCCCTGAGTGGTAAGAACTAGCACCATGTTGTTTCATCATTCATAAAGGCTCCTCACTGTGCTGTTGCTGCAGTTTCAGGATCTTGATGCTACAACCACTATGAGAAGCTGAAATGTTAAACCCTGCCCACAGACCCAATGATTTCAGGGTGCAGGCACCCAACAGTCAACTTCGCATTAGGGCCTTTGTGCCCCTGCACCCGCTGAAGAGGATGAGGCCCCAGCTCTCAAAACCTGAAGCTAGAGACAACCGCTATCCAGGGCGCTTCCATTTGGCCAGACCTGCAATAGGTCACTTCTGACTGGTAGCCAGACATACAGTACAGGATACAATTTCTAAAAAGACAGTGAAAGTGAAAGAATTTTCATGTGCATCTTGAAAAACACAGTACAAAACTGTTACATGTATTACAGAGCGCATTGCACGAAACAGGGTATTAATTCCAGCCCCGTCCCTGGATGTGTGCAAGGCCAGGCTGGATGGGTTCCTGGGCAGTTTGATCTAGTGGCTGGCAGCCCTGTCCATGGCAGGGGGGTTGGAACTAGATGATCTTTGAGGTCCCTTCCAACCCAAGCCATTCTATGATTCTATGAAACTGCATCAAGTACGAACCTTGGTATGTCTCTGTAGGTTTTGTAGGCTCTGTATGGATAAAATGATAGTGTTACAGTTAGGGAAAATCATCACCTCCACATCACAAAAAGCAACTCCTCCCCCCTTTAAGGAGTATCCATGTTGCATCTTGTCTCAGAATTCATGTAGGCCACCTGGCCCATCCGATACACCTTTCTCTAATTCCTGTTCCTCTTGGAGTAGAGGAAGCCCTGCCTTCCTCCTTGGATAAAGTCCCAACATCCACTGGGAAGAGACTCACTGTTTAAAAGAAGTTCTCATATCCATAGCTCCTTTTCCTGCCGAGGAAGCAAATTAACAAACGCAGGCTAAAATGGAGAGAAATCTTATTCCAGAACAGCTAAAATCTTGGTTAAAGACTTAATTCTATGACTTTCACTTGCCAGCATGCTCAACAATTCAGTCTGAAGCTCTCTTCGCAGTATTTTGACAGCTATTTGTACACTAGCTTCTGTATGTGAAGCAGACGTGTCAGTAATAAAGCTCAGTTAATGATGCAAATCTCTCCAATTATCCCACTCTGATGATCAGTGGCTGACAGAGCCTGTATTACAACACTGAAACTTCTGCACTGTGTTTGTGTTAAAAGACAGCGATCAAGTATTTTGCCTCTCCTGATTAAACTTCCATTACTATAAGAACCTGCATTTTCTACTTCACTAGGAAGTCAAAACTATGAACACATTTTGTTTACATAATCAGTAATTGTTGATGCCCAGATCTGTCCACTTCACACCAGACACTAACCTAAAAGCAGGAGAATTCCAAACACTGAAGCATCTAAGGCTCTTCATGGAATATTCCTTATTTCTCTTCAGATTTCTGCTCTTGATGTTCCTCAGTCAGTTCAGCCCGTCAGCACGACCTACACAAAGTCACCTGGACTACACTGTGTCATTCAACAGCACCTGCCCCTGCCCAGACAGCGTGCAGGCCGTGAGATGTCACACACTGAAGCGCAACAGAGCCAGTGCCAGCGTCCTAACTTACTTACATGACAGTTTAAACTGTAGCTGGTGTAGCAAAGTGGGTAATGGCAACACTGTTCTCTACAGCCACCGCAGAAGTGTATGCATACTAAGGATAAGCAAAGTTCTTATTTTTGTTTTAAAACAAGAAAATACTTGCACAAGCAGCATCCCCCAAACCAAAGCCTGTCAAATACTTAAGCAGCAGGATCTCTTCCTACACAAATGTAAAGGGTTAAAGTCCTGCAAAAAAAAAAAATCTTTAATGTTAGTTTGGCAACAAGGTTGTCTTTAGATGTCTGCATTCTGCTGCGATTCTAAAGGTTTTCCAGATCTTTGATGCAAAAATAGTATCTGTCAAAGCTTTTAAATAGGGTTGCAGAGAAAAAAAAAAAAAAAAAAAAAAAAAAAAAAGAAAGAAGGACCACACAGCACTGGGAATGTCTGACAGACCAAGAGGCTTTGTTCCCTTTCAGATGGGCCTTGACAGGCTGTAATGGGCAAGCTAAAACCTCAGTTTCAACGAAGAGAAGTGTCAAGTCCTGCACCATAACCCCATGCATGGAGACTGGCTAGAAAGCAAGTGTGCAGCAAGTTGCACCGGAGCCAGCAAGGTGCCCTTGGAGAAAAGGTTAACAGAGTCCTGGGGTGCATTAGGACATGTGCTGTTAACAGGTCATGGGATGCGGTCCTCCCTCACTCCTCAGCACTGCTGAGACCCTGTCTGAGAACTGTACCCAGTTCTGGGTGTGAGGGAGATGAAGCTAACAGAGTCCAGAGAAAAGCCATTAAGCAGATTAAGCACTAGGAGCACCTCTTCTATGAGGAGGGGCTGAGAGAGCTGGGGCTGTTCAGTCTGGAGAAGAGCAGGCTCAGAAGGATCTTATCGATGTCTATAAATACCTGACAGGCAGGTGCAAATGGGACAGAACAAGGCGCTCTCCAGCGGTGCCCAGGGCCAGAACAAGAAGCTATGACACACACTGAAACGCAGGAGGTCCAGGTGAACCGGATTTATTTTATACTTACTGTAAGAACTAGAAGTAGTTGCCCAGAGAGGTTGTGGAGTCTCCAGCCCTGGGGATATTCAAAACCCATCTGGCATGGTTCAGGACAACCAGTTCTAGTTGATTTTTCTTGAGCGGGGTTGGGGGGCAGGGGAGGGCAGTTGGATGAGATGACATCCATGTCCCTCCAAACCTCAGCCATCCTGTGAATGTTGGCAGAACAGCACCAAAAGAGAGCTGCATTTCTTTAGCAAGGGGACACCTGGCATTAAAGCACCTGAAAGTCCTGCAGTCAGGGAGAAGAAAACAAGCACTACATACAGAGCAGAATAGAAAAAAAAAAAAAAGGGCAGAATGCCTTATGGACAGCACATTTTCCCTTTTTAAAATCTTACTGCTTTTTATACTCCATATATGTACTATATATGGACCAGGCGTAACATTTCAGGAAAGAAGAGACAGAGTTAAATTGAAAGCTGGGAGAACATCTTCAAAGGCATTGGAAAAAAAAAATAAAGACAGTTAATTGTTCAGTGCTGACTTCAGAAGGAAAAAAAAAAAATCAAAATCAACAATATAGTAAAAGAACAAAGTTTCAATCAAATCATGGTAAGTTCATTGTTCCCTTAATGATGTTTATAAAGACTCTCTGTCCTGAGTGCAACACAAGGCACTCGAAGTCCAGAAGTCAGGATCTGTAGCATCCTATTTAGAGCAGAGTCTGTACCTAGGAGAACAGAACTCCCATTTCATCAACAGTGTTTTCAGAGTTTGCTAGAAACGCAGTAGATTCGGTCACTACAGTGTAAGCTGTACAGCAGCACCCAGCACTGATGCAGTAACTCTAAGATACATCTGCTGTTACGTGAGTGCCTCCCTACCACTGCCTGGCAGAACCTGCCCTCTAAGATCAGGGCACACTTTGGGTAAGGCAGGCAGCTGACCAGAGGATGCCAAAAACAGTTTTACTCACATGCATCTGATGCTCCTTTGACACACAGTTGAACAAAGTTAAAACCAAAGCTAAAGCATCCAAATCACCAGAAATACAAAGATCAACATCAGCTAATTTTACGTACATGCAACTCCCCTGAAGACTGCTACACCTCTCAAAAGGAAATTAAATTTTGGATCTGTAGTTATTGTCAGTAACCAGTATGAAATAAACAGCTCCACCATTTAATCATGACCAAAAAGACATTTGTTTGTTGGATATTGTACTAGCTAATGCCACTTTCTTGTGGCATACACTAGAGTTCTGCAAAAAGGTAACAAGATACCTCAGGAGGAGAAGAGGGCTTACTCATAAACCACGTGGTACTTTGCAAGTACCTGACTTCTGAACCTACCATGCAGATTAACCAACAATGTTATTCACTTAAGAATTTGTGCTTCAAGATAGCTTCCTTGCATACTAACCTTCAACAGTTAATCACACTTAAGCATGTAAAAAATATCATGGTAACTGCTGCTCAGGTTTTACAAACAATTTACCTTACAATGATTAATCATACTCCAATTGAATTGCAGACACAAAGCCATTAAGAGAAATCAGAGGAGTAACGCCAAGTCTTTCCTGTGCAATAAGCAACCACGTGGATTAAATTCAACAGGGCTTCTCTAGTGAGCCTAATAACTATGGTACAGAAATACAATAGAAACCAAATGATCACTCTCCTTCAAAACCTGCATTAAACGGTAATTGACTGAATGCCACCTTACACTGGTAAGCTCTCTAGTGCCTCAGTAGCTGTGACTGAAGCAAGCTAAAACCAGTTTAAGTCTCATAAAAGCTAGATGTGACATTTACACAGGAGTTCTCTCATAGGGTTCCCAAGATTACCGGGGCAATGACTGAAGTGGCTTAAGCAATTCATTGGAAGAGACAACTTTTCGCTCAACACCCATTATGCAAGTTTTACGTGGTTTTATTTGTTACTGCTAATCATTGGCTTCAATCTCTCATCCTCATCCATGGCTGACAGACGAAGTCTCCTGAAATTGCAACGTTTTAAAGGATTTCCTACACCTAAAAATGAACAAACACTGTGGTTCAGGCCCAGTGAGAGAACTGAATACACGCACCTGCACAGGTACTGCAACAGTGGGACCTTCTGCAAACCTCACCCACGGCAGTTTGAAATCACAACAGCCGAGCAGTGTGCAGTAACTTACTGCCCTGCTGACAAAGCCATCAGCTTGTGTCCTGTCTTCAGCATTTTCCAAAATTACTTGTGGGTGTAGGTTAGATACCTCTGCAGGCAACTTCTTTGGAATCTTGGCCCAATTTCTGTATCCCCTTTATCCCCCAAGGGATAAACTGGAGTGACAGCCATATGCAAAAGGAAAACATCATAACAAAACACCCACAGAGAAACAAACAGACCAAGGAATGAAAGGTGAACATACCTGATCAGCTCTGACTTCCTCAAAAAGGACTTGAGATCTGCTTGTCACACAAGTCTTCTGTCCTGAAGGCTCCCTGCAGCTGGGATCATCAATAGGTCAGGACACGTGCAGAGCCAGGTTCATTCCAATGCTGTTAGCTGCTAACAGCCATTCAGCTACAGCAGCGGCAGACGGTTAATGGCAGCTCTGAAACAGAAAGCCAAGACAAACAGTTCAAGCTTTGGTTCATACACAGCTTTCAAAGGCCCAGAGGGACTGGATCAGACTGGAAGCATTCAAGTAAAACTGATGCCAAAGGAGAGAATTGTCACAAACTGCAGTTCTGAAACAGCGTTTTGCACTACACCGTGTGAACACGCTGGATTGATCCCTCAGCGTTCAGCAGGTCTGAGATGGTGAAGAACTGTGGGGCGGATTCAAGTTCATCCACTACTCTGCTACCCTCTTGTTACTTCTGGGGGCTGAGACCAGTGGCTGCTGGCCACTGCAATAAGCGAGACGATCTCAGGGGCCAGACCCAAAGGCCAGTCTCATCTTGCAGATTAAAACCACTAAATGCAAGCTTTGGCCTATGGGCTTTAAACTCCAGTTACAGTCAGCCCAGATCCCATTAAGACTTCTTGGAGCCACGTTCACAAAACAGACTGCTTTCACCTCCAGGAAGAAAGCCATGGTTAGGAAGCTGTCTTTTCACCTGAAGAAACTGGAGTCAGACAGGCAAAAAGCACAGAGCAGACTGGCTGTACCAGACGATGTGTTAATTCCTGTGCTAACACTAAGGAATTTTAATCCCTACAGTTTATGGATCATATGGCCTCTTCCCACTTTCTGAATATCATGCTGCTGTACAAGATGGTTCCACAATGTATGCTCCACCAAAAGCAAACAAACAACACTGACATGCTCCACAAGTGTAATCAGAACAGAAACTCTTACAGTTGTCATTATTTACAATTTTTTCCTGTATGGAGTAGGACATACTGTACTGTTCCTAGACCTTTTAGATCTTTCTAGTCTCCACTGCAATGCACGTTATATTGTACACATCCCAGCAAGCTACCTCTTCTGACCTTCTCAAAATTCACAACAGTCTTGCTGAGTAAGAGAGGATCACAAAAAAAAAAAACCTCACTGCACAGCTATTGCCCTATGCAGAAACCTCCCCCATCCTCAAATGCTAAGCTCTACATTCTGGTTTTGGTTTGTTTTTTTTTTTTTAAACACTCTTACAAAGGACATCACCTAGGCATTCAGATTATAGCAGTTTTCTGTCTTCTCCCTCCCTTTCACTAACAGCCTCTATGCTCACGTAGTAAAGAACTGCATTCGACTTCTCAATGGTAGCAAGCATTTCTAGAATGGTTTCATTTTCACCAGCCCTGCAAGACACCCGCAGAGTCACAGAACCATTAAGGTTGGCAAAGACCTCTAAGATCACCTAGTCTGACCCCTGGGGTTGCTGCGACCAAAGCGCAGGAGCCGACACGTGCAATTGGCAGGCCCCAGTACCGACCCCTGGGGAACACCACCCGGGACCAGTCACCAGCTGGATTTAACTCCATTCACCACCACCCACCTCCCAGCATCTCCAGAGTCCTAAATGTGACCACAGTGTCTGGTGACCAAAGACAAACTGAATGAATTGCTCCCTGTGACCATTTCCTGTAAAGCAAGTATATAAGCCTGGAATACAGAAGAGCCAGCTTGGAACGTCTGACTAATATTTGAACCAGCCATTCAAAATAAGGTTAACCCAGACACAGAAAAGAGGAATGCTTTTCACTCATGCACACCTTGTTTTTCTGTGCAGGTGGAATTCAGGCCTATGATACAGCACCATGAGGACAAAGGCAGTGGCTTTGGAATATAGAAAGATGCACTTTTTTTTTTTTTT
>VXAV01004203.1:12613-28974 GCA_013399715.1 Alectura lathami
GAAAGAAAGAAAGAAAGAAAAAAGGATTCTGGCAGACAGGAGAAAGAAGCAGTATAGCAGGTCCTGTCCAGGCCCCCCCATGCCCCCCTGCTGCTTTCCCTGGACTGTGGTATGAAAAAACAATGGCTTTTCTGAGGCTCTGTGCAGACAAGGCAGCTTTGAAAAAAACTAATAGCCATGATTAATGACAATGGGCTAGAGGAGAGCTGGGACACAGCCGCCACATATATCATCTGCTCCCATCAGTCTCTGCTCCTCCCTGCCCCTCTTCCTACTACCAGCAAGGCATTATAAAAATGTCTTATCTGCTTTCGACTTTTTTTCTGAAATCGCAGCACTGCTGAAGAAGAAGGGGGGAAAAGAGAGAAAGAGAGAGACAAAGAGGCTATAGGGTGAACAAGAAAATGGCATGTAAAATAACTATAAGATATTCCGGGGGAAAATGCACGAGCTGTAATCATTCAAGATTTCAGCAACTTGACTCTTCACATGCTGAAGCCACATTTTCAAGGTCTTATCTGCCATATGGTTCCCTGTTTGGATGATTTATTAGGTGTAGAAAGCACACTGATAAATTTTACTGCATTTCCCTGAATAGGCAACCTATGGTGTCAATAACAAAGCTCAGGCCGCTTTAATGAAAACTGTAAGCACCAAAGGGTAACCATTTATTTATGAGTCACTACAGTATTACTAGGACAAAATTTATCTTCCCTTCTCACGCACTCTGCAGAAACCAAATCTGGTCAAAGAAACAGCGATCACATCCATATGTCAGTGACTTACTAACATGTCTCCTGCACACTAAGGGTTTGTTTCCATATAAACAGTTTGCATTTAATGTTTGCATTTAATGACTATTTTTTTCTAATGCAAAAGAGGTTTTTAAGTTTTAAAACTTAAAAAAATATATACTGGAGACAACTTGCATATCTACTGAAACATTATGCAGTGTTAATTTTCTTCCTGCAATACAAAAATGGAACATATCTAAAACAAGAATTATTTGATTTCAGTGGTTTAACTGTATAAGACTATATCATCAGAATCACTTTGGACAATTTGAAAAAAGGAAACTGTTCATAGATGCAAGAAGGAGTGGTTATGGCTCCCATCAAAGATTTCAGGGGATTAATAATGTGACACGTTGGACTTAACCTAAGAAATATGAATATTCTTATGGTTTTTGAGTAGGTTTTTTTTTGTTTGTTTTCCTCTCCAGACCAAGCTTTGGTCTGAAAGAATGTATTTCCATTGTTCTATTTCACACATTGAATATTACTTATATCTTCTGCCCAAAAGCCCAAGACACTTTAAACGCTCTCAAAAATTGCAGAAGATAGCTGGTGCTTCTTACTACTTACATGCACCATCTGAAATGCAAACTGAAATTCTTTGTTGTCCCATCCTACATGAAAATCATCAACTATGTAGATCTGATCAAGACCGACAGTGCTGCTTGTTTCTTTTGATCACACATATGTGCTCCATCTTCTCTCCTCTTAAAAAACAACCAGTAAACCAAGTCACACATCCCCATGCATCATTTGGTATGAATACCAAGATTAGCATGAACACAAGTGGTGAGGTTTTGGCTCCAGCTATTGAGTATCTTGTTTTTCTTAGAGATACGCAAAAGCATATGCTTATAATTCAGTTAGATTTCATTGCTATGTCACTCATAGAGCTACTCTAGTCTGAACCAAGAAATGCCATGCTGTCAAAAGGTCAACAGTGGTCACTGCATGTTTGAAAAAGCCTTACCTTCAGCTAGAAACTTCACTGGTAGCTTCCAGATCACAAACTATTGGAAATCTTGCCCTTACTGTTCACCTTTAGCTCAGATACATAACATGTTATCGGTACACACATGTCCTTTTTATTGTAACTATAAACCTGTAGTGTCAATGAATCGTTCTTGGCATAAATCCAACCGCAAACACAGAATTCTAGTGCTTGGGGCACAGGGCACAAAGTATTTAAAGAGCTGGACAGTTAAATGACTGGTCAGCTTCTGCTACAAAGCCTGACCTGAGGGGACAGGACACTGTCGTGACCAACATGCAGAGAACCAAGAAGGACAGGGTGACAGGCAGTTAATCGTTGTCTGAAATACCAAGCACCTTCTTTCTTGCTACTAAAATATTCCGTAAGAAAAGCATGCCCGACTTATTACATACAGTTTTTCTTAATTTAACATCTCAGCAGAAGCCAAACTGCACTCTGAAATCTGAGACGGAAACCATAACATATATTAGTTTACTGCAGACAGGACATTCCCATTCCTTCCTCTCTTCTCCTTCACAGAAGACAGTTAGAAAGAAAAAGAAATTATTTTAGACTTGATCTTCAATTAGAGAGTGGGCTCAGGAAGAAAGGACTTGACATGTCAGTATTAAAAGAATCCACCCTGCATAGTTTCACCACAGGTTCTTCTGGATTTTCTCCCCCAAACAGAGGGCTCAGTTCTACTCTTCCACCTGACTAGTAGAAAATTGCTGATAAACATACACCAATGTAAAGGTATAGAGGCTCACAGAGAAATGATGTGTTTTTTGTAGTCTTTATCCAGCTGTACGGCACAGCTTTGAATTCCAGTTGTTTCATAAACGCCACAAACCAGCCAGTCATCTTCATCCACAGCCTGCCCATGTGAAAGAGCCTAACTAGAGTCTCCATGTGTATGTCTTCTCAAGGCAGGTCCCTAAAGGTGACCCTGCCCCTTATTCCTCCCAGCACACAGCTCCCATCAGCTACAGAAACCGACCCCAGGAGCAGGTTTACCTGTGAATGACATAATCTCTTCACAGTCTTTTTGTAAGTCAGTTTTATGGATTAAGAAATGGACTCCATCCTTTTTAGACAATAATTTTTATCTTGCTTTCCTCTGCTGATATTCTAGATATCCCCTTGTAGGTATCAGAGGTGAAAATACATGCCAGACTATGAGTTGTAAATTGGTGCCAGGATTGTAACCCATCAGCAGCAACTGTCCATGCACACAATCTTTACTCCCTCTCCAAAGTAAATACTGCACTGAACTGCACAACAATAATATTCAGGATCATGATAGTTTTACAGTTAGGGGTGAAAAATGTCTCTTATCCCCTTTTTACACTGAGTACTCTTTGGGAGCAGAAACTGTATTTTTACCATGTGCCTATGCACCGGAAAGAGGTCTGCAATCCCAGTCAGAAATTCCTCGATACCATACCATTACTAGCAGTACATCTGTATTTTTTTTTTTCCCTTCAGCAGATACAGCCAAGGGGGAAGGGAGGGCAGTCTCTTTGAAAATGGAAGCCACTTGGTAGGTGCGTGCACTTCAGTTTTTGATTAAGTTTATTTTTCTCTACTTGCCCAATTTAGAAATACACCCCAGTTCCCATAAGTTACCATAAACAAGCCAGTGGCTGAACAGCATCTTTACACAGATACACATGTAGTCATGAACATTTTCAAAACATACTGCCAAGAGATACAACAGTGCACGCATTTTTGGAGCAAGTGAGCATATTGCAACAACTGTGCATCCCATCATGTATCTTATAAGGCCTACAAGCTTATCTGAGTCTGTTTTGTAAAATGAGGTGGAAGAGCACAGAAGCACCATGCCAAGGCTGCAAGCGGGCCCTTCGCCTGCTGCGAAAGCGCAGCTCACTTCAGCTCAACTTTGAATCAGGGTTATGCTGAAACTGAATTATAGCTTTCTCCCCCCAACACACATTTATGCCATTCCCCATGGACTGTTTGGGTCTCAAATCTGCATAATCACTGTATATTATTTTTCAATAACCATAAAGCAGGCAAATCACTGCGCTGTCTGACAACCATTAGCCAATAAGTGCACAAAGTTATTCACATTTTTCATTCAGTGGTTATTTCCCCACAGCTGAACTATAAATACAAAATACACTTTTCCTAACTGTTTATACTTGCTTAGAGCATGTAATACTCTTTCTCCCCTTCATCCTTAACTTAGTATAATATACTTGACTACAGATATATCCAAAAATATTACAGTCATGAAAAGAACTCTACACAAAGACAATGATTTTGGCTCTGGTATTTTGGGTAAGTCAACTGCCCAATAAACATAACATATGAAGGAGATTCTGCCTAGAGAAGAAACTGCAGGGCAGCACAGAGAACACGTCTAGAAAGAAGACATGAGATGGAATGGAGTAACTAATGTCTGTTACAGAGCAGTAATTGGCATCATTTTCCATAACCAGTACATGGTATTTACCGCATTACTGAAAAGAGCAAAAGGAGACTGAGGAAACAAAGTGAAAATATATTTTAATTTTTGAGTTTCTGACTGTTCAAATTTTCCTCCTGTTCACTTAAAGTATCATTTTTTTCAGCACAAGTCATTGTAATGTAGTTTCACTTACCCTCATATTTAGGGCCTGAAATGATCAAACATAAGTCCAAATGCATGTCTGTACAAACATCTGGCCCCAGAGCTTACACAGATCAGGACAGTCATTATAGTATTCAAGCTATTTTACAATCACATTTAAAATCAATAGCAATGCACAGCAAAATGCACCTTTAGTACTTCTTTAATGGCTATACTAATTTTAATTAGGAATGGGAAAAATATTTGATTTAAAATGTCTCTTCGAAGAATTCTGAAGGTCAAGTTGAGCACATCAGGAATTGTATAAATGCTGGTTACATAAACTTGCTGCTGAGCCTTGTGACATACGGTTCTCTTCTGTATAAAGCTAGACTGCTGTATAGTTGAAATCTAACTACCCATCATAAACACCTTCAGTATGTTTGAAATAGCCTATCGGACAACATTGTTCACACACTGACATCCCGGGCTGATTTATGAAAGATCAAAGGCAGTATGGGTAAGTATTAAGAGGTACATGTTTTATGGAATGAATAACTTTCCTCATTCTCAGTATTTCTTATGTTTTTACAACAAATTGCCTGGCTATCACGAACAGTCTCCTAAAAAGAGTGAAAAACACTTTTCTATTCCAAGCTTTCTGAAGACTTTAAAAAAAAAAAAAAGTTGTAAACACTTTTGAAGCTATAAATTTAAACACTTCTAGAATTTTAAGAGCAGTAGTGGCCTAAATTTATCTCTTACATGTATTTATATTAAGTGGTCAATGACAGCATAGGAACAAACAGAAGATAATTATTTGAAAGAGACATCTTCCTTTGATGTTGAGCCTTTGAATAAACTGGATATTCTCCAATGATTCTCCAAAAATTTTCCAGACGGAGTCAGTTCTGCGGAAGACTAAAACCCTGGATGTTCTACAGGCAAAACTGTAATGAAAAATGCAAATTACAAAATGAAAAGGCAGCAACCAGAACAAAGGATGCCCATGCTTAATTTTTAAGACTAGTGGCAACTTTCATCACCACCACCATTACGTCATCTTGGTGGTCTGCTGGCCAGAGAAGCCTTCAGAGAGTTTTCTGCTGTTGACCTGTGGCAATGCACTTCCCAGCATGACTCAGACCACCAACAAGACTGCATTTTGGGACTGGCAGAGTAGGAGGAGAAGGAAGAGGAACAGAGTTCTTTCTCTTTTGGGACCACAGATGGCAATCCAGAGGAAAATGCACACAACAAAAGCACTAATACTAAGGAAAAATCTTTATTCAAAGAGACCTTGAAGAAAAAAAAAACAAATCATACATGCTGTAGAAGAGTGTCAGAGAGACACAATTCCTTATGCAGAAGGCATCTATGATACTTACAACAAGATTTTTGCCCAATACACAGTGAAAATATAGCTTTTCTGAGTATCTGCGGCCACATTTTGCTCTGCTCTTCCTTAGGTATATTTGCTAATAGATTCTGCCTGACTTCTTGCAAACACGGGTATTGTCTTCAGTACTTCTTCCTCCATTTTCCAGCTAATTAGATAGGAATTATGCCCTCAACATTCCTGTCCTCCATAGGAAAGTTTGTTGGTTTTGATCTTTTCTCTCTCCTCTCTTTTATTTGACTTCTTATAAAGAAGAATGGGACAGGAGGAGAAACAGCTTCTTGCAATGTGCAGCAGGGGAAAAAAAAAAATATATATATATATATACACACACACACACACNGCAGCAGGGGAAAAAAAAATATATATATATATATACACACACACACACTAAGACTGCAAAATCCAAAGGCGTCAATCTAGATTTCCATGTTTTCCTGGAGACAGCACCCTAAACTTATTGTTCTGTCACAGAGATAGAGCAACATACATCTACAGGTCCCCAAAGCACTGGGCAAGACAAAACCAGTAAGACAGAGGTTGAGATTTTTTTAAAGAGGTAAGTAACAATGCAGGAAGCATCAAGATCATACCCCTATTTTTACTGTAATCTCTTATGTAAATAAGTGATGCGGGAATGGATTGCTATAGAAATCGTGTCACCCCCTCATCTTAGGGAATTCTTAAAGTTCCTGGGATTGGGAGGGTGTAGAACATATACCAATAGAAAGATTCATTTATGGCAGTTTCATTAAAACTGAACCGCACAGGTGCATATGTTTACACATCTCTGTTAAAGGCAAGTTAGCAAGTTTGAAAAAAGGCTTCACTAGAACCTCCTGTAGAGGTGGGTTTTATGCTTGTTTTCCTGCTTGCTGCATTATTTGCTGACCATTTCCTGCTCTTCACAGACCAAATTACCCAGCATAAAACAAGCACTAAATGTCAGGGCTACACAACAGGCTTAGCTGTGTGTCATTGACACCACACCTCTCTTTGAATACTGGTAACTCTGAGTAATACTGTGTGTAACATCAACTGAAGGAAAAAATATATATATATATCTCAATTCCTCTGCTAGGGAAAGGTGGAGAGAGCTAAAAAGAAAAGACAAAGAAGAGCAAACCTTTTTCATAGAAAAGGAGCAGCTTCTATTCTACTTCTAGGGAAATCCTAAGAAAAGATCAGATTAGACTCCAAATTATCAGATGCTCAGACCTCTAAAGAAATCTTGTCAGCTACCATCTACAAATGTTTCCTTCCATATTACAACAAAATGCAGCACATACCTGAAAAAATACAAACAGATACATGTTTCAGTTAAAAGATGATCATTCTGTAAAAAGCTCATCCCGTTTTTTTTCCTCATGGTGGTTCACCTGGTATTGCATTCTTTTTTATGTAGATAAATTTATAAAAGCCTTGTTTTTGGACACTAATAGCTTCAAAAACTCTGATATCAGGTCAATACAATAGTGGACTGACATTTGACAAAAGCAATGTTTGCAGTATTACAATCAATAGGATCATAAAAACACCATGCATTTCAATAGCGGAATATTTCCACTTCCAATAGTGAAATATTTGCAGATTCCCTTCACACTTTTCTCCATTATAGTCTTTTCAGTCACCTTATGTTTAGGCACTTCCTTCATTAGAAGTACTAATTTTATAAACAAAAATTTGCATTTTGAATGATCTTAATCTGTATGAACATAGATCTTATACATTAATTGCATTGATTGCAATTAATGGTTGTAATTAATAATTGTATTAATTGCATTAATTTTATTAATATGCATTAGATGTATTAACACAAATTGCCTTACAAGTGTTATAAAGCAATTTGCATCCAGTGCTCAGCTACTTTCCTTTCAACTGCACTCACAGTGGAAATAATTTTAAGAGTTCTTATGATTTCTATTAGAAAAGAGATTACTTTCCTATACCTTTACTAAACACATTAATTGAGGGGAAAAATTGCTGTATAGAGTCTGCTCTCAGAATGCCAGTATTTTCAAATTTGTCAATGCATGAAAATTAATTTCAAGTCACTCAAAAGCAGCTGTAAGTGTTCAAAATCATAGTAGTATCTTCATTACGTTTACCCTCATTTGACTAGGTTTCTAATCACAGCATACTGGTCATCAGTTATTCCTAAAACATACTGAATTAGCGATTTACTCAAAAAATACTTCTATTTTTTTTTTTTAAACTGAAAAGGTGAACTATACTTTCCTTTGGTTATATCACTTCTCATCCCAGCCTCAAACACATAAACAAATTTATTTCACAATCATTATTATTTGTAATACTAAAACAGAACTTCAAAGTCTTATTCTGAAATCGCAAGCATTAATTCTTTTAAATAGTCATTACTATTTTTTTTAAAAAAGGCAACTATCAATGGCTGCAGAAATATAAATTTGCATTTTCAAGGATGTTTGGAAACATTAGTTATAATTAGCAAAACAAGTATTGTCCCTGTGACAGTCTTTCTTTACAAACCTTTGAATGTTTGACAAGAAAAGGTCATGTTTTGTAAAATCCTGGAAAGGTCATTCAATAACAAATCACATGAATGAAATCACAAGAGTTCAGGGAGGTTAACAGAAACACCACAGGCATTAAAGTATGTTTTCAAGGTAAACAAGGTACAAGAAAAACAGTCTGCCTCGGCTCTGGAAGAAGGAAAAAGCAAGTAGTCTCTAATTTGCTATACACTGTAATTTTAAGGCATTTTCTCTGCACTTGGTGGTTTAACACTACGAATTATTTCTCATGTTCAACACATTTAGGAAAGGATTAACAGATAACAGAGCCAAAACATTTAAACATCTCTTCAAATAGTCTAGATTGACCTTAGTAGATTTTTCTGCCTTAATCTTGTGACCAGACACTTAAAATAACCCAAAACTTAACCTCCATCTCAACTAAATCTCAATCTCAGATCTCAAAAATTCACTGCTTGAAACTCTGCCAGCCTTTCAGCTAAACACTTTGACCTGCCTATGACCTCCTATTTCCACGTCTATTTTCTTCTTTACCAAAAGAACACAACATTTTTCACAGGCAGGAATAACAAAGAGTTGTTTATATAGGGTAATTTAACTACAGGATCAGTGCAGGGAGCACTGTGATGTATTTGATCCACAGACCAAGAAAAAAAAGCACTGCTCACCAGTGTTACAGAAAAGCCTATTCAACAGTTTTCCTGGGGCAAGCCAGCAAATTGGGGTTCTTTTCATGTATAGGCATAGAAAAAAAAAAACGAATTCAAGAATGATCTTGGGTCTCTGTCTCCACAGGGTGTTAAAGCACTGGCCTGCTGCAATTCTGAAGTTTTAAAGTTCCATTATCCTTGGGGAAAAGGGGAGTGCTTATTTACATAAATTCAACATTATTCAATAGAATTTGCTACACAGGAGGAAATCTCTTCTAATACAAAGAATTTAGAATGACCAACGATTCTTAGTTTATCATCATTACACTTGTGTTTTCATTTATGACAGGCTATTTGCAAACTGTAATTTATTATGGACCTTTTTATGAGATTAATTTAACAGGATCAGTCAGACTGAGGACCACCTAAAGTTTACATGTTGACTGGCAGCAGCTAGTCTCATGGGGGTGAAAAAATTGCACTATGACAGCATAGTGAATGGTCTCTCAGGAGCCACTGTTCTAACCCCTCACACAGAGTCAGAATTTAAACTTAGCTCTACCAGTTCAAGGAAGTCTGAAAACGTTGAAATTTCCTACTAATGACATTAGATATTCCTGTGTGATGTCTCATCTGTTTCAAGTCCATCTAAATGCAGACACCAACAGCACAGACAAAGTAATGAGTTAAAATAATCATTTCTGCTACCACATAAGCTTAGTACTAAAGCTGGAAAATCCAAGCAGTTTGGCCTTCCCCTCACCCAAGCTGAATAACCATGCTGAACATGGCATTTCTTATGAGGAGATGGCCGCTTTTACACAAGGTTCACCCTTCTTTGGAACTAGCAACAGATAGCATTATCCAGTTCTGGTATAAAGTTTAAAAGCTTGACACTTTAGCAACCTGTGGACAAAGGAAAGCTGGCTGACCTCAGAGCATGACCCAAGCAAGGCATCAAGCTTCACTGGAAGAATGCAGCTAATAACACAAACACACACTTGTTGAAGCTTCTGTTCAGTCTCTGACATGGTAAACTGGTTTAGGGTAAGTGATCCAGCACTAAACTACTAAAAACTGCTAACTAAAACTGCTAATAAATAAATAAGATCAGTTTTCAGTTACAGCATTCCCTTCAATAGTTTTACCATGCAGGAGCACTAACACTTTGCAAGAGGGCAAACACAAGAACTAGATCAATGCACACACTTCAAATCACGATGCTTCTCTCCCATCCTTCTCCGTAGACATATTCCTCCGTAAGGACGGGCTCTTTTCTGCTCCAAACCTTTTCCAGAACAGAGGTACTAGAGGAAGCACAGAAAGTTCAGCTGTTTGATGGTCATGGACCTTGTATCACATTTGCTCACCCATGTGAGCCTAATAGCACAAAGAGCCACTAGCAGATAAGTACTCCCCATATAGAAACAAAACCTTGAAAATTATTTCCAGATGAAGTCAAGGCAGTCAGGGATGTATTTCTTCTTCTACAAGAAGGACTCATGCCTTCAAAGGAATTAAGAAACAAAATAGAACATACTAAAAATCATGAATAGTACGAAGACTTTACTACTTCGTATAAATTTTGTGTTGCAAAGGTTTTTCTGCCCACAAGTAGATGGGCAGATGATGCAAATGAATACTTTTTATCAGGAAGAAAGATAACATTGTTTCATATAAGACCATCAAAGTACATCTTGCTTATACCTGGTTCTCAGTCCATATTCACACAATGTAGTTCGTCTTATCTCAGCACCATTCATTTGCTGTCACAAAGTCTTTTGTTCTTCACCATATGGACATAATGATCCATGAGTTACCAAAACTTCCTGTTATGACTGTTCCTCATGATGGGCCTTATGCCATTCCTTAGCAGCCTTTTTGTGCAGGAAGGATGGTCTAACATGCAGTCCGGAGCTAATTTAGTGCCATCATTATTTTGGCATTTAAAGCTCGTGCATTACCTTTTCCTACAGACTGCAGCTTTGCCTTTTTATTTTGAAGAGCTCAAAAAAGAACTAATCTAGAAATGTTACTTGTCCATTAGAGCTACTGTTTCTTTAAAAAGCTATACCAGTTTGTACTATGACTGATCAAAATGACTATCAGAAACAAGACACCTCATTTTATCTTTCTTGCCAACTATTTTAGCTTATTTGCCATGAGCACAGGGTATAATTAATATCACACAGGAGCCAGCATTGTCATTTTTCAAATCATTTCCCTGGAAATGTTCTACACCTCTTAATGGCTCTGCTAATGCTGTAGCTGTCATGTTTTGGACAGCTGCGCTTTTACAAGACAAACTCAGCTGCGCCATGCGCCTCTCTGTAGACTTTTTAGCTCAACGGCTCAGAGGCCGTGAATGCCAGCTGGTAACGGCTACATGGAAATCTTTGATTAATTTTTTTACCTCTAGACGCTGACTGTTGCTCAAATGTCACCTTCCCAGCTTCTATCCCTAGCCAGTATTTTTCCCCCCTCCCAGTACTGCTTGATAGATGAAGAACCAACTGAATGGGCCAGAAATCTTATGACTAATTAAAGCCAATATAGCTGGCCCAGATGTGGAGAGAGCACAGTCTGGAGGAGGGCCAGGTCACACACAAGAAATGCTCAATTGTTCAAGAGATGGAGCTCTTAATGACATTTACTAGGCTGGAGCTAACATATGCTGGTGTTGCCCCCCTGAACAATGAGGTGACAAGACAGGAGTTACTTTTTGTAAGGCTTTACAACTTACAGCCAGAGCAAGTGGGCTGTGTTGATCGAATGAAACCGCTTCACATGAAGGAGGCACACAGATATTACCAGGTGATTAAGAAATTCAGTCAGATTTTATGTTGTTTTACTCTGGAAATTATTTGAACAAACCAGAACTGCTCAGCAGTCATCCAGTGGAGTAGGGTGGTTTGAATTTAACAATTAATTCTGCCTATGAAGCAATACTGAGCATCTACTTACTGAGATGAAGAGCTGGAGAATGTGGTTGATAAACAAACCTAATATATTGTAATTTTCAATACATACAAGCATGTCAAACATCCATTTCTTATGCTTAAACACCTATGCTACACTCCCATTTTAATTTCCTGTTCATTAATGATCTTCAATCCTGAGAAGAAAGACTGCAAAACTTCTTTTCCCATCTTGTCTGTGAAATTCTGGATAAAGTTACATTCAGCAGTTCAGCAGCAACAATTCTCCCAGCTGAAACCAGCCAGGCCAGGAAAGTGACACGAACAGGATGCTGCTAAACATGCACAATTCAAAAACACACTATATTCTCTTCTGCATGATTTGCTGCCATTTAAAAGACAATAAACAGCAACTTTAGATTGCTAACAACATGTCATTTAAGGTTTGCTGTTGCTCAACATCAAGAAAAATCAATGCCAGCTCTACAGGGGCAGAAAACCCAGAGAAGTGAGCTCCATTTCAGGTCTGTTTGAACTCATTTCCTTTCTCCATGGTTGCCCCCTTGTACACCCCCTCAGGCATCCCCTCACAGCAGGCATGACAGCTTGACACATTGACAGCTTGCACTGAATGACAACTGATTTGTACAAATTTCAAGCCTTATAAATCTACCTGTCACAACAACAACATAAAAGAGCTTGGACCCAGCAGGTAACTCAGAAAAAGCTTCCCCTGACAGCATTTTCTGAAAAGCAATGGCTTGCCTCCTGCCAAAAATTCCAACTATCATCCTTGTATAACTTTGAATAAAAATTCAGGGCCCATTTTCTTGCCAACAGGCTACCAATCGTCTTATTTAAAGATTAAAAAGAGTGAACAAGAAAAAAAAAAGCCATCCAGAGAATTTCATTTTATACTGATATGAAAGTAGTACCACCTGCTATGGCAGGATTACCACACCATTTTTCTCTACAGTGCTCAGACAGAGTAAATGAGCAAGGCTTTTTACGGTATTTAAACAATATCCCAGATTGCAATGCTGTTATGCATCCATTACACTGGAGCTGTTAGTCAATGCCACTCTTCCTGATAGAAGTTGAAGAGTTTTTTTCACTTTGGGAGGTTGTTCTGTTTTGTTTTTATTCTTGCTGAGTTGTTAAAAAAGCAGAATTGCAATTTCAGAAACCAGTAAGGATTTTCCAAGGTATATTTTTCTGTCCAGCCCTGGTGGAAATCCACATGCACATTAGTTAAAATGCTAAGTGTTCAGTGCTTTTGTAGGCAGTAGTATGCAAGAGAAAAAGCGGAGTGTTTAATTCTAACTCTTACAAAAGAATATAAAGGGAATACTATAATTCTGAAAAGGTTGTCCTGGAAGGATTTTATACCAAAAGAACTTTGAATTCTTGCAAGAAGACTCCAAAAATTATGAAACATATGATATTTAAAATGATAAAATTTTAAAGTATTCAGAGAACTCCCTGTGAGACCATCTTCCAAGTACCACAGAAAATGACATAGGAAGTACCGAATTAGCTTCCCTTAAGCCAGAGAAAAATTCATATTAAATAATACCTGTCATTAGGGACATAACAAGTTATTTGTAGTGTTTTACCTAAAAAAAAAAAAAGTGTTCACTAGTTTGCAGTCATAGTTTACAAAGATGCGAAATAACAGCTTTCTACTGAGCTGCTAGATAATAAAAGCAATTATTTATACATGTAAAATTTGTATAAATTACAAATTCAGCCCATGAGACCTCAAAGAAATGTCTTTACTTCCATTTAACTCAGGTATTACTGGAAATTTTCATTGTCGATGTCGTTTGCACAGCATAGCACGCCACAGGTTAAGTGCCGTTTCCCATTTGTAGCTATCACATGCTCTCTCCAAGTTCTCTATATAACTTAAGATACTGAAAATTAGAGCTTTTCCATGCTTCCCTGACAAGTCCCCTGCTTTCCTTTCTGTGATGATACTGTGCAGAAGGCAGGAACATTATTGCACAAAATTGTTCTAACAATTAGACAGTGTCCAAAGTACATTAGCACAGCCCTCTGCTCTCACACCACTCACGGACATTTAAGAGTTCCATTAGCTTTGCTTAAAACAAAGCGGAAAGAAAGAAAGGCAAATATCATCTTACAAATAAAAACAAATACACAACAGTCACGTGAGAAATTCATAGTCACATAGAAAGTGCCTGCACTAAAAATAAATGTTTAACAAAAATATTTTCTAACACAAAACTTTTCAAGAGAACTCTAAGAACCCATCTTTCCAGTAGCGTTATAACTCATGGTTCTGCTCCAACAGCGTGAAATGGTAAGAATGCTTAAGCGGACTGAAGACTTCCCACCGAGGCACAGGAACAAACACCTACGTAAGACAGCACACATCTTCAAAACAGGTAGAAAAGGCAACCCACATTGCTTCTTGCAAACATCAGCCAAGATAAATTGCTTACAGCACAGAGCATACCTTTCAGGACTGGCACTGGCCTGCTCAAACTGCCCAGTCTTACGAAGGAAGAAAAGACAAGTTATTTCCATTGCTCCCTTTGTGACCATTACCTCCATGCAGAACGACTAACATAGTTATCTGAAGATGACCAACAGCCAGCTTCATGTTATGAGCGGGAAGTTAATACTCTGGTTCAACCATCTTAGCTGGATATCTTACAGCACAATATGTGTATTCTCTTTTTCCAGTCATGGGAACCATTCTTATGGTTGTTTCTTTAGATCTTTACTTCTAACATTTTTTAAATGAGAAACAACCTCGTCTTTATACTAGAATATGAAATAATACAAGTAGTAAGTTTAGAAAACTTCTTGTAAAATGACAATCACTGGAAAAGGAATTCCACCCCCTTTTTTGTATTTTTTAAGTAATTAAAGCACTGCACCAATACCTGAGCCACCACTGAGGAAGGAACAAAATACAGAACTTGTCTGTGGGAGGCAGAACACCAGCTTCTTAGAATGGAAGATCAAAGGCGTGGATTTCAGTATTGCTGGAGTTGCCTGCTCCCCCAGATTTAGTGACCCTAACTACTACACTGATTTTACAGCATATACAGGCCTTGCTTAAAACACATGACCACAATAAGACCATCAGAAGAACACATTATTTCTCAGAAAATGAGTTGAGGCAGAGAGGAGGAGAGGAACAGACATACACACACTGCCCTCAGCTTATCAATCCTCTCTGTGTGTAGCAATACAATAAAACAGAGGTCTTAACTCCCTTGCATACAGAGATGGAACTGGTTACAGATGGGAAAATGCTGCTACATCTTATAAACACAGGCTGCGAGGGGCAAGATCTAGCATTCCAAAAACCTTGTTCCTTGGACTCATGGAAGTCAGTACATTTTTGCCAGTTAGGACCCTCTGTGTTATTTGTAACTGTCAGTGGAAGGGAAATCTGTAATTGTTAAGAAGGAGAGAGCCTGTGCAAATTCTTCCCAGTGCAAAGTGAACAGTCAATCACTTTTATAAGGACAGGAACAACTGAAACTATCCATTCGTATACTTTCCTTTAGTCAACAATATTACCTTTAGTAATCTGGGGAATGTGCATCCATAAATTACAGAAAGTGTTATTGCATTGCTGAATAAACAGCAACATTTCCATCAGCAGCAGTGGCAGCCCCACAAAGGTATAACAAACAGACTCAATCATTTTCTTGTCAAGCTTTGCAATGACTGCAGAGTTTACTGCTGGAGATAATGTTGCTTTCCTCAGCATTGTGTGCCAAACTGCAAACTGCTTATTAAAACAAAACCTCTTTTTCTGAGCAGCATGAGTTGGATAATCACTTACTGCACTCAAGAAAAAACAGGTTTGATGCCCAGAGGTGGTTAGCAATCAAGCATATGCATTAACATTTGGTTTGTAAAAACTGGTTAAAAAGAGCAAGTGATCTAAAAAGGAATNTGCCCCAGGTTGATCATTTTCCCTGTTAATATTTTGTTATAGATTAAATATTTCAAACTGCTCTAATATGCCTCTAAGACAGAAATTAGCAAAGAAAGGCAGGAGTGAAACAAATCAACTCTTCCAAATCAGATATGTTCTCTTTAAAAAATGTTCAAGAGGAATGATTGCATTGTGTCTTTGCATTCCAGGTACAGGTGGCAACTTGCTTTCCGAAGAAGGGGGGAAAAAAAAAAAAAAAAAGAGTAAACTTAAAACTAGTCAACTGTGTCAGAGATACTGCTGAAGCACAAATCTGTTATTACCTTCCAAAGAAACAGCTTGGCATAACTAAGCCGACCAATACTCCTGAAAAACCCAGTTCAATTTTCTTTTCTTAAAACAGATTGACAACCATTTTACTTAGTTGAATAACAGGAAAGTCTGAGACACAAATGAGCAAGCTCTGCCATGTCAAGAAAACACTGCTGTAAAGCAAGCCATTATTCTTGACTTCAGATTGGCTCCCTTTTTTTCCTCTTTTCATTTTCTTAATGATTAGAGATATATTAATATAAAGGTAAGCAGACAGCCTTCTCTCTGCTGTGCTGGCA
>VXAV01004203.1:44120-54674 GCA_013399715.1 Alectura lathami
GGGTGTCATTTTTTTTTTTTTTTTTTTTCTGGCTAATACAATTCATTCATCAATGTAATCAACAGTGGGGTGATACACACCTTTTTAGCTCATTAAACTTCAAAGTAGCACCCTCAGCATACTTCAAAGGAAACCTCAGCAGATTTAGTTGTCCCTCCTCTGAAGTGGATGCTGTACACTCATAAGAAAGAAAAAGACCATGCTGTCAGTGGGAACTGCCCCCTTTCAGCATCTCTGCTCTGAGCTAACAGCCCCTACAATAGGCAGGGAGTTAGAACAGAACAATTCTTGTTAACCCACTGAAAGCTTACAGCAGGGTGATGTCCCCGACTCTCCACCAGCTTTAGAAAATCAGATGTGAAGTCCCTAACTAGCAGGTAAAGCAGACTGGAAGGGAGTAGGAAAGGAGCTAATAGCAGAGCAACATGCTCGTTAGTATTCTATCCTCTCAAGGACGAGGAGTGATTTTTCACTGTGGCTCACCTCTAGCCCAATACAGAAGCAGTTAGCACACAGGTCAGCTGCTCATCACCAAGGAAAGGCAGAGTTTCCACCCTACCTGTGGATGAAAATCAGGTAATTCCCTGCAATCTAGTCCTGCAGAGTAATGATGTGCATTTAGAGACCTGAGCTGTACGTAAGGGGTAACATACTACAAGTGAGTTCCCATGAGTCGTGTATAGTTTGAATTCAGCATCAATCAACAGTTACCTCTGTAAAGACTGAAGCCTTCTTTGCACTGAACATGTTCAGCAGATGCCACAATACTTGCAGATGTCCTTATGCTACCCTAACAAAAACTGTGCTGTTCCACCCTGGGGAGCTCTGATTTCAAAGCAGTGGTACAGATTTTATTTTCAATTCTTTGAGACAAAAGCAAAAATGACCTTTCCATGGCTAGTATATTGTGTTTAATTTGGAGAGCATGGGGATGGAGGAAGGGCAGACACGTGCAGTTCTCACAGTGCACAAGATACTGGCAGAGTAGCACAAATTAGAAAAACTTTCCTACCTTTAACCATCTGTTCTGTTTCCACAGGCAAATATTCCCATCATAAGACTACAGTCCATCTCCAATGAGGTCATGACTATTACAGCTTTCATTTAGATTTTACAAATGTACTGCCATAAACGTTTAAAATCTGCACAGTATCATTCCACAATAAATCATTAATGACAGCTTTATGAATTTAAAAGAAAAAAAATTGCCTTTTATAAAGTTCAAAATGTCAGTTTCTGAAAAGCACACACACTTGGCTCAAGGAGCTGTTTGCTACCATTGATCAATAACCAAAGAGCCTTGCTTCTGCTCGCATCCATCCGAAGGGTTACAGTGGTCATGCTGCATGGATGCATCCAGGCAGGCCTCGGCCACCTGGTCCCATCACCGATTTTTTATTTTTTATGCCAATGATTAGATAAGATCTCACTGACCATAAGTACATTTTATTTCTTCAGGGCTCAAACAGACTGGGTTAGGTTTTCTTAGTATCACCCTTCTAAATCCAAAGGTCCCCCTATTTCTGCTCAGAGCTAAATCAGATTTACGACAACTGTCAAAGCACAGGATGACAGATAAATTAATCTTCCCTTCATGAGTTTACATCCAAGGCATCTGGGCTGCTGATCTGGCCCTAACAAGCACAGGGTCTCTACAAGCTGTCGTTTAAAGCTGATGCTTTCATGACTGGAGATGAATTATTCTGTCATGAGAATCTATTTATTCAGGAGTTAGAAGGTGGAGCTTTGGCTTCAGGATAGGATGATTTCATGGGTTAAGGTCCCCTTTAAGAATAGGTTTAAATCTTGTCCTGGAGTTGACTATACCACACTTGGAATTTTTTAGGACATTTACAGAATAGGGAAAAGCCTTTTTCTTCCACAGAGTTCTTATATTTTCCTCAAGGCTGATGTCAGTAAAAGAGAATGAAACAAACAGGATAATTCTTCCCATACAGCAGCTGATTATTAATTCCTTTCCTCCAACTAAGGCTGAATACCCAGACATTAATAAAATGAGTTTTTTAAAATGTCTTTTGATCCATTTCACAACACTGCCTGCTGTGCAACAGCCTGCTATGGAGCAGCAGCCTGCTGCAATCTGTTTCCCTCTGCAGAAAGCCACGGTTCAGCTATGGAGCCAGCAGGCTGCTGCTCTACCTGTGGGAAAGGGATGTGCTACAGCCCAGCTCTGGACACTGAAGCAGCAGCAATGAAAATAGCCCTAGAGCAAAGCAGCCAAGGAGCAGTTTACATGTACTCCAGCTTGGCTCAGCAAGCTGTGGGGAAAATGAGACCATCAAGAAGTCAATTGAGGATCTATAAAGCAAACAAGAGGATAAGCTACTGAATACTGTGAGACATTGACTGGCAATCTTTGGTCCAATGTAAGAGATAAATTCCACAACAAATCCTCTGTGTATTTAATCAGCTCACTCATTAGTTACAAAGATACCTATGCAATGGTGTCTAATCATTAGCTGGCTGTTTTTCACCAGTCAAATTTGAAATGTCACATGGGTGATTTCTGAGCAGCGGGCTTGGCCTGTTAAACCAAAGCCAGAGTTCAATTACATGTTCCTCAGCCCAGCTAAGGGCATGGATCCAAGCCAAGCTATCATCAGGTTGGGAAAAGAAGCCATTAAGTGGTGAAAGAAAAGAATCAATATATGAAATAGATTCATATCTATCTAACTTCCAGAATAATTTGGGGCAATATAATCTTGAATGAACAGGGAAAATGAATATATTTAAAGAAAAAAATTAGTAATGATTTTGCATTGAAAGAGCAATAAGAAACATTTTGGGTGCAAAGAATGATAAAGCAAAATAACTTTCCTTTTCAAGGTATCATTTTCAAGAACTTAAAAGTAATAAAGAAAAATTCAGCTCTTCTCAGTAGATAACACAGTTGCAGGCAAGAAAGGCCTGATTTTCAATAAGCACTGAGAGGTGGTGTAAAAATGCTAACATGGAAGCAGAGGCAATCTGAAAGAAACTGGATTTTGTTGTTACTATTTGGTTTGTTACTTTCTCCATGCTCCTTTTTAGATCATAAGCCTTCTTCATTGAAGCTTTCATTTTAGGGTGACAATATCCTTATGGCTATGTTCCCTTTTAAAGATATATCCATCATTAAAATGCCACTCTTTTATTATTGAAAAAAAGAGAATACTTTTCAAAAGGCTCAAAACACATCCAGGAACAGATCCGTGTCAAAACTACTTTTCCACTCCGAAGTCTAGTCTTCCTTTCTTCCTTTTCAAACTGTCTTTAACAACCTCAGCAGCCATGAGACCTGCCAAAGAGTCCATAGTCACATTGTGTCCTCCCTTGAAACTTCCTCAATACTCGCTGCCTCCATTGCTCAGTGTGTTCGCAAACCTCCCTTCTGTCTTTTTAATGGATAGTGGGGGGGTTAATTCCATAGAATTTGAAAATAACAAATATAAACAAAACAGAGACTATGACTATTTTAACCATAGGACAGTTTAATACATTTTAAACACAAAACACAAATGTATGTTTGCAACAGAATTAATTTTCTACTAAGCACTACCTCCAGTTCCCATTGACCTAAATCATTTCCTCTCATTGTTCAAATCCCAGACTGCTCTGGTTGAAATTCCAGCTGCATTTTCAGCTCTGAGTATTCAGCCATTCCATATGTCTGATTTTCTCTTATGTCTTTAAGAAAAACCATGTACAGTAACAAGACAAAACATTTTCAAAACATCTCTTCCATCGGCAGGCAATATAACTGCTTTTGGAAGTGTTAATCAAAAACTTAGCATTTGACTGCTTCAAAGTTGGTCAATTTGCCTTTGCAGAAAGGGTTCTCATACATCTCGGTCCCAAGCTCAATATTTAGATTGTCTCCAAAGGCAACAGACAAAGCATACTGTATTTCTGAGTTTAAATATAAGCTAATATAAAAATCAAAATGACCATTCCTCTGGGACTGACATCAACCTTAAAGTTAACCCAGCAGTTAACACTTAAAAGCGCACAAAGAACAGTAAGCAGGTCTTAGCAAAAAAAAAAAAAAAAAAGCATCTATCTAATTATTTTTAATATAAATTCCACTAAGCACAGCAAACTAATGAAAAATCTATAAGATGTTAAGGAAAGAGAGATCTGTCTGTGGTATTTATGACTTTAGTCACTCTTTCTCAAAACAACAGATGAAATAAAATGTATGACATTCCCAAAGAGGGAGTTTCTACTGTAATTCATCTTAAAATGCGATGTTCTGTCATCTCCAGTAACACTTACTGAAAGCAACCATCAATACTTTTTGACAAAAACCTGTACTCTGTGTAAAATGTTCCATCAATCTCTATTTACATAAAACAAAAAACTTTCAGTGTGGTTCTAAAGCAGAACCATTCAGATTCTGTCTTCCATTTTCATTCTCTGTTGAAAAATTATTTTGATTGACACACACACACAAAAAAAAAATTATGGTAAGACTTTTTTTCATTCAAATGTAAAGCAAAACCAAACAGATTTATTCTTTTCCATTGATCAGTTTAGCAAAATAAAGCATTTTTGTTTACTTTGAACCATATCCAGTTTTCCTTCCATGTATAAACAGTCTAACTTAATAATTGGTGAACAATTTTGCAATGTAAGCCATTTAATATAGTTCACTTAATCACTATCATGTATCCCATATGCTTTTCTAGGCATATAAAAAGCACTCAGTCACCATCCTGTGTTTTACTCACATGGCCACTACCATAAATTTCAATCAGAACTAAATCACAGGGACAAGAATATATATGTATTCAATGCTTTGGGGTTTAGGGGCATAGTTTTCTAATCCTCATATTGCATTCATAGTGTTTCTAAGCTATTAGGCACTAGCAGATCAATACTCAAACAGTTGTTGTTAAAGAGCATGGAGGAATAAAATAGCAGAAATATAGAGCCACAAAGCAATCATTCATTTTTCAACTACCAACTTCACAGTTCTGTTACTGGCCACATCTAGAAATGAACTCATTGACTCAAAAAGTAAGGTGGGGAAGTTCTTTCCAAATTCTTTGCTCCAGAAGGCTAGAGTTCTTTTGTTTTATCACAATCTTACACAAATCCATGCTCCATCCGTTTAACTTAACCATGTCCTTAAGCCTTGAAAAAACAAGACTGAGACGGGTCACCAGGAGGAGTAAAGCTGAGATACCATGGGCAGCTCAGCCAAGCCCAAACCCCATGCTGTCCTCCAGAGTAAGGTGGGGGTCGGCCTCTTCTCCCGGGTAACTAGTGATAGGACAAGGAGTAATGGCCTCAACATGTGCTGGGGAGGTTCAGATTGCATATTACAAAAAACTTTTTCTCAGAAAAAGTGGACAGACACTGGAACAGGCTGCCCAGGGATGTGGTGGAGTCACTGCCTCTGGAGGTGTTCAAGAAATGTGTAGATGTGGCACTTAGGAACATGGTTTAGTTAGAAACATGATGTTGAGTTGACAGTTGGACTAGACGATCCTAGAAGTCTTTTCCAACCTTAGTGATTCTATGACAAGGTGCATGCAGTACCTGGGCCTTCTGGGGCCCAGACTGGACTCCATAAAACACCAACCATACCATTATTTTCTTCTCACTACATGCACTCGATCAATGATTTACTGGACTTGACATACAGTCTTTACATACTACTCTTTCTGCAATGATTTGTACAAATATTCTGCTCAATATTCATTTAGTTCATGATTTTTATTTAAAAAGATGAAATAAACATATTTTCCCTCTTCTTGCTAGAACGCTTATTCAGTTGGTGACTAAGGAGACTGCAAATTGGGGATATTCAAGACTTGCCATCCCACTCTTCCCCCCTTTCACATTTGCAAAGGATGAGCAGACCCTTTGCCAAAATTTTACTTAAAAATAATTTGTATAAATTCTTGGTATTTTGCAACTCTTTGCAGCATTAAATTATGAAACTGCTTTGAAAATAAGTAAATACTGGGTCACTCCATACTGTTCAGAAAATACTGCAAAAGCGCAATGTAGATTCAGCTTCTCAATGTTCCTGAACCATGGACAACACAAAGTCCACAAATAAACAACTCTGCATATACTTAAAAAATTTCTACAAAAAATAAAAAAAAACACCAAAAATCAGACATATAAGTAGGGATCTATCACTTTAAAACTACCAGAAAATAACAGATAGCTTAAATAACAACATTCAAAACTAACTGAAGATCATATACAGAGTTAAAGGGTCTTGTAAAAATTACTACACTTTTCATATTTACTACTCCAGCAGAGTCAGTAAAACCTTAATGAGCTGACTTCACAGTTCACCCAGTTCCATCCCCAAGCCAGAGAGAAAAAAAATAAAATCCTTCCCAAATCTCACCTGATACAATAGATAATAACTTTCTTTTGGATAATGCTGTTGGGAGGTTTTTTTGTTTAGTTTTGCTTCTGTTGTTTGTTGGTTGGAGGTTTTCTCATTTTTTTTGTTTGGTTGTTGTTGTTTGTTTGTCTTTTTTTTTTTTTTTTTGTTTGGTTGTTGTTGTTTTTTTGGTTTTTTTTTTTTTTTTTTAATGTGACCATTATCATCCAATCCAGGAGGTTCCTGGATTGCACTGATGACAACTTCCTCTTTCAAGTGACAGAGGAACCCACAAGGAAATGCGCAATGCTGGACCTTGTTCTCACCAGCAGGGAGGGTCTGGTGAGTCATGTGAAGGTCAAGGGTAGCCTTGGCTGCAGTGATCACAAAATGGTAGAGTTCAGGATCCTTAGGGAGTCAAAGAGGGTACGCAGGAAGCTCACTGCTCTGAAATTCAAGAGAGCAGATTTTGGCCTCTTCAGAGATCTGCTTAGCAGAGTGTCATGGGACAAAGCCCTGGAGGGAAGAGGGGCCCAGGCTGGTCAATATTCAAGGACTACCTCCTTCAAGCCCAGGAGCTGTGCATCCCAAGAAAGAGGAAGGCGGGCAAGAATGCCAGGAGGTGTTCGTGGATGAACAAAGAGCTCCTGGACTTACTTGGTCGTAAAAAGAAAGTCTATAGGGAGTGGAAACAAGAACAGGCTAGCTGGGAGAAATACAAAGAAGTTGCCTGGGCAGCGAGGGATCAGGTTAGGAAAGCCAAAGCCCAGACAGAATTAAGTCTAGCCAGGGACATAAAGGGGAATAAGAACAATTTCTACAGGTCTATCAACAATAAGAGGAAGGCTAGGGAAGATGTAGGTCCTGTACGGAAGGAGACTGGAGACCTAGTCATGAGCGATATGCAGAAAGCTGAGGTGCTCAATGACTTCTTTGCCTCAGTCTTCACAGGCTAGGGCTCTAACCACACCGCACAAGTTGTGGAAAGCAAAGGTGAGACCTGGCAGAAGGAAGACCCGCCCACAGTAAGAGAAGATCTAGTTTGAGACCATCTAAAGAACCTGAAGGTGCATAAGTCCATGGGACCTGATGGGATCCATCTGCGGGTCCTGAGGGAACTGACGGATGAAGTTGCCAAGACACTGTCCATCATATTTGAAAGGTCATGGCGGTCTGGCGAAGTTCCCTCTGACCGGAAAAGAGGAAACATCACCCCCATTTTCAAAAAGTGAAAAAAGGAAGATCCGGCAAACTACAGGCCAGTCAGTCTCACCTCTGGGCCTGGCAAGATCTTGGAGCAGATCCTCCTGAAGGATCTACTAAGGCTCATGGAAAATGAAGATGAGGCAATTGGTGGCAACCAGCATGGCTTCACCGAGGGCCAGTCGTGCCTGACAAACTAGGTGGCCTTTTATGATGGAGTGACAGCATCAGTGGATAAGGGAAGAGCAACTGATGTCATCTACCTGGACTTGTGCAAAGCGTTTCTGCATGACATCCTGGTCGCTAAATTGGAAAAACACGGCTTTGATGGATGGACCACTCACTGGATAAGGAGCTGGCTGGATGGTCGCACCCAGAGAATCATGGTCAATGGCTCAATGTCAAAATTGACTCAGTGACAAGTGGCGTCCCTCAGGAATCGGTACTGGGACCAGTGCTGTTTAACATCTTTGTTGGCAACACGGACAGTGGGATCGAGTGCACCCTCAGCAAGTTTGAGGACTACACCAACCTGTGTGGTGCCATTGACATGCCAGAGGGAAGCGATGCCATCCAGAGGGACCTGGATGGGCTTGAGAGGTGGGCCCATGCCAACCTCATGAAGTTCAACAAGGCCAAGTGTAAGGTCCTGCACCTGGGTCAGGGCAATCCCAAGCACAAATACAGGTTGGGCAGAGAATGGCTGGAGAGCAGCTCTGAGGAGAAGGATTTGGGGGTGTCGGCTGATGAAAAGCTCAACATGAGCCAACAATGTCCGCTCGCAGCCCAGAAGGCCAACCGCATCCTGGGCTGCACCCAAAGAAGCGTGGCCAGCAGGGTGAGGGAGGTGATTCTGCCCCTCTGCTCTGCTCTCATGAGACCCCACCTGGGGTGCTGCGTCCAGTTCTGGGGCCTCCAGCACAAGGAGGACATTGAGCTGTTGGAGGGGGTCCAGACATGGGCCACAAAGATGATCAGGCGGCTGGAGCACCTCCCCTACAAAGGCAGGTTGAGAGAGATGGGGTTGTTCAGCCTGGAGAAGAGAAGGCTCCAGGGGGACCTGAACAGCGGCCTTCCAGTACCTGAAGGGGGCCTACAGGAGAGCTGGGGAGGGACTCTTCAGAAGGGCATGTAGCGACAGGACAAGGGGTAATGGCCACAAACTGGAAGAGGGGAGATTTAGGAAGAAATTCTTTCCTGTGAGTGTGGTGAGACACTGGAACAGGCTGCCCAGTGAGGTTGTGGATGCCCCCTCCCTGGAAGTGTTCAAGGCCAGGCTGGATGGGGCTCTGGGCAACCTGCTCTAGTGGGAGGTGTCCCTGCCCATGGCAGGGGGGTTGGAACTAGATGATCTTTAAGGTCCCTTCAAAACCAAACCATTCTATGATTCTATGATTATCAAATTCTCTTTAACACTGTGAAAAATTCAAGTTAAAAAAGACTCTCATATCTACACAGTTATATGGAGCTACACTTGACATAAAGCACACACTCAATTTGCTGGCTGTGTAGTATCTCTTGGAGATGTGACCAAAGGAGCAGAAAACAAGACAAATGTATTTCTTGCTCCCCTTTCTTATAGGTCATAAACTGAAGTGAGGACTTTTTTCTACACAAGTTACTGGAATTTAACTGACTTCCCTAGTTCTAAAATAAACAGTTCATGAATCAGTAATGAAAACTAATTCCACTTCAAATCACAGTACTGAAACTAGTAGTGCCTTTGTTGCAAAAGAACTACACTTAACTTCTCCCACTTTTATGTGTGGTTTATTTGTAAATTACTAATGTCTCTCCTGGGGCAAAATGGCTGAAATAATATCTACACCAAACCATATTCCCATCACCTGAAGGGGAAACAAAAAGTACAAGCTGACTCAATGAGGGGGAGCTATTAGCAATGAATACACAAGCAATGTTCAGTTTTGCACTATCATCATTACCTTCGAAGTTGAATACTTCAACATCCTACCTGCTAGAAACAAAGAGTTACAAAATAGCTGCCTACACTATTTTTACAGACAGTCAAGAGGAAATGAGAACATGATGTGTGGCTGGGAAAATAAAATATGTTGTATTATTTTCTTTTATATAAAGTGATGTCCATTCACACCACAAGATCTCAAGGCATGCCTTGTTTTTTCTCACATTATAGAAAACACAAAATCAACTACAGTACAAATTCATCCCATTAACTGACTCTAGAAAGTACGTGATTACAGAAGAGTTTTAGCCAAAGACCTACATAGTGAAAGCTAATAAACAATAAAAAAAAAAAAAGTGATGATTCCAATCATTATAATATACATATGGCAGAGAGACAACAGATGAACAAGAGCAAATAATGCTACTGCTGATATTTTTCTTTCCTATCAATACATAAAACATCAGGAGAGTAAAAAGTCAGCTTTAAAAAAGACAAAAGGTGCTGAGAAACCACAGAGCTGTGTGTGTCACCTCAGATGATATAGGACAGGGGAGGTGAGAAAATACAATTAACTAGATGCATCCCTCTCCACATATCTAAGATCCTTTGCTCACATTATTAATTCACATTTTGTTCATCTACTAAGAACTCCACTATAAAGTTGGCCCCCATCACCCTTCTTGGGGAAGGATAATCTTGAGGAAAAACAAAAATAATAATCCAAGCTACCCTAGAATACCTAGGGAGAAGAAAACATATTCAAAAGTACCCAAACATGTCCTGGTAAAAAAAAAAAACATATCTCTTGCCTCCGTATACAAGCTATTGTTAATTTTTATTTCAAATAATCACCAGTATGGGGGAAAANATTTGACTCTAAAACATTGTAACAGCATACTCTAATGGTATTTCACTGTTGCTCAGCTGTTTCTGCAAAACACAAGCTCTAATTTTTCAAAAGCAAATTAAGATTTAGTCTTTAATGCTTGCGGATGAGAACCAGTTCAATGTTGCTTTGGGAAGTCTTTAGTGTGACAAGAAGAAAAAGGCCAGTTTAGCTTTTTTTTTTTTTTTT
>VXAV01004203.1:57255-72538 GCA_013399715.1 Alectura lathami
GAAAGAAAACCAACAACAACAGCTTAATTTACTTCATGGAGCCAAAGGCTTGCACCCAAAAGGGCCAAATAAACTCCTTGAAGTCAAGCACAAATGCTTATTTTATAAACTTTGTAATTATCAACCAAACACATTAACCACAACATCATTTATTTCACTGAAGTAATCTTACAGATTAGGAAAATCTAACAGTGACAGAATATATTCATAATTCAATAGTACCAGATAATGAAAGAGATATAAGTCCTGAATTTTTAAAGCATAGCTGTTTGTGTCAGTCTAGTAACTAAATCCTGACACAATTAAAATTGTGCATCAACAGGGTGCAGCTGAGAACTGTGTCATTTGTTCAGGAACGTAATTCCATATGCTCAGGAAAATGTGGGCAGGCAGTTACAGCTAATTAAATGCAACTTCCCTTTTCCACAGTCCCCCAACTCTGAAAAAATCTGACATTTCTAAACATCATTTTAGTTCCTGTTTCTTTTCTTATTTTTCTCTTCCCCCACCCCCAAATGTATTGACATTTGCATTATCCTCCTGATTTATTTATTTAGAATACGTTCTTTTTAAATTACAAATAAGCTAGTAGCATGTCCAACCAAGAGAACCAGCCAAATAACTGAGCCATAGTATCTGCTGAAAATAAACTGTTTATATGCTTTCTTATGTCAATCAAAGCAACATGCACATACCCTTCTCAATTTTGAACAGATTAATCCAATAGCAGCTACAGCCTCCTGTGCTGATATGTATCTCCTCACACACAATGCCTGAAGGAGTATTTCTATCTCCGAGAAAAGTGTTGGGAAGTTGAGTATTTGCCAAACTCTGATAGATCTTTGTTGCATGATCATTAAAGCTTTAATATTTTGATCTCATTGCAAGGAAGATTCAACTCTGTAATTATTATTTCACAGTCCACACATTCATATTTTGAAGGACTGAAGCAGAGTTTTTCAGTGCACGTTGTCATTTTGAAATTAAAAGGCAGCTAACTGAAGTCCCAGCTTAAGCAAAAGTGCTGACTTAATATTTGACAAACCATGGCAGCACTTTGTNTTTAGGAGACTCTGCTTGTGTAGCCATGGAGCAACCTAAAATGTGTGGGTATTTTTTCACAGTAATGCAGCAGCAAGGTCAGAGCCACAGAAGAAGTCTCTCAGCTGAATTTTAAGGTACAAGTAAAGACATCTAAAACCATCATCTGTGAAAAACACACAAAACTATCATCGAGTTCAATGCAATCCTATAAACAAGACTGAAGATGAAGAAGAAACAAACAAACATTTAGGTACCTCCAAAGATGTGAACACTTTCTTAGACACCTGACACCAGCTCTCACCAATCCCTGAATGGCTCAAGTGGAAGTCCTAACGGACTGACAGATGTTCTAAATTAGGAGTCTAAGGAGCAGTCTCTGTGTTGCCTCTGACTACCACATTTAGGCTGAGAATGAAGGCTTGGGAGTGATCTGACTACAGAAGCATCTCCAACAAATGCAAGTCTAGATGCTACCTACACTATCAGAAGGTCAGGAGTACCAGAAGAGGATCTCAGAAAAGTGTAGATTACCAGAAAATACACACAGATATCAACTCTAGCTCCTCAGAAGTTTGGTTCATCCATTGTTCTTCATATTGCACTAGTTCTACACTTATTTGGTGGACCGTTAGGAAAAGTAGTGGGCTGGGGGGTGGGGATAGAATAGAAAGGTACAGAATAAAATGTGTATCTTCCACCTGTACTTGTTACTGTGTTGTCTTAGTATCAAGGAATTACCCAGGCTGGAAAAGACCTTTGGCTTCACCAAGTCCAACCATAGCAAAGAAGTCTTCAGAGTTAGTAAACAAAGAATTTTCTCCAGCAGCAGATCAGTCCCCACCAAAAGCAGTATCAGCATTAGCACCCTAAACACAGGAAAGACCATCTGCCATGCTTACGTCAGGAGTCCCTGATTCATCAGCATCTGCCCATTCAGAGCACCAAGAACACACGCTGCACTTGTGGCACGAAACTGTTAGAGCAAAAAAGGAGCACAAAGCCATTCCATTTTACGCCACTACAGGGTTCACTGTATGCAAATTGCTTGCTCTGTGAGCTTCACTTCTCACACCACAACTTCTGTACCAGGCAAGTCCCCAAGGACCTAGGCCTCACTAGCAGTTAATGACCCATTAGACAGCCACCTTGATGCAAACCAGAAGGTGGCTAATGCTCTAACAAAGTGGCCCTAAACTACAATAACAGAAAACATTCAAGGATTACAGCCACTATAAACCAGTAGTCATAGTTAATAACTGTAATATTTCATTAAACTAGCTAGAAATAATGCATACCAGACACACAAACAATTACAGATTACCACAATAGTATTAGAAAAGTTGTAACATAACACAGAAAGAAAACAAACTAGCCACTTGCCAGGGCAAAATGCATGTATCTTCTCAGCATAAACTTCCTGGTTGTTTCACCATCACAGACACCGGAAAATTAAATAAGAAACAAAAATTCAAGGCAAATAGCTGACAGTATTATTACCAGTCAGATTGAACAAGCAGTATCTCTAAGACAAGCAAGAAGACTTTTGCTCTGCTTCCATGTAGCTGGGCCAATAAAACCACCCACATCACTTCCATTTGCTTATATTTTTCCTGACAAGTAGCACACTAGTAGCTATGTCAGAGGACAAACCATTAGCTAGCAGCATACAGCTTGCTTTCACAAGAGAACAACTTTTACCATCTAAATGCAGACTGTAAAATAGACATCGAAGCTTGCATGGTTGGACTATATCACAGCTACTTGATTGTCTACTCATGCCACTCACAAACTCATAGAGCTAGAACCAGAATGCTAAAAAAAATATAGTCAGCTCAAATATCAAAATGAAATATATTAGTGTAGAATAGTATGATTTGGGCAATGCTTTTAGACCAGTACCAAAAACATGGCAAAGTGAAACCCTTTATACTACAAAGATACCTCTAACATACTGCTATTGCAAAGAGTGTATATGGAAGCAAGGAAAAAAAAAAAAAATCAAAAATTAATCTATATCTATTTAATTTAAGTNGAAAGGTATACCATGGGTGCTATCCCCCATGGATCAGGATTAGGGCATTAGATTACATTTTTGTTGTACTGAATATATAGCATGCACTAACAACAAGGAAAGCATAAACAAAGTGGGCCAAAGAAACAAAAACAAGTCAGATAAAAGAGTGGAAGTGCAATTTCCACAGACGTTCTNTTTGGAAAACTCTGTAGCTTGATAAATGAAAGGTATACCATGGGTGCTATCCCCCATGGATCAGGATTAGGGCATTAGATTACATTTTTGTTGTACTGAATATATAGCATGCACTAACAACAAGGAAAGCATAAACAAAGTGGGCCAAAGAAACAAAAACAAGTCAGATAAAAGAGTGGAAGTGCAATTTCCACAGACGTTCTGTAAAGTACTATTTAATATAGTTCGCCTTTGGCTATGCGCCATACAGCCAGAGAAACAAGGGCCCCGTAAAAAGCCTGTGACATGGTGCAAAAGAGGGGTTTTAACACACCCTGGAACAGAGATGGCAATGACAGAGTTTTACATTTTGAAAAAATGTTCTTGTAGCTTTGTAAAAATTGCAAGCCATTTCATGACTGATGGAGAATTTTTCAGAAGTTGATTTGGTTTCTCTTTCAGCTGATTGTGTAAAATTTCAAATTGTCTTGTTACTTTTCAGAGGTGGATGAAATGAGTAAGTGATTGCTAGTTAAAAAAGCCTCAAGAAGCTCTGTCATAGAAGGTACTACTAAAATTGTGACCAGTATGTAATTTACTGTTAATGACTTGCCTTGAGGAGCAAAGAACTGGAAAAGGGCCGATACAAGACACTTTCCTTGCAACAAGCACAGTCTATACTGGAAATTTCTTGCACACCTTTCTGTGATGACATTCATCATTGTAATAAGGCATGCACCAAACAAAAAACTTCCATGCATACTTGTAGTAATTATTGAACTACAAGCTGGGATGCACTGCCCAGAACAAAAAGCCAACATTTTCCTCATGTTTCCAATAATCTGTCAAGACACTTCTTCCATTAAGTGTGTAATCCTCTTCCTGAAAACCATAGTAAGGGTAACAAGCTCACTACCTGAAGATGTTCAAAGGCCTTAAACATTACACCTTCACTAGAGGTTAAAGCTTGTTCAGTGCAAACCTAGAAAATAGCTTTCAGTTAAGTCTAATTTTCTCCAAGAGTCTAGCTTGCATGTATCTAAATCATTTTGTGGAACCAGCTAATGCTCAGTAAGTGGGGACTTCTGAGGGATTCATTTTGAAATTGCACTTCTGCAACAAATGAAAACACTAACAAAGACGCAGCCTCAGTTATGTCCGATATACCCAAGTGAAAATAAACAACAGCAGTTCTAGCACATCACAGGAGGCAACAGGATAGCCTGCTGAAACAACATGTAGTGAAATTTTACCACCCACACCATACAAACAATGCTTACAGATTCAAAGCAGACCCAACAGCTCCTGTTCCTAGTGAATCCCAGACTTCCCTTCCCAATGCTCTTTCCCATACTCCAATATTCTCATCCAACAGTGTATGTGCAATTACAACACCTATCCTGCCAGGATCCAGAGTGCCATGGAAACAAACACCCACACAGAGGGTATAAACTACACACAGCTGTACAAATAATAACTATCAAGGTGTACTCACTTGGGGCTCAGCAGAAGGGAGACAACTTCAGATGACATTACCTGACAGGTTCATACAGCAAAAATTTGAGAGCAAAACAGTTCTATGTATTCAAGCCTATATGCCTGTCATTGTTAGGAGTCTGTTCTCACAGCTGTTGACAATCCAGATCCAGTCTAGGTCCCATGAGTTGGGCAAGCATCCCCGAGAGCACTTAAATATTCACCCATTGACTAAATCCTATTTTAGGCTGTGAAAAGATGCACATGATTTGTTCTAACACCACATATTCCTAGAAAAATAATCTTCTTTGACTTTGGAAATGAATTAATAATTAACATTCTCATAAGTCTACAGTTTCAGTGGTATTTTTTGGACTGGTAATTCTCCTACTCATCAAAGCAAACCACTGTGAACTTCAGAGATACTATGAAAAATACAGTGGTATTAATTTCTGGAGAGAAATTTTGTCATCTCTGTTGAGCAGCTTAAGACATATCTGTGCATTCTGCACTGAAGTCTTACACAAAGTAGAAATGCTTATCATTTAAGAAGCCTGTATAAACTACTATTGTAACAATCATTTTCATAAATTGTCACCCAAACTACCTTTCCTACTTCTATACTGAAAACACATTTATTATTTAAAAACTTAACATGTAAATCATACCTTTAAAGTAAGGTGTATTCACACTGGGCTTTCTATTATAATATTACATATAAAGAAAGATGCTGCCAAAGCATCAACATGAAATATCTTTGTACAAACCATAAAATTGAATAAGTATTTTGAGATCAATAATTTAGAGTGTACAGGATCAAAATAAAGATTTAACAACGTGAACATCTATGCCTTTTTGCAGCGATTGCCAGGACTATGCAGGCATGACTTCTGCCTAATTCTGACCTTCAGAGTTCCACGTCTGAAGTTTGCTAAGGCTGCTTTTCAGAAATTCCTCAGTCAACAAAAATGCAGTATTTGAGGATATGCAGGTCTCTATTCTGGTGCTGATTTTTCCTAAACAATAACAAGAATCAAGCAGAGCTCTGAACAGAATTCAGAAGCATCCCAGGGCTGTCTCCCTTTTCTAACACTTTATTTGTAGACAGAGGGGAACATCTCACTTGGTCCCAAATATTGAATGATTACAAACACATAATAACAGAGCTAAAAGTAGAACAATGACCCTTGTTAGAATGTTCAGCTCTGCATTCATTTCACCATCTTCAATCAGGAGCTGGCTACCACAGTGACCTTTCTGAAATTCAAGCACTTTGGAGCTGGTGAACATACCCTGTAATCCTACCAGACATCAATGGCAGCCACTAAAAAGTTGCTCAAATTTGATTAATTTAACAACAATTTGTTTTCAGACCTCAGAACTGTCACCACGAAACACAGAAATGCTCCTTCCAGATCAAGGGTATTGCAACTCCAAAAAACAACTAATGGGAAAATTATTTTATTTTATCTTCAGTCCCTAAACAGTTTAACTTGGAGGGCTGTGGGGAGGGAGAGAAAAGGGGTAGCAGGGAGAGAAGGCAAGAGAGGCTAGTTGCTGAATTTCTGAAAGATAATGCATCCATTGTATGACAGGAGTCTGCCAAGACACGCTAAAATATTTCAGTGCACAATGTCTCTGTCTCTCCCTCTCTCATGCACACACACACATGCACAGAGTCTTGTTAGGATTGTATACTCACACTGAATTTCTTCCTGCCAAAGGCAGCTGCATCCTACTTCCATTAAAGTTTAAGAAAACCAAATCACCTTTTACTGATTCCACTGAGAAAACGATGAGTTCTAAAGTTCCAGAGACCTCTAGAATGTGACAGGTCTGACAGGAAAAAATTATTCTTCAAAAGTAGTTGCCTATTGATAGGAGAGACAGGATTTAACCAGAAGAAGCATCTCTTTGCAACACCTTGGTTGCACACACAGTGCAATTACAGCAAGCTGGGGCTCTGCAATGAGAGCTTCCAAGGACTTTCCATTCAGGCTAGCATGCACCAGCAGATTTTGCTTGAGAAAACAAAGTACTGTAACGAGATGATGCATTTACTTATGGTTAGGAATTTCCTTGTTTTCAATTCCAGAAACATAGCATGCAATAAAAAATAATAATAATTTTAAAAGTACATTATTTTTGAGGCCACAAAAAAGTGTTCTCCTTATAAAAGTAGAAAGCCTCAAGACATCCATAATATTCTTTCAATGATCATTGCTCAGTAACTGTTGCAACCCTGAAGCTTTTAAACTTTCTGCAGTGATGATATCATCACTTCAACAGAATATTAACAGAGTAATAATTTTCTTTTTTCAAACTCAAAATAATGGTAACAAAGTTGATTTAAAGCATATCCTATTAAAAATACTTGCAGTATCTATGTTTAGGTGCTTTTTGAGGTAAAAGCATCAAACAACATACCGAATTCTGAAATAAAAAAGTTCCCATGTACTAAAATCACACAATAACAGTTTATTTAACTTTCAAGAGATACATGCTATAAATACATATTTTTTATGTTGTAGTGAATAAATAAGAATGCTAAACAACAAATATTTGGAGGAAATAATATTTCCATCTATTATACTTAAAAGCTCAAAAAATGTATTCAATTCCATACACAGCGCTGCTCTGAAACCCACAGTGAATATATTGCCTTTATTTGTTTAGGTTATGCACAAATAAAAATTGTGATTACACTTAAAGCCACATCCTTGAAGTAGTCTACCCAATAAATTCGGAAAGAGAATGAAGAGGAGGAGGAATGAAAAAGTCTAGCTATGTGAGATTCTCTTTGTTGCCTGCTTGTTAAGGAATCCTTCTGGCACAACTGAGGGGATTATGAATTCACATGTGAATTTATCCCCTATTAAACTTTTAGTAAAAGGGTCAGTTAGCAGGAATTATAAAGCTCAGGCACGCCAGTCACATGCTGGCAGAGCATCTGCGACTAGCTCTGCTCAGGCATATCACTGTGTCATAGCTCTAAGATAAAGCGGAAGCTGTGGGCGAGGCTGAAAAGAGTCCACTTCCAAAAAGATCTGAAATGGCGCAAAGTACGGTTTCACAGGAGGCACAGGGAGCATGACTTCAGGTCACTCGTCCTTTAAACAAGAGGACGCTGAAAAGACAGCACAGGCTGGAATCTTCCATTTCACCAACACAGCACTCCCTCCAGACTTCTGCAGTACTTTCCCTCTTCAAAGCTTCCCCTTTTCCACCACAATTCCTGCTGTTTGGCTACCTTAGCTTCAAAGCAGTGCTCCCGGACTTACAGATATGGCACTGCGACACAGGTGGCAGTTGGAATGACCCTGCTGAAGCCAGACCAAGATTTACATTTATGCACCCCCAAAATCACATATTTTTCAAAAGTTTCACTTCTATGTAATTATGCAATGCCACAAAGAGGGCAATCCTGTTTATGTCTTCTCACCACTGTGTTATTTTCACAATAAATTTGGCTTGAGCTTTTGGGGATGCTAGAGAAGAGCACAAAGCAATACTGCAGCTTCAGCCGAGATCCCAAACTCATCTTCCTTATGACAATAGGTCCTGCAGCACCAGCCTGTGCCTTCTCACCAGGCAATACACCCCGTTTGGGTGTTTTGACACCTAACCTGCCCTCTCGGGCCGTTCTTCCGAAGTCTTGGGGTTGTGCATTCCCTGCAGAGCCATTCACCAGCACACGCCCTCACCTCCAGCTGCACTAAGACTCCCTGACAGCAGCGCAGAGTGACTGGGCCTGCCACCCTGCAGCAAGGGACAGGGAGAGCCTGCTGTCCTCCCCACCAGGTGACCCCAAAGTTCAGGAGCAGGCTCCTCGGGCTCCTGGACCCAGAGGGCCCAGCGTGGGCAGTGTTGTATGTTGAGAGTGGCTGAAAGTTTGCTGCTTTAGGAGTCTGTAGCAATAAGGCAGAAGCTTACATGACTTGGCAACTCATTTCAAACATTACATCAAACATAGTTATTTTTGAATTCTTGCACGTTAAGTGCAACTTAAAACATTAATATAAAAAATCTTGGCCTTTAGCAAACTTTTACCAAGCTTTAAAGAGTATATTGTAAAATAAGTGCCTATCCATACTGTACAGAAAAGCAAAAAAGTTCCAGAAGCTATGGAATAAACACTTCATTTGACTTCAAAGACAATATGACAAAATTTTCTGAAGTCATCCACAAAAGCTAAATAATTAAAAATGGGTCATATATATTGAAATTGCTTTGAGAGAAAAGAGAACAAATACCTTGGATTAGGCATGCTTTCTGCTCACTTTCCACCCACAAGAACAGTAACCTAATAACCTACAGTTACACATTTGCTTTCCTGCCCATTGCAGCTGGATCACAAGCATTCCTGAAGAAGGCTCTTCTACACTATCGACTCAGTTTCAATCTGTCACACAATCCACCTAGCGTCTGTTTCTACATCTCGCCTGGATGAATATCCCAGCACTTCTGTCAAACATTTGTCTACGTAAGTTCAGACTTTAGCACCACTTGTATCATCACTGAAACTGCTTTCATTGTTCATAGGAAACAAAACAAAAAATGAACTTATTTACAACCAAAGTTACCCAGGTCAATAGGTTTATTTTGGTTTGGTTGGGTTGGATGTGTTTTTTGTTGTTGTTGTTTTTGTTCTGTTTTTAACATTTCTCTATTATCATATTAAATAGAAGGTGTTTTTTTGTGTGTTTGTTTGTTTGTTTGTTTTAATATATGAAATAAAAGGCTTACTTCCTAAGCCATACTTTCCTCATCTCTTGGTTTTAATCTCTTCCACATCCTCGATTTGACTGATATTGACGCACCTCTAATTCCATATGATGTGATTGTATTGCATGGCTTAACATATGAAAACAACCAAAGATCAGAACATTTAACACCTGCAAAATAATCTACAATTATAGTGTTTAGTCAGAATGCAAGCTAAGCAAATACAGAAGACAGACATATGCCATATTAATACACTTGCACAAGAAGATTTAATCAAGTGAAAACGATTTTTAAAATCAAGCAGCAATTTAGAACATATTTATACCCTAAGATGGGGCTCTGAACATTGATATTGTTTAAAAGAGGATCTGCAGTCTGTAACACGATGAAATTTTGCAGCAACCAATCATCAGATGACAATGTTTTTGTAACATAATGAGGTATACAACTGACAAATGCTTTCACCTTTCCCAGTCACTCCTCAACTGCTGTCTTTTTTCCCCGCACAGGAAGTGAATAGCCATTGAAATCATTTAAATTTCTCCTTAAAAATAAATAAATAAAGCAAGCTTTCCATTATACAGTTTGGAGAGTTTTTGTTTTTGTTGTCAGAATTTGTTTTTTTTTTCCTCTCTATTATATTTAGAAAGAAGGGTACAATGAAGAAAAGTGGGTTTGCCATCAAAAGCATTCATTGCTCTGACACACAAACACCTGTCACTGGAAAAAGTCTTCAACTTCTTCGCTTCTCTTTGCTATGAAGCAAATGCACATGAAGCTTTCAGACTATTTTCTTCCAGTGTTTTGAAGTACCTTTCAGTTCACATGAAGGCTAACAATTGCAAAGAAGCAAAAGAGAAGGAAAAACTGGCACTAGGGAAAGACTGGGGAACAGTGAAAGCCTCCCTGTTTATAGTTAGTCTTAGTGTTGAACACTCATGGCACACCCATTTCAAGCATGACCAAGACAATATATAAACAAAACAGGAAAATTATTTCAAAAGCTTAATTCCAAATGTAAATTCCTTTCCCTGTAAATTTTTTTTCCCAATAAGATTTACGCAACAGCAACATGAAAATGCAAAACATTTATCAGAGAAATGCAGTATTAGAATAGTATTTATACAGAATTACAATTTACAGTTTGCACAAAAATATCTTGCATTGAAATATTATCCCTCATTATCTTCATCAATCTGTAACTGACAAAACACACACTCCAGATTAAAGAGGTTTCCTAGCTAGCACAGTGACTATTGAAACAAGAACCAACATTTTTAGAAAGTATATGAAAAACAGATCACTTTCAAATGACTGTTGCCAATAGATATAAACTGGAATTAAGCTTGGTAATTTTGTATGAAAGATCCCAATATATCAATATGTTTTACTAACAGTAAGTTAAAGCTTTACAAATTTCACATTTAAAAAACAAAACCAAAATCAAAAACATCAAGCAAGCCATTTCATGATAATAAAACCTCTCCTTGTGGATTAGTAAACCCTCATTTTCATCTGATGAAGTAGTTCTTCCGCTGACTCCATGTTTACTCTCCCGTATCAATCCAGGGATACCTTTTCTCTGAAACAATTACACTGAAGGAGTTTTGAACTCCTGGTTCAGACTAATCCATCTAACAACAGAAGCACCTTTCAAGCTTCCATTTGACACAAGTCCATCGTTCATCATTTGCTGGTGCATATGCTTTTTGCTGACAGAGCTCCATTACGAGAAAAAGCTCAGTAAGTAAAGCTCATTTGAAACAACTATATATTATATGTAGCCTGGATGAGACGCACTGATTTTGAGTCTAGAAAGTCATCGCATGAAAAAAGGAAGGGGGAGGAGGAACTGTTTAATTATTAAAGTACCTGCACTTCTTACCAACTGCTGCAATGTGATTTATTAGTGCTAATTTGCAATTTACTTGGGGAACAAGGGAAGAGAGATTTAACTCTATATAGCAAGTACATATCCTGCTTTGTAACTCCTGGACCAGAAATGTTTTTGTCTTTGATTAATGATAAAACGCTCCATCAATGCCATCAAAACACAGACCCCTACCATCTTTAGACTTTTGTAAGATCATCACAGTTGGAAAACAATATGCTGACCCATAAATTCAGCAGCACCAGCAAGAACCCATCTGATTCTATTTTTTGACCAAACAATTGCATAATTTGGATAACATTAACAATCTATTTCTGTAGTATATTTGGTAATTTTAAGTGATTTACTAAAATGCATTAACCTTTAGTGTTTTGTGTGGTTCAGTATTTCAGCCTTTATTTTGCAAATGCAAGTGTAGGGTGAAAAAAGGTGGAGTGTCACTCAGTGACACGTCCTTATTCATCACTTTGGCTAATCAACTTTATAAGGGTGGGTGGATGTGAAAGCTTTGCCAGGTTGGCTGTGCATCACCCAACTATCAGATTTTTTTTAATAGAGTCAAATAGAAAAAGTACAACAGGGAGGATGGGAATAAAAGATCGTAACAAAATAAAGGGTCTATCAGTTAAACAGAGTTAGCCTTCAGGAAGGCCCTTCTAGGCTCTAGACAGAAAGAAAACATTTACATGAAGCCAAGGATGTACAGGTTCAAGAAAAATGTCAAGTAATAGTTATATCACTGTTCTTTGAAATGCTTTGCTGTGGAAAGGATGGAGAGACACTTCCCATAACATTCAGCAACATTACACTCAAACCAACCTTGTCAGAGAAGGAGAATGCAAGAAAGAAAGAGAGAAAGAAAGTAGGAGAAATAACACCACAACCAGATTTCAGGATTTGACTTTATGATATAGCCAGATAAAATCCCCTCTAGCATCCAATATTCTTTTTGGTTTCACTGAATGGAAAGAAAAGCAAGTTAAAAATGGGAAGATGGATAAATAGTTTGTTCACTTTCTTAAGGAGGAACTAAGTTCTGTGCTTCACTTTGAGAGCGTGTGGCTTAGACATTCTATCTAGATTACAAATTCTGTGTATTAGAGATACAGACTTTTCAATCTGTCAGCACAGTACAAACAGTAATACATGAAATTAAGTTAGAAATATCACTGATATAAAAATGAGTATATGGATACTCTGCAGTTCTTTAGACATTTGAGTTAATTTCAATAGATCTGTTTGTGACAGCAGGTTTTTTTAATCCACTTACGATGAGTTCTTTACCTAAACATTGTGAATATTTCTCCCAGAAGGCCACATAAAAAGTCAAGGCAAAAGATAGTCTGAAGTTCTTTGCTCTCTTCAGCGTAGATGTTGAAGAAGCTACTTCAGACTGCTCCACATGTCACAGAAAGCGGCACAAATATGCTCCAAGGCATCCCAGTTAACCAAACACTGGCTTTGGTTTCTCCAGTTTTACAGTGTGCCTGACATACCACAACAGCAAAGCTGGAACATGACTAAGTACCCCAGAGAAATTCACATCTATGCATAAAAATACAACCTCCGAATTCATGAGAAGAAATGTGACTAGCTTCACACTTCCCATACTGGAAGTCCTGGTAACCATGCTCAATTTTAGAGTAATCAAGTACTAAATGAGATGAGACAGTCCTGTTCCACACATCCTCTTTCCTGTTATCGTCTAAGAAAATGAACAAACAGTAAAGCACACTGAGTACTTTCCTGATGCACATTTAAATAGCTAATGTGATAACCTAGCTTAACTAAAACAACCTAATTATCTTCAATTGTGAACAAATATACTTCCCCTTCTACTCCATGGAGAAAGCTTTATTCCTTCTCCCAAACTGCAAACACATTCTTTTTGTTAATGAGAAAGCTTGGTACAATGACATGGAAATGGTGTGTATTGCTTTTACACAGATATCTCACTGAGAATTATTTTTAAGTATATTTTAATGAGGTAGAAAGCATACAAGTCACAGATTAGAAAAATCAACAGGAGTGGACAGAAACAAAAAATCTAAATAGTGCTATGATTATGAGACTAAAATGGAAATATCCAGCTCCCTAGGATTCTGTTTTGTAACTTATGGTTGCATAAAAAAATAAATAATAATAATAAAAGACTAAATTATCATATTGAATAGATGCCCTAAAAGGACTGATGTCAAGTGAGCCCCCAGAAACTATAGCATGAAAAATATTTAAAAAAAAAAAAAAACAGCGTTTATGTGCTTATTAGAGAAATGTTAAAAAAACGTATTATATGTAGTAAAAGATCAGTAAGTGCCAAGCACAGGCAGTAACACTTCTGAGACAATTAGAAGGGAAAACACTCCCTTTAACAAGCACTAAAATGGTACTTCTGGAGCCACAATGACTGCACAATTACCCCTTCCTCCTCCTCTGTGCACCAATTTCAGAACAGTACAGCTAAACTAGGTTATCAAGATCTGACAAAGCTTAAGAACAATTTTAAAATGTTCAGTTTTATAAATCTTTATTTATGTGAACATTATCTGAACTGCAAGCAAGGTAATAGCTGCTACCAAAATTCATTCCATTTCCAAAGGTATATTAAATGCTTCAGAGTTTAAAACTTGTTTTGATCATCACTGGCACTTTTATTTTTTCCCCATGGATCTAGAACATACGCACTTAAAACTTCATCTTCAGAGTTATTCTAGATACATACTGTAAATATAGGCTGGGTATTAAGAGATACTTCTGAGTTTTCCATTTTGAACATTAGTTTCAAGAGTCTACCTTACTTTAAATAATTTCTGAAGTGTCAAAGTTGTATCCAGGACTTGCCTTCAAACCTACTGTGAGTGTAAGAAAGAAAGAAAGAAGAAAAACAATATAGAGTATCAACTCAGACAAGTTTTATGAACTAACAACCAAATCATCAAGGGAAGAAAAGTTTGTTTCCTCCCTACTGCTTCTGCACCTATAGAACTCTGGATGATCTATACATCTTATAGCAGCTGTTCAACACTTCTATATTTGTAACGACTTAAAAAGCTCTTCAGCAAGCTAATGACAAAGACATAATTAATTCTACCTTCACAAGAATTAGCATTCATCTGTAAAACTCTAAAAGTTACACACTATTTTAGAACATACACATGCTTTCAGAGGGAAAAAAAATATATATATATATTTCAACTTCTTTGTGTGCACATCTGATGTCATATTTTTGTAACAAAACAGACCTTCCCACTTGACCAGTCACTGGCACACAAGAAACACAGTAAAATATTCTGCTCCATGCATCACTGCTAAAACTGCCCTTGAAGTTCTAAAATGCATTCCCGCATTAAGGCAAAATGCAAGATTCTCAGTAAACACACAAGCTTTAGAACTTCAGGAGAAAATCTAGAGGTGATCAGTCACCTCTTCTACCTACTAAAATGGGAGACTGCAGTACTACACTCTCACATTTAACAAGGGTTGGACCTAAACCTGTTATATGTCAATTTCATAAAACAATCAGAAATGTCATTTAAACAAAGGTTCAGAAATATCCAAAATATTTCTGAAGAAGAGGGAAGTTTGCTGTGATTAAATTCCCTCTCTGCTGTTTCTTATTCAATTTTTTCTCCACCTTACTTGGTACAAACCACTTTTGGCAATGCATTGCCAGACAAAGTGGACTGCTGCGCTGGTTCTCCCAAAGAAACACCACATTTCTTTTAACATGTTTTAGGTCAGTTGAAAATATGATATTATTCTAGGCTCTGTTTTGCAACAAACTGAAGTAATGCACACACACTTTAGCAGATTACTTACAAGCATGGTCAAGAGCGATGCATATATAATAGCCAATGGCAGATTTTTGATTTAATACACAAATAAAACACACTAAAAATGAACATAAGATCCTGCAGGGCAAGTTATTCATCCTGTAGATAAAAAAAAAAAAAATCATT
>VXAV01004203.1:102782-120371 GCA_013399715.1 Alectura lathami
CGCCGGCAGGTGAGGCCCTGTCCCGGCGCTTCGGGCAGGGCTCACCTGGGGGACGGTGGTGGGGCGGCAGGGCGAGCTGGAGGCTGGGATGAAGCCCCGCGCAGCACGGCAGGGGCCCGGGCGTCCCCTGTGCCCCTGAGCCGAGGCCCGGCGCCAGGCAGGGACCCCGGCTGGTTGTCCCTTGGCAGGACTGGCCCCGGGCAGGAGCTCTGGAAAGAGGGGCCAGGTGGGACAGCGGCAGTGGAATCAGGTGTTGGATTCCATGCCTGTGAGGTCCTGGGGGAGTTAATCTGGATGTGCTTTCCACCTCCAGATCAACCCATTAATTTGGGGCATGAAGCATAGCTTGTCGTGAAAGTGATGTATGTCTCTGGTAAAGCAACACTTGCAGAAACAATACCGTGCTATGTATGGGAGAGGTCCGTACATCCATGGTGCTTGCTTTTTGGCTATAGAATACAGGGTACTTTGTGTGGAGAACTGAAATACCTTTGGAATTGCCAGAAATGCCTATCACAGCAGTCCTTCCAGGGTGTGAGAATGTGCTAAATAACCGAATGACAGCAGGCTACCGTTGGCTGGGTAGAGTGGGGAAATGGAGGATTTTCTGTAAGGATTTTACATGAGAATTTTGAAAACAGTTAGGTTTCTCAAGCTTGGATCCTAAATCCTGTTAGTCACCTTACCTACCTCTTTAGCTGCCTAAGCACCTTAAGAAATGTGTTTATTGCTAATATAGCACAACTCACTCTTGCTGAAAAGCAGAGGCATGCCGTGAGGGGAAATAAGTTGCAGGAGGATATGTATTCTACACGGGAAACCACTTTTTGTGGTTTATTCACCAACACAGCAGAAACTAATACTGCATTTGCTGCTCTGCCTCATCATCTCAACAGAATAAATTTCTGCTACAACTGTGGCATCACACCTTTCCTAGAATAATTCCTGCCTTTACTGACCATTGGCCAGAAAACAATGAGCAAAGAGCCCAGGAAAAAAAAAAAAAAAAAAAAAATTGCACACCCCCTGTTGTTTTCATGTTTTGCATTAAAAATAGCAATGGGCCAACATGCAGAAAATCAAAACGCAATCAGTGAACAAATCCCTCCATTGCTTTGCACAGATCTAATTTTTCTTGTATAGTATAAGACAGAAGAATCAAAACCTTCATCCACAGCAAACAAGCAGATCCTATGCTGATGAATAAAAGTTCTGTTTCTCTGTGTAAGAGTTTTCCATCAAGGCATACTTGCTAGTTCAGGTCATCACTCAGCATGCTTCAAACAATCAGTGCCTGTGTTTATTTATTAGATCATGTAGCAAATAACATGTGCCAAGAAAAACAAGTGCTATGTGAACTGTAAATTTGAACAAAGCAATACAGTCTACTCTTCTGTATCTACCTCTTTTTATCTCTTCTTTAGTTGCAAGCATGCAATTCCCATCAGAATCCCATATAACTCAAAGCATAAAGTGGCCTCCTGCTATAGGCAGCTGTATTTGTCTAAATGGAGTAAATTCAGTTCAGTGCTACACTCCTGTAAAATTGGAAAAACTATATTGAAAACAATTTAGCACATCATTATCTGTATTATTAGTATTAATTTTAGTAGAGTGCTAGCTGTCACTTCAGAGAGATCTCTGAAGAAAAAAAAAAAAAAAAAAAAACCCTGCCTGAATAGTTTACCAAATAGCACAGACAAATAATAAGTCTGTTTTTTCCAACTTCTTACATTGCCAATTGCATTAACCTGCCATTGATCCTCCTACTTACTAGGCAAGACCTTGTCTAGAGGGAAAAGTTGCAGGTCCCGCTCCCTAAACAAGGTGATTTAAATTGACTTTATCATCTCTTCAATCAGTTTAGCTGAATTTTGTAAATTACAAAAACAATTTAAGGAGGTGGCAAACTGTTTTAAGTGCACCTGGCTTATAATCATTCTTTTAAAACCGGTTCAACATTTTCTTGTATAGACATGGCCTAGTTTGTTATCTGTCATGGATAAAAGAATATATCCAGATCCCGTGGTATGTAACAAACACAGGATGCTACCAGCCTGTTATACAGCACAGGAAGTGAAAAACAAAAACCTCTGTAACAGAGGAATGGAGAAGACAGATGACTGTTTGGTCATGGTGCTTCTCTAGACTCCAAAAACTTACAGCTTGAACGTGCTAATTCTGCCGCCCACTTCCTATATGATGATGGGCAAATTTCTCAAACTTCACTTTTTTGGAGTCTCTGTTTTGTTCCATAGTTTCTCAGCACCCATCTCCAGCGCATGATTTTCCAGCTGCAGCTGTCAACCCCTGACGGAGTATTTTGTAACATCTGATCAGAAATTGCAACTAAGTTGTAACATTGTCTTAGATTTCAAATATGAGTCAATGTGCTCATTAGTTATTGCCTCATGTTACTATGACGCTAAAAGACATTACACTGTTACATAAATACAGTGGTGTATTTTTAGCTGTTGAGCCTGCTGATCATCAGAGTCGTTTTATAGCACAGATTTTAGATCATTAAGAAGCTGCCACTGGTTTTGGAGTATTTTTTCATCTTACAATATCTATTTATTCTTTTGAGCATTGCAAAATGCTGCTTTCTAGAATCCTGGCCCTGCACAACCTGAATCATCCAAATGTTTTCTTTAGCTTTGATAGAGCTGCCCACACGAGGAAAGCTTTAAAGGACTAAATTTTTACATACAGAATATATTTTTATTAGTGGTTGCTTAGAGGCTGAAAGTTTTGTGAGAATTCTTTGTTCAGATTGAAATAATTTATGACAGTGGGGCTTAGCTGATCTTTGAAATGTCTTTTATACAGTTTATGTATATACAAAATATAAAAATCACTTTATTTAAATTATCAGGGTTTCACTGCACAGTTAGAAGCAGAAAGTGACAGTTCTGTATGGGCCATTCAAATACGATTTCTTTACATTTTCGGCAATGTATCACCTAAAACTTCAGTAGTGCTTGACATGAGTTATATACAGGAAAAAAAAAAAAAAAAAACTTTTAAAAAAATACAGGTTTTCTTCTATGCACAGCTACAATAAATTAGTTACACTACTCTGCTCAGTATATATAATTTTACATATACATAAATATATATTATAAATTGAGCAAACTTATTCCATGATAAAAGAGAACTGGATGTTCAAAGTAAAGCAATATCCATAATCCAGCCCCTAAACAACTGGGAAGCAATGCATTGGGAGCATGGCAGATACCTATCAGACCTGTTCCTTTTCCTATGTTCTTCAGAGAGTGACAGAGCTTGAAGTCATTTTAGCAGTAATTAACCTAAAATGTATACATGGCAACAATTTTGAAATCTCAGTGACCAGTTGATTAAAATAATTAGTTAATACATACTAGTAAATTTAGCACAGCACCTAGCACCAAATAAGTTATTTTATTTAAACCCTATGTATAGAAGCATTTTCCTATCTAAAAGGTACGTCAAAGTTTTACAAGAGGAAAAAGTAACAACCTTGAATGCATCATTAGCTAAAAGTTATTAAAATATTTCAGACCAAGTTAACCCAAATGTTGTGTTTTCCATCTTACAGCACACTATGTATGCTTGTATGTACATGCATACAATCGTCTGGCATTTCAAAGTCAGCCAAACACCAACCTACTGTCTTCTTAAAAAAAAAAAAAANTTGTGCTGTGGTCAAGCTAATGTTTCTGAATTATCTTTCATTTCAACAAAAAATTTTTAGCCAACTCACAGAATTCTTCCAGTCTGACCATCAGAAAATTTGGCTCAGTATTTACCATATAACTCATTTGTTCATGTTCACAATGAAAATGTTATTTCTAAATATTTTTTAGTAAGTTTCCAAAACAATACAATGTTTAATGCAAACTGGATCAATTTAACTTTAAGAGATTGACTATAGTGCTGACATTTTTGTCCATATTGCCAAAGGAAGTGCAACATTTTATTGATACATAGCTTCACTTTACAACTGGTTTTAATCCCAGATAGTTAAAGATAGTGTTTAATGTCCAAACTAATGCCTTCAGATGTCTCCAGGAAAGAGCATTACTAGTGCTCTCTGCTATGAAACAAGCAAGAAAAAAAATAAACATGATGGAATGAAGACAAAACACGACAACATTCATAGTTCAATTTCATTGACAGAGACAGAAAGAAATACAGTAACGATGACTTCATTTGCTATTTCTATTCTGAGCTGTTGGAAATTAAGTTTTTCTTTTCCTATCTCCAACCTTTTTCTTATATTCCCATTCACAGAGCCATTTAACAGCTAATGATAACTTCAAAGGATTTGAAAAGCAAGTTATACATGTTCACTCAACACACTAGTACACCTTTTCTGTAACTATATTGGTATAGCAGTGTGATATGGTTCTATAAAACTTGAGGATAAGAACATCCAAATATTTACTTCCCCCCCAGCTGCTGAATTAAAATGACAGTAGAGTGATTAGAGTGTTGTTTTGGTTTTGTTTGTTTGTTTGTTTTTCCAGAAGTGTATATCCATACTGCATGTTGGATCTTCTGCAGGCCACTTTTTGTCCAGAAAGCAACCAATGAAACTTGGTAGAACAGCAGTATCCTATACTATCATGTGCCCAGTTTCCTTTGAGTTTGATACTCTTAGTTAATGGCCTTGATTTACAATTTTCCATCCTTCTGGAGACTCCTACAACAGTAAAGAGGGTTAATATTTTTAGTCTCTTTTACAATTTTAACTTTTTTATCTGCAATAGAGACCCAAATTGTCCAATCTTAAATGTTTCCCAATAAAACCTCTTTCATCTTTAATTAATCCTTCTTCTAATTCCTTTTACATAAGGAAATAGTGATTTGGTAAGAATTACAAATGCTAAGGCAGGCCCACACTGCTCTGTGGAGGGAAGGACTGTGGGACAAGGAGCTGTTGTTCCCCCCGTCTGTCCTGTAGCACACATACAGTGCAGTGCACGAGCGCTAGGTGACTTCTGCCCTTCTGCTCCTTTTAGAGAGGGGCTGCCAGTGCACCAAAACTGGTGACAGACTGCTGCTAAGTTGTAGAGGACTCCATTTCATATTTACTATTAGTACATAGCGGCTAGATTTTGTGACAGAAAGATTCCAGGGCTTTCAGAGCGGCCCAGATCATATGGTCACATTTTTGCCACAATCTTCACATTCTACCCTAAATCAGACTCTGACTCTTTGATTCCTCCTCTGTCTGCAGACAGAGCAATGTCTAAAATCACCTCTGGGATATAGTTAATTATTATTTTCCTGTCATACAGCAGGAGTGCGGTATGAGCACAGTGGGGATACATGGTGGTTGTGAATGAATGCATCTCTGACAGAAATTTCCTATTTTATTGCAAAGGCATCCTGAAGTTCAACATCTCCTAACATCTTCGGAAAGATTCACTTTGCAACCTTATTAGCATTCTTCTAAGGTAACTTTGCATATAGGCTGTATAATTCAATATACTACAAGGTAAGAGCTTTCTAAAAACAGAACAACATAAAAGCTTTGAAGACAGGGAGGGAAAAACTTTCATGAAAATTTTTATCCAGTAATCTGGCTTCCACTGAAGATAATGACAGTTTTGTCCACCATGGTATGATCCAAATACAATGAAAACCAATTATGTCTCATTATATAGCACACTATAGCTATTAGGCTGGAATTACATTTAATAAGTGACGCATTCGACAACTAAGACACAGCAACAATTAATTGCACAATTTAATTCTACCTTCTTCCTTACCTACAGAAAAGGAACTGAGGCACAGAAAAGCTGCTTCATTTGTATTAAAACCTGTGTTACCTGTGGTCAGCTAGAACTGAACCTACATATCCCAAGACCTAGGTCGGTGCCTTACCTGTAGACATTACTCTGTCTTGGTTTGCCCTGTTCAGTGTAAATGCACAGTGGTATTATATAATAAAAAATATTATTCCTGGGCAGGGAAAGAAGCAGGTGTAGAACCATAATTCCTTTGCTCCCAGTGGACAGTACTTGCAGGCAAAAGGATATTCCAGTTTGAAGGGTAGTAATTCTCCATGTGTCCCACCTAGAGTATATAGCATGCCAAAGAAAAGTGCTGACAGGGGGCATCCACAAGCTCTGTAGATTATTGCAGGATTTTGAGCTGTTGCCAAAGCTAAATATATTGTATGAACCAAAGACAACAAAGGAGGGTTTAAAATAGCTTATAATTCATGCAATTTAAATGTTTTCTTTTTTTCAAAAAGCCAACAAAAATGATGCAAGGATTATCCTCCCACCAAGTTTCAAAGGCCTATTGCTAGCTATGGAGGCACAGAACACTCAGTAGAAGATCACAAGATATATTTTTTACTGGAAAGTATTCAGTAGTGTTTGTTTGGAAGCTTTTGTTACTGCTTCTCCCGTAATTATATGTTGCGCACTCACACAGAGGTGATTTTTTTTTTTGAAGCTTGAGATGATTGACTCCCAACAAACCTGAAGTGCTGTACTTGCCTACAGTCCATTACGTGTATGTGAATTTCAGGATGGATGGCTGCACTATTGTGGGAAAGTAAATTGCAATATTGAAGCAGATGTACATCTATGTGCATCAGTGCTTGCTTACTCAAAAGAATGCAACTATCAGAGCTGGCTGAAAAAAAAAAAAAAAAAAAAAAAAATTNAAAGATTAAAGCTATGATAAAGTCTAATTTGAGGCTATCCAATGTTGCAGTTCCATTCTAAATAACAGGTTTGAGGTTTTGAAAATTCAGTGAGGTATTTTCTTTTTCCGGGTCTTCATCGGAATGTCTGGGGCAGAGACTGTCTGTCACACAAAGACAAAACAAAATTATTTCCAGAAATGCTTGAAGGCAAAGATCAAACAACAAAGGAAGTGGCTGCAGAGGACAGAGGAGCTTGTAGCTGGGATGAGCTCTCTTGTTCTAGCTGTCCTGGTAGTTTGTTCTAGAACTGAAATACCAAACCAGCTAGAGGGTTGGGTTTTTGTTTTGTTTTTCTTTTCCAGAAGGCACTATTTTCACCTGATTAATCCATGGAGACACAAAGTACAACTTATTTGGTCAACATCAAACAAGAAGTTGTACAAGAAGGGAGGCCTATCTATAAATAGGCATCTACTATTAAAAATACATGTTGGAAGGGGTTCTGTGCCTGTATTCACCCTGATGGAAGGTTGTGTGGTCAGAAAGGAGCATGAGCCAAGGTGTGGAAATGCCTGACATTACGAAACAGGTTCCTTCCCTGCTTTTCATCTATGTACATGACCCTTACATCTTTGACCTGATTATATCGGCAAAGGGCAGAACCACAGCTTTCCACACAGATAACAGATATATGCTACTGCTGCTGGAAGAAGGCCATGAAGCAGGTAAGTCAACACAGGACAGGTCAATATGGAACAACTTCTATACTTGAAGGAACAAAAGTTTTACCTCCCTTTTGTTCAATTTCAAAGCCAGTTGCTATTTTTCTTTACACCTTTTGGGTACCAAAGATTTCCACTGAAATGTATGGAAGTTGTTAACAATCTGGATGGCTATGAAAGAACAGAGCGCACACAAAGGCCATCATCTTCTGCCCTTTGTTAAGGAGCATTTTTTCCCATTACTCACTGCTTTCATCCACCCATCCTTCTGGGTCGAGGAGGGATAAATATAGCTCAGTTAGCATTAATTCTGCATCATCTGGAGACATCGCTAGGAAGAGAAAACGCATGATGCAAGGTGGAAGAACTGAAAACTGAAAGTTACAGATGCACAGGCTCTGCAAGCAATATATTGTCAATTAATATAGAGAGATATATGTAAACCTGATTGAAACAGGTTTAAAACCTCTTGGAAATTAAAGAAAATGCAAGGGAAATCAAGATGGTTTAGTTTAATTGCCTCTTTGCAAGCCTTCTTGCAGGTGACCTTAGTCTTTTACTCCTCTCTTCCGCACTTTGCATGCAAATGCACAAATCCTTCAAATCCCGTAAGATACATAATCTCCTTTCTTAGGAAAGATGAAGCAGAAAGAAAACTTAATTGTAGCCTGTGGATTCTATACTATCTTCTGGCTCTCCAGAACATTTTTGTCCCAAGTTCTCTGGTCCTGCATCTAGCACAATTCAGTCACAGAATTTTCTAGTTCTAGAGGAACTGAACGTCATGTATAAGCTAGTAGAACAAAGGAGCCCAGTGCAGTTGGTAATTTCTGCAATGAAGTGCTCTTTAACAAGAAAATGGCATTACTGTGAACAGAAGATACATAGAAAAAAATACAACTTGTGGACCCCTGTGATAATAGGATTAGATTTAATACAACTTTCCAAACACTATCCCACTCCTTCTTTCCCCAATTTTTTTCCTCTAGGCCCTTCTCACTGTCCAAGGAGGAAAATGTAAAGAAAGAAAGGAGACAAGATACTGCAATGCTTCATTCATTGAGGACAGCATGGTACACCATAAGCTGTACCTTATGTCTTAGTCTCCAAGCTCTCAATGACAAATATTTAAACAAGCCTTCTTTGGTGAGAAACACAAAACAAATAGCAGAGTAAAAACAAAGAGACTTCCAGCTTACACTGAAGGGATAATTAAAGACAGACCAATGCTAATGGCCATAAAGAGTAAAACAAAACTCTCCTGGGCTTTGTCGTCTCCAAATCAGACCTTACACATGATGGTCCAAGGTCTTCCAAGCTGACAATGGCATATTTCAATACCATCAAATTAGCAACATCAGAAAACACCACAGAGTTCTGGTCTGGGTTTTCTTTTTAATAAGGGTTATTCTAGTGTATCTGGATGACATAACAGCTCTTGTGATTATCTAGCAAGTTAAACTACTACATTTGGCTCACTTATTGAAGATTCTGTAGCTTGTTAGGACAATGCTGAATGAATGCTATTAGAAAAAGTGAGGGTTACAAGAGATCTAGTCATGAAGGTCACTGTTTTTAACATTCAGTCACAGCAATACTACAAAAAAAAAAAACAACACCTTAATATCAAGCCAAATAAAAAAGTTCGGGAAGTTAAAATATTATTATCCATAAAACTTTTGCAAATTNACAGAACAGAGGAATAATACACAACTTGCACAAAAATGAGTTAGAGAACTGGCACTAACCAACAAAAACTACTTTATTCTTAGCTCAAAACTCTTGAGAAACATGCACAGCTAATTCTCATGATGAAGGGATAGAAATACACATATTAGCCAGCCAAGTTTCTAGCATTTTTTCCCAGTTGTCAGCTGCCTTAGAATTCCCTACCAAAACAAAAAAAAAAAAAAAANGTGACAGAACCCAGCAAAAAGGAAGCTGTCATGAATATCATCATGGATCAGGACTACAGAACAGAGGAATAATACACAACTTGCACAAAAATGAGTTAGAGAACTGGCACTAACCAACNAAAGAAACAGCCAGTAGAACACAGCTTTGTAAGAAGGTTCTATTTGTCTTCAAAGCACTAACCAGTAAGTAACAGAATCCAAAATATTTTACAGGCTTGAGAACCAGGTGTTGAAGATGAAATTACACAGTAGCAGTCATGGATAGCCGTAAGCTTTGTCTGCTGCCTTGTTTAACCATCTATTAAAATATGTATTGATAACCTACTTTACTAACCTTTTGAGGATTCAAGACTTCTTTTTCTTCACTTGAGAACAAGCCCTCTGGTTCACATGCTACTGGTTATACACAGCTCGTAAAGGTTTCACGCAGCCTTCTGGCTTTCTGGCACTCAAGGCATGCCACTGAAGTCATGTAAACTCAAAATGCAGTTTCACATGTCCTTTAGGTAAAGCAGCCTGGACACAGCAAGTGGAGCCTCTTATGGAAAATCCTGACTATCTGGGACCTAATGGCAAAGCTGGATCCTTTCCTTGGTCTTATACTTAAAATAAATATGACTTAGAGATTGGGTTGAAAAAAAAAAAAAAAAAAAAAAAAATTAAACTCTATGAAGTGAAGAAAAAAAATGGCTCTGGTGAAATAACCTCACAGGTGCAGCAGTATGGCATTATTCCACATGTTAAAGTGTATTAAAAAAAGAAAAGAAAAAAGAAAAAAAAAAGAAAAAAAAAAAAGAAATTCAATTTTTCCTTACAATCAATTTTTCATTATAAAAAATAAATATGTTGACGAAGATATAGAACTATACACGCTGTCACAAACTGAAAGAAATTCTGATTATAAGATAAACATAGGTCTCAAAATCTTCTGTTACTGAAAAATTTTGTTATCTGTTGTGAGGTACTTACTAAAGATAGTTCTGCTTAAACAGAAAAGCAGAGACAAAAACATTCAATGCTAGGTAAAAGAACAAAAAGAAGACTTTGACAAGCCTACCAAAAGATTTTAGAGATTCTATTTCAAGTTTACATGACTGTACACATTTTCATCATATAGGCCCATAAACTCACATATTGAAAAAAACATTTGCAAAGTTTTATCCAGAGGGAAATTTTATTAGTGTTCATCTTTTTCTTCTAGTGAATGGAAATGCATGTTAATTTCCTTCTACTTTTACTGCCTGTTTCAAATTGTATTCACTGTTCAGTATCATAACTTGTCTTCCAGTGGAAGGATTATAAGTAAATGTGTTTGTAAAAATTGTTCATAATGATCAGATCTTAGTGTTATTTATACTGGTTATTTTAAAATATAAAGAAAGTCGTACCTAACATTTCTGAAGTGTCATTCACCTGCACATTTCATGACATTTTACATCTATTAATCAATTAAGCCTTACTATACCTATCTCAGTTAGGCCTTAATATCCCAATTTTACAGTTAGTTACACTGAGGATAGCTTGAAAGGTTAGCTGTCCTGGTAATACCACTCAGGAAGGGGGATAAAACCCAAGAAGCACAATCGCTTCTCCATGTATAATAAAAAATGAAAAGCCTTTTCCCTCTTGCAGAATGGAACATATCATGAGTAAAAGGCAAAATTAACAGACAGAAGTTTGAGCTTCTATAGAATTTTTACCTTTTCTTGTTAAACCAACTATTCTGTTACAAACCTGTTGAAGAGAGGTGAATCTACTTGTTCGAGAGATTCCTACAAAAATTGCACAAGCAGTGGTCCCCTAGACCAAATAAAAATTAGTTGCATAAAAGTATACTCCATGCTCACCTCCCCTCCCAAGGCAGACTAAGATAACTTCAGCTTTGGAGAAGTTGTATCAGCTGGCTGCCTCAGAACTGGTTGAGGCCACTTTATGCTTGTTTGAGCACCAAAAATGAAGATACTCAATTGACCTCACTGTATTGTACCATATCAGATAAATCCTGTCAAATTTGCCAGTCTAACGTCACTAGAAAATAATTTTATTTCAATTTTCTATTCTGCTTTTAATAAGCAGGTTAGAGAAAGATCATCCTGTTCTGAATTACTGTAGGCTGTCACTGATTACAAAATGAAAGCCACTATGTTTCCAGGTGCCCACCCCAAATGTAACCTGCATTAGAAACCACAACTGGGTAATTTTTCTCTATGCTTTCAAGACTAAGATCTTGAATTCAAAATTGGCTGGTTTAAATGTGCAGTTTTATTACTACCTTAAATTATAATCCTTTATTGCATTTAGTCCCTTAATCTGATAAAGAAAACTCTACAGGATTCTTATTTTATTTCAGACTGAGCACGTTCTGTATATGTGAAGGAAAACATGCTGCTTTGCCATACTGTGCTATCATGGTTTCATATTGCCACTCCTCTCAGAGGACTCAGTGACAAATTACAGTCCCTTGGCATTCTCTCTGTTGCAGACTTTGTTCAAATGAGGCAGGGATCACATAGAGGTGATACTGTTTGATCCTGATGTTCTATCATCATCAAGACTGTNGTCATTGAGGTTCTGAGCCAGATATTTAGTGCATCTATAATGCCCTTCTATCAGGGAGAAAACCCTAGATTCAAGTCCTATTTATGTAGATGGGATGGTTTCCAAACTGCATCCGCAACCATCCCTTCCTGTCTCCAGCCACAGGCCACTCCAGTGCTCTGCATATATTGTGATCACTTAATCGATGCTTCGTGTCTAGCAAGACTTCAGGGCACCCTCTGCAAAAGCAGTCTGCACCCAATGTTTCAGTTAGTCACTTAGTGGCAGCTCCCAGCATCCCAGAAACCTGTTAGAGGTTGGCTATAACCTAGCCACCTAGAGGATGGTTATAACACTTCGGTGTCTGGCAACCCCGGCTTCTTCAAGAGGGAAAATTGTTTTGGCATAGAAGAAGTCTGTAGCATCAGTTTTCTGCCCCTGCATTTTCTCTATCAGCTATAGGTTCCTAAGGTCATGAAGACTTTCATCCCCCCAATACAACCCACCAGTCTGTTTGATTTGAAGCAAGCAAAAGAGTTAAACTGTTTTTATACACATTTCTGTAACGCAAGACACTTTCAGTGTTTCAGGAAGAATAAAAGCACTCAAGTTAGTTCACCAATTTGCAGAAGTAAAGTAGTTTAAATTATATTAAAAAGGTATTATGACCAAAACGTTATTGTTAGAAACCAACACCCTGAAAACACTAACTACTGAAAATGTTTTTGCCTACTTTTATAAATTTTCCAAACATTGTTCCTCATCCATTACTGACAATAATACCTGAGTGATATGCATTACGCATTAAATATTTTTATAATCATTCAGAACTATTTGTATTAAACACTGATAGCAGATATTCACTTAAGATTTAGAAACATTAAAGTTGATGTATACAGTATGTACCAGAATATCATAGATTAGATTATGGTAGATATCTTCAGGCAATTTTATTTATACAGAGTGTGGGGGTGGAAAAGTAAACATTTTTAATCCAAAAAAAAAATCTGTTCCTGATTTGACCTAAACTGATAAAAGTCAGGATGTACATATCTGAACTTGTCACATAAAGGTGAACTAAAAATCTTTAGCAGTAAAGGGCAAAGAATCAAAACCAGGGAAAAAAGAAAAAAAAAAAAGCAGGTATAAAAATTTCATACAACTTTACATTTAGAAAATGAAACATGGAGCCCGTAGCCACTATCCTGTTTAGCTGGAAGTCAAACAAAGCCCATACCAATCATGTTGCCACACACTGGCTGTTAGTTAACCTGTGAGAAGAATTAGTGGGCATCTCTACTGCAGAAATCCAGTCACACAACTGGAATTTTTGCAGAATCAACAGAGAGGATGTGAATGAACTGTTCTCTAATTATTCTGGCAAGGTAGAGGAGGACATTCTGCACTTCATTCTCTGGTGTCATCACTTTGACGTCTTTATAACCATTAAATTAATTTTCCCTGCTTTGGTAGTCTGTTTCAGTTCTTAATCTTACAAGGATGAAATTCACCCTGCCTTACAGTGTCTGAGAAACACCCTGGTGCAACATATCCGCGTTGATATCCTAGTGCTCACACTAAGGACAGGTAGATGGATGAATCTGTGGAGGCTGCATGTGTTTGTTTGTTTGTTTGTTTTCCCTGAGACATTTAATAATATTAAAAAAAAAAAAAAGAAAGCCTTCTGGGAAGACAGACATAAGAGTACTATGGAGAAACATTTGATCTATCTAGGGAGACATGCAGCTGAGATTGTGCAAAAGATACCAAACCGTCTTCAGCCAAACACTATTCCAAGAGGTAAGACTTCCTTTTCTGTCTACATACTATAAACATAAATATACCCAACCCAGGGTAGGGTATCTTAGCATCCCATGATTATTTACTGTTCACAGTAAAAATGTTATGGCTTTCATTACTCAAGCATAAATATATAAATAAAACTACAATACTGCCACAGGAAAAAAATAAAAAATAAAATTCCTTTCAGTGCTCTTCTCCTTGCTTACACGAGGTTGCTCACCCAGAACCCCCCTGAACTAATCTTGTCCTTTACTACTGCAGGCAACAGGGATTTTCGCCCCATCTGGATCACAAAAGTTTCAAATATTGGTCAAAAAAAAATCAAGGTCAACTTATTTCCATAACCACAGCTGAGCCCCACGCCAACCTTTTTTCATCATTCTAGTTGCACAAATGATTTTAAGTGGCGCCTTGAAAGCAGCAGGCAGTTCTGTCCAAGAACAGCTTCTACCTCCCCTGTAAAGAGCCTGTTACAGACCCACAGTTGTTTATGTGAATGCTGTCGTTACAGTCTTCAAATAATCCTGTCCACTCATCCTAGTTTTCATGATGAAGGAAAAATGGCATCAAATTCTTATTTTTTTCTTCTCTGGTTTATTAATATAATTTATTATTAGCAATAAGAGATGTGAATGGTACCAACAGACCAGGGAAACTGAATAATCTCTAGGGTATTTTAAATTGGGTTGTAACATTTACTGTTCTCCTTAGATGTTATAACTGGGGTCCAACCATTCTTCTTCCTTATTAACATACTTTGATATTAAAAACCTATAATATCTATGAAAGTATCCTACTTAAATTTGTTTTACCCACTGAGATCATGATAAAAATGTGGGAATTAAATAATGGGTAATTACTGAACCAAAACAGCTGCTTACCACAGGCCAATTCTGTTCATGTTAATGAGAAAATTTTACCTTTAAGTCCAAGGAGAGAAGAAACAAACCCTAAGCTGAAGTAGTCATAATGCTATTACATTATCTCTTCCTTAGAGCTATTCAACTGAAGAATACTCTCGTTCAGTGTCAATAAATTACATTTCAAAAATAGTGTTTTGCTAATTGATTTTACCCTTGTGTACCAATAACATTCAAACAAGAACACCAAAGCTATAGAATAATACCATTTTTACCTCTGTCATACTAACATGGAGATTGTTCAGGATTTCAAGGTCATAGGTTAAAAAACAAACAAACAAAAAAATCACATTGCATAAATCTAAAGAAAAACGCAAGAACGCTAACTTCAGATGTAGAAATGTGTGGCAGCTACTGATTCAAAGGACCAAATACATGTCATCGTTACATACACATGTTGTATTACATCATTTCATGAATTTGAAAATCAGTGAAGGATTGAGAAACCTTGAAGTGTGTTTGTTTCTGGTCATTGAGTAATGCAAACCATAAAACCTGCAGCAGCACTGGCATATGAAATAACACTATTTTATTCTGACAAGAGAGCACATCACCCTAAACAGGAATGAGATGATCCTCTTGATTTGACTATGCTATTATGCAGCCAGACACAGTGCATTATGTTGTGGCATTTCTGCAGGGAATATGAGATGTAGTTCTTGGCTTTGTTATGCCATGGTAATGCATTAAAGCATTCACTATTTTATCCTCATTAAAACCCTTTGTAATTGATAACTAAATAGCAGGACCCCACTTTACAAATACAGTAAAGTTGCACACTGCTAATGGTAAACCTGGAATTGGAACTTAAGAGTTGCTAACTCTGTCTAGTCTCTGTTCTTCTGTGGCCACAATTTAATAAGTTTACTTGAACAGACTGCTTATTTACTGTAAGGACTTGTGACCTTGGCCAGGCTCCTGTTGCCTTTAATCTCTGCTACTGACACTAAAGGTAGTACATTTATCAGAGTTGGTAGTACCGGAATGAAGCTGGTCAGGAAAAAAACTCTTCACACTCATACTTCAGCCTTACTTTGTCATCCATTGAGCATATGAACTTCCTGTGAATGAAAAAGAAACAGAAGAAAAGAAATCTGTTTCATACTGGAATGAGATTACTTAAAGAGTAACTCTCTGACCAGTTAAAGAAAAACAAAAAAATACAGTTAGATGAAGCAGGGTGTGGGCTTAGTTCTTTCTATTCTTAGTCTCTCAAATCCTACAACTTTTAGGGGAACAGGCAGCCTTCACAAGAGGGCTAGTTTTAGTTCCCTTAAAAATGTGTCTTCATTGACACACAAGTCCCACAGGGAAGCTTTTCCAATGCAAAATTTACTTTCTTAGGTTTTGGTGATTTCTATACAACTCATGTTCCAAAAACTTGCCAGAGTAAACACCAAATATGCAAAAACCACACAAGAAAGTACATTGAAGTTTGAAGAACAAGTTGACACTGTTCAGCCCTCCTTCGGGTAGTGAAAGTACTGACCAAAACCAAATGCTGCTACTGACACTTGACTGCTGCCTTCTGTCTTTTTTTTTTTTTTTTTTTTTTTTACACNACTTTTTAAGCAGATCTTGAATCATCACACCATTAGAAACCCTCTTCCTTTTGACACTTTGGAGGTTTTTAAACATCCCTTGTTAATTTTTTTCCTGTTATCTTACTGGTGGTGGCTAACTCATTTTGTCTCCCTTGGCCACATGGTAGAAGTGGCTATCTGCCTATTTCCATACTAACTTTAATTTCCTGATATGTGTTGTGTTTTCTCCCTTTCCTTTTTTCTCTCTACCACCAGGTAAGCCACATAGCACAACAGTGAGCAAAGAGGTGAGATTCCGGTTGGAATGATGTAATGCTGAAAATTAAATTTACACACAACTGTTCAGAGTCTGGGTCATAGCTGGGTCACCTCTCTGAGTGAGAGGCAATCCAGCAAGGAGCACTGGATAATGATTTCTCTACGCTGAGGCCCCTTTCATGAAATATAGCACAAAGCTCTACCTTGATATCTGAATCTAATCTGATTCAATGTGTGTAACTATTGGGATGGGTGGGGGTTATATCAGTTTGTTATATGCTGTGCTATGTCTCCTTTTCTTTTGAACATACTTACACCCAGAAATAAGCTTTCCAATATCTGAACTCATACCTCGAGATAGAGGATTAGATAAGGGCTGGTTGGCTGTGGCTTTTTACAGGACATAGCACATTAGCTAGAGGCAAGGGGAAAACAAAACAAAAAAAACACACACTCAACAAAAACAACAACAAAACTCTGAAGCATTTCCTTGTTTTTTGAACAAACAGGGCGTTGTCCTGGTTGCTGCTGGACAGTCTCGTATGACCAAGGCTATTCTTTCCCAGCTAAATTTGCCCAGAGTACATGTTTCCTCCCAAGTAAGGCTGTCACACCCGTTCACAACCTCGAAGAGAGCCTTCTGTAACGGCCTCCAAGCGGGCTCCTCCTGGAGGTGCCGGGAAGTGCCTGCACCGGGCCTGCAGAGCAGGTACAGGCCTCATCTAAGCGAGGCAAGCTGCTGGGATGGGCTTTACAAAACACCTGTTAAGACCTAAAAGCAGAAGTCCTGTGAAAGGTGAAATCACCCGGCGCCGCTTCCCTCTGCAGTGCCCGCCCTCCACCTCTCGCCGTGCCCCGAGGCTCGCTCTACCTGCAAGGTCCCCCGCTGCCGCCCGGCAGCTCTGCGGCAGCCCGGGGCTGACAGCCCCGGCACCGGGAGAGCGGCTGTCAGGGCCGCTTTGCATGAGGCACACGCAGCTCCTACCCTGCGCAGCCCTAATGTGTTGATTTACAGAGTCCTCTTGGCTGACATGGGAAAATGAGTCTGGTCATGGTTGATTTAACATTTTATGGGCAAAGAGTCAGCCTGCTGTAGTAAGTTTGGACTGCTGCGAACATTTTACACATTCACACACAAGTCCACGGGAGAAAATATCCAAGCCACTAAGTGATGCTGATGCCCACAACGCTTGAGCTCTGTCGAAAACTACAAAACTCCCAGTGAAATACATACAGAGG